>CM033469.1:148269402-148612949 GCA_019447015.1 Hymenochirus boettgeri
AATGCCATGGGGATGTTGGTTGATTTGCTAGTTCAGATCCCAACCCCTGACTGAACGCCCTTGAAGGTTGTTGGTGATTCGCCAGATCGGATCCCAACCCCGGGCCAGTGCACTGAAGGTTGTTGGTTGATTCGCCAAATCGCATCCCATCCTCTGTCTGAATGCACTTTTCCCAGAGGGAAAAAGAGGGAAATATATGGGTGTCATATATACTATGGGGGACATTTTATTATATGGGTGTGCGCATCATTTATTCTATGGGGATATTTTATTATATGTGGGTGTGTGTGTCATGTATACTATGGTAGGATATTTTTATTATAGGGGATGAACCCAACCCCTTTTGAATGCACCTGGGGGTGTTGGTTGATTCGCTAGATAGGATCCCAAACCCCAGGCTGAATACAGCTGTGGGGTGTGGTGAATTCGCTAGTTCGGATCCCAACCCCTGACTGAAAGCACTTGAAGGTTGATGGTTGATGGTTCTATTGGCCTCGTCGCCATCGGAGAGGGGGTGTAGAGCGAACCAGAGCAGAGCCTAAAGTAAGTATATTGTCGAAGCTAAAAAGAGCCCAGGGGTGAGTCCTAGTGAATAAGGTCCTCACCCTGGGTACAAAGCCTAGATAGAGAAAGAGGAATGAGGAGGATGTAAGAATAATTATCCTTTAATATCATATTGGTTTGTTTTTTGTTTTTTTTTGGGGGGGGGGTTGAGCTATGTAGTTCTATTTGAGTGTTTGGAATATATTTCTGTATATTTTAATTCTTTTTTAATCTTTCCAGTGATTGGATCAGTCACGGAGGCAAAACATCTCTGCACCAGACACATTCACATGGGGCAAACTTGTATGTACCAGTCACACTCACTGTGGGCAAACTTGTTTGTACCAGTCACTGTGGGCAAACTTGTATGTATCAGTCACACTCACATTTTGCAAACTTGTATGTGCCAGTCATTGGGAGCAAACTTGAATAAACCAGTCACATTCACTGGGGGCAAACTTGTATGTGCCTGTGATCTGGACCTAGAGACAGTCCTGCTTCATTTACAGCCATTTTAAGGTGACCTAACAACAGAACCGTGAGTACCACTAGCCAGCCAGCAGGACCAGCAGCACCCATGCAACTGCAGCAGACACCTACCACAGTGGAGAGGATATGCTACAAAGCTGGGCATGAAGAACATCAAGCCCGTGACTGTCCTTACCCAGCTCAGGTTGGGTACAGAACTAACAGCCTCAAGCCAACAAGTTGGATTATAGATGTTTGGAATACAAACTATCTAAACCCCTGGATTCCAATCTGCACGATTTCAACCTTCCGGATTACCATTATATGACTTTGAAATCTTTGACTTTCCTCGTGATGATTATTTTCTATATGGACTGATTACAGATGGAGAGGAAACTGAAGCTGGCCGGACACTCTGCTTTGACGCAGGAAACTGTGAGTTCTCAAATGATCATATTTAATGTTAAAGGTAATGTGAGTTTGCCTTCAAGGAAATACCATCAGGATCATTTACCCAGAGGCGCTATCTCTCTGGGTAAAAGTCCTGTTCGCGGTTCAATATCGCGTTTGCGAATGTCGGATTTACCCACCATTCTCTGTCTGAATGCACCTTTGGGGTGTTGGTTGATTCGCTAGTTCAGATTCTAACCCCTGACTGAACGCATTTGATAGTTGTTGGTTGATTCGCCAGATCGAATCCCAACCACGGGCCAAACAAAACTGAAGGTTGTTGGTTGATTCGCCAGATCGGATCCCAACCCCAGGCCGAACACACCTGTAGGGTTTTGGTTGATTCGCCAGATCGGATCCCAACCCCTGGCTGAATGCAACTGTGGAGTGTTGGTTGATTAGCTTTTTCGGATCCCAATCCCTTTGCTGAACTCACCTGAATGGTGTTGCATGATTCGCCAAATCGCATCACAACCCCTAGCCGAATTCATCTGTGGGTTATTGGTTGATTCACTAGATCGGATCCCAACCCCTGGCTGAATGCACTAAGGAGCTGTTGGTTAATTCACCAGATCGGATCCTAACACCTTTCTTTATTCACCTGAGGGGTTGGTTAATTCGCCAGATCGGATACCAACCCCTTGCCGAATTTACATGAGTGGTGTTAGTAGATTCGTCAGATTGGATCCCAACCCCGGGCCAAACACAACTGAAGGTTGTTGGTTGATTCGCCAGAACGGATCCCAACCCGTCTTAATGCAACTGTGGAGTGTTGGTTGATTCGCTAGTTCGGATCCCAACCCCTTTGCTGAACTCACTTGAAGGTTGTTGGTTGATTCGCCAGATCGCATCCCAACCCCGGGCCGAACACACCAGTAGGGTTTTGGTTGATTCGCCAGATCAGATCCTAACCCCCGGCTGAATGCAACTGTAGAGTGTTGGTTGATTTGCTAGTTCGGATCCCAACCCCTTTTCTGAAAACACCTGAAGAGTGTTGCTTGATTCACCAAATCGGATTCCCAACCCTTGGCTGAAAGCTTCTGAAGGGTGTTTGTTGATTCGCTAGATCGGATTCCAACTCCTGGCTGAATTTACCTGTGGGGTGTTGGTTGATTCACCAGATTGGATCCTAACACCTGACTTAATTCACCTTAGGGGTGTTGGTTGATTCGCCAAATCGGATCCCATCCTCTGTCTGAATGCACATGGGGATGTTGGTTGATTTGCTAGTTCGGATCCCAACCCTTGACTGAACGCACTTGAAGGTTGTTGGTTGATTCGCCAGATCTCGGCCAAAGCCCTCGATTTTATGTTCCGTTTTGGTGATAACCCTCAAATGTAACAATCTAATTTGGTAACCCTTGAATATATTATTTGATTTTCGATAACCCTCAAATGTATCGTTCAGTAACCCTCGAATGTATCATTTGAATTCGGTAAGCCTAGAATGCTATGTTCGATTTTCTGTAACCCTCAAATGTAATGTTCAATTTTTGGTAACCCTTGAATATATCGTTCTGTAACCCTCGAATTGGCCATAATCTTCAAATGTAGGGTGCGGAAACCCAACAATTGCCCAGTCATGGGGGAAAGAAGTGTTTAAATATGTTTACTGACCAAACAGTATCTGACCAAACAGTATCTGATGAACTGGAGGGCTGACCTAACAGTGTCTGTGAACTGGAGGACTAAATTAACAGTGTCTGGTGAGCTGCAGGACTGACCTAAAAGTGTCTGCTGGACTGGAGGACTGTAGAGTTCAGCAGCCACTGTTAGTACAGCCCTCCAGTTCATCAGCCAATGTCAAGTCAGCCCTCCAGTTTACCAGCCAGTGTAAGTTAGCCCACCACAACCACCTGTAGCACAGTACCACATTAATAAGCAAATAAGCAGTAAGGTGTGTACAGTTTGTACAGAAATTAATAATACAGTAGCATTTCCCTTAATCTGGCTCTGATTACAGCAAACCTCCAGCAGGTCCAGCGAAAGAAAAGGGAACAGTCCACACCAAATTATTAAACCTAAATGCTGCCTTTCTCTTGTGTTTTACATATTTTCTTTAAATTACATGCTGCTGCATTTAAAACTTGGGGAAAATTTCAATCAAGGGCAATATGTGTGTGAGGGACTCCCAGAAAGTCTCCCTAACACCCCTCACCCCACCAGTAAAATTCAGTATAGACCTGTGCAGGGGTGTCCCTAGGGTTTTTGGCACCTGAAACAACTTTTAAATGCCGCCTGTAGGCGGGTGCGGCGTAGCGCGCCGCCGTCGCGGCAAAGTGGGCGTGGCTTTGTGTGGGGTGTGGCTTTGTGCGTGGGTGTGTTCTCTATTCCTATTACACATAAAAATGTTGGTGCAAGTGGTATAACACATTAGAAATCCCTACCATACTTTATGTACAATAAAAGATCACATCAAGCTACATTCTTCCTTAAACATCCAACGTGTCTGGGTGGTGCAAACATTACTATTGATAAGGACAGAAGGTGTCAGAACCTTAACCGTAGCGTTTCAGCCACGCTCCAGGCTGGCGTCATGGTCTTGGTTCTCTGCTACTTTACAGTGTCAGACACTCCCAACATAGTTAACCCTGTTAGAGTGACACATCACCACAGTAACCAGTAGGGAATACTGCTTTATGGATGGTAATGGGTGTTCCTAGGTATTTTTCCTTTTTTCACCTGAGAATGTGACACTGGGGGATAAGTGGGAACGTGACCTTGGGGGATAAGTGGGAATGTTACACTGGGGGATAAGTGGGAATATTACACTGGGGGATAAGTGGGAATGTGACACTGGGGGACAAGTAGGAATGTGACACTGGGGGATAAGTGGGAGTGTGACACTCGGGGATAAGTGGGAATGTGACCCTGGGGAATAAGTGGGAATGTGACCCTGGGGGATAAGTGGGAATGTGGCACTGGGGGATAAGTGGGAGTGTGACACTGGGGGATAAGTTGGAATGTGACCCTGGGGGATAAGTGGGAATGTGACCCTGGGGGATAAGTGGGAATGTGACACTGGGGGATAAGTGGGAATGTGACCCTGGGGGATGAGTGGGAATTTGACCCTGGGGGATAAGTGGGAATGTGATACTGGGGGATAAGTGGGAACATTTCACTCATCCCCCAGGGTCACATTCCCCACGGATCCCAGTGTCACATTTCCACTTATCCCCAGGGTACATTCCACTATCCCCCAGGGTACATTCCCACTTATCCCCCCGTATCCACATTCCAACTTATCCCCAGTGTCACATTCCACTTATCCCCAGGGTCACATTCCCACTATCCACAGTGTCACATCCCCTTATCCCCCAGGGTCACATTCCCACTTATCCCCAGGGTCACATTCCCACTATCCCACAGTGTCACATTCTCTCTTATCCCCGGGTCACATTCCCAACTTATCCCCCAGGGTCACATTCCCACTTATCCCCCAGGGTCACATTCCCACTTATCCCACATGTGTCACATTGCCCTCTTATCCCCAGGGTCACATTCCCATTATCCCCCAGGGGTCACATTCCATGATCCCCAGGGTTCACATCCCACTCATCCCCCCAGGGTCACTTACCAAACATCATTAGTATGTCACCTATCTGCCAAACATCATTAGTAGTCACCTGACAAACATCATTAGTATGTCACCTGTGTTCCAAACATCATTACCAAACATCATTAGTATGTCACCTATCTGCCAAACATCATTAGTATGTCACCTGTGTTCCAAACATCATTACCAAACATCATTAGTATGTCACCTATCTGCCAAACATCATTAGTATGTCACCTGACAAACATCATTAGTATGTCACCTGTGTTCCAAACATCATTACCAAACATCATTAGTATGTCACCAATCTGCCAAACATCATTAGTATGTCATCTGCCAAACATCATTAGTATGTCATCTGTCTTACAAAACAACATTACTATGTCACTTGTCAAACATCATTAGTATATCACCTATCTGACAAACTCATTAGTATGTCACTGCCAAACATCATTAGTATGTCACCTGTGTTCCAAACATCATTACCAAACATCATTAGTATGTCACCATCTGCCAAACATCATTAGTATGTCATCTGCCAAACATCATTAGTATGTCACCTGTGTTCCAAACATCATTACCAAACATCATTAGTATGCCACCTACTGCCAAACACCATTAGTATGTCACCTGTGTTCCAAACAACATTACTATGTCACCTGACAAACATCATTAGTATGTCTCCTGTCTTCCAAACATCATATATGTCACCTGTCTTCCAAACATCATTAGTAGTTACCTGTCTTCCAAAAAACATTGGTATGTCACCTGTCAACATCATTAGTATATCACCTATCTGAGAAACATAATTAGTATGTCACCTCTCTGTCAAACATAATTAGTATGGAATTTGGGAATACCCATAGTGTAAGAACCATGTTTGCCAGGCAAATATTCAGTGAAACTGTGTGGCAAGCTCTCGGAACAATTAATTCAATATTTGGATTTAAGTATAGTTGCTTTTCTAAAGGTAGTCTGAACTTATTATCACTTTCTTGTGTAAATAATTACAGTATTCCCTCTTTGCTGTATTTACTAACTTCTACAACTGCCTAATATATATTTAGATTCTAACCCATAAAGGTAAAGCAGCCTACATTAATTATTATAAGAACCGTAACTGCTTTTGGGTAGTATCAAGATTGGTAGTTTCAAAGAGTCCCTCTTTATTCAGTGCAGATACAACAAAACACACACACATGTTTCGTTACTGTGGCCTTTATCAAGTTGTTTTTTTTTTGATCTGCACTGAATAAAGAGGGATTCCCCATTTGAAAGCAAAGTAACAGCTGGACAGCCCTATTTATTTTGTATATTGAGATTACATGTGGGCAGAGAGGTGGCCAACAGGGTTTGGACGTCTAGCAGGTACCCAGCCACTAGAATTATTAGTTTCAAAGGAGGCCATTTAAAGAATACTTTACATTATAAGAACCCTATCTGCATGTTGGGAACATTCCCTTTTATTAGAATCAGAAAACAGAATTGTTACAACATCATCATGAAACATTAAAAACAGGGAAGAGCAATAATAGCAAAAATGGTTTTATCAGTTTGTTTCTTGCAACACAAATAAAATAGAAATAGGATGCATAATCTGTGCTTGACCTTATGGTGGTTTTGGTTAACCATTTCCTCTCGGTAGAAAAAAATGAAAAAGTAAGCAGGAGCAATTTTAATTTCAACGTGTTACTCTCACAACTCGTGTTTTCCTCCATTATGGTACACACATCGGTGTACACTTCTTAGGGATAACATGGAATACTTTTTGGTTCTATTCTGCCAGTGAGTGGATTTGTTTAATCATTGAATAACCTAGACCCACCTCACTGTGATCTCATCACGACTAGATGTATTAAAGTTTGTTTATTAGGCTTGACAAAGGGATTTTTCCCGAAACATTGCCGCTATGATGGAAATTTAAAAGCCAATAAATTATTATTCATTGATGCTGCTGTATTCTACAATGTTTTCTACATATTATCCTTACAGCTTTGCATCATTCATTCTGATGAAAGTGCTGCTACCTGTTGTTCATTAGATGTATTAAAGGGCATGACCTTCCTCAAAACTATAATTTAACCCACTACTGGCTCTACTCCCAGATCAGTTCCTCAATTCATATTTCAAAATCATTCAAGGGAAGTACGAATGTAATATTTATTTAAAATAATGTCAGCTGATGCTGGAATTAAGGTGCATCTGCACATATATTTTATAGATCGAATGAGAAGGGCAACTTGAGATATTTTTCTTCTTGGTTAATACAACTCCTATACATATAATGTTTGGTATCTCTGAATTGTGTAAAATTAGCCAAATACGACAAACCTGTTAATATTTGAATGTGATATATTTGATGCACGTAGTATGGACTGGAGGGATAATAGAGATTTAATGTTCCCTTTAAAGTACAGGATACTTCCAGGGAGGGCACGATACACCCTCTAGGGACCAACCTGCTCCCATGTTCACAATGGTGAATTAATTAGGGTCCCAGGCCACCGGCCTTTGTTTTCCATTTTTACCATCAAAGAGGAACATCAAAGCCAATTGGGAGGACAGTAAATGTCTACCATCTTGGACTATCACTTTGGATCTTGCCATTTTTCTATTTGGATTACCAAGTTTTCATGGACTTTGCCCACAGACTTAACAGGTGCCATTTATGCAAGTATTTTCTTCCTTTTCCCCTTTATTCTTAACTGTGGGCTACCTTTAAATGTTCAATTATTTACCATAGCATTTTTCTTAAAATTTGTATGCACTCTTTTGTACTCTTTTAATATAAATAAAGAGTTGAACAATTGAAGAATGTACAAGCTCTATAGGGAAATTCCAGAATAGATTTGAAATCTGCACATTTTTAAAAGAGGATTAATATATTGGATTAAACAATATACTGATCTATATTTAATTCATTCTAATAACTTTAACAGCTTTAAGATATTTGTAGTTAATGCACTCTAGTTGACTAGTTTTTTGTTTTGTTTTTTAAATTTTTCTACCATCATGACTCAGAAGCAATGACAAGTGCATTTTAATTATTTTGGAAATTACTATCTTGTTTCCATACTATATTACATCATAATATCCATTTGGTTTTTCTATATATATGTGATATTTTGTTAGTTGAGAGTGAGAACCAGTTCAGCCCATAATCCAGTGCATTTTATGCCAAAAAAGGAAATTATTGGTGACAATGAGCATTAGATTATTTCCAGTCACACTTTCTTTTTGCCTAATTTTAATTAGTCTTGCTGAAGTATGGTATGAATTTTCTTACTAGGTTTGCACCACCTAGAATATTACTTTTACATTTGTATATTTGTTTGTGTGTATTTATTGTAATATGACATTTTTACTTGTTTCTTTTTATTTAGGTATGTCAGAGATAAACCAGCAATACAACTCCGTGTCAATGTATAAAGAACTATTCTGAATTCATCCATCCTTTAAGATACAAAAAAGTAGACTTCCTGCCTAGTGGGCCTCACTGTAAACATGTAGAAGTCATGTAAGTATTGCTCTTAAAGTACAGGTAACACATTGATGACATAGCACTTATCATCTTTTGAGCAAATAGTGAGGAATTTACAGAACAATACATATCTTGTAAGTTATTATAGGAAAAAGCATTTCTTCTAAACATGGGATACAGCATTTGTCAAATAAGAGTGTAGGTTGCATTGCTTTCAAAGGAACCTAGCCCTATGATCAAACTCCCTTACTTTTGCTGGACCCAGGGAAGGAAATTATAAAATTAGGTCTCATCAATGGGAGTGAAGCAAAATAGTAAAAATACCTACAGGACCTTCTAGCTGCCACCCAGTTTGCTCCTAACTCTTCGCTTAAGCTGGAAAACCAGAGTCTGCGCTGCCTATGAGAAGACACTCTTCATGCAGAGCGCACATTACCCAAGGTACAACAAAAGGTAGAGGCATAATAAAAGAGTCTGGTTTCTTTTTAAAACCCTGACATTATACAGAAAAGCCAATGAGATTGGATTGTTAACAATGTATGTGTTAGGTAGAATAAAAAAGATTTATGTTCATGTGTCCATTACATAGGGATAAACTGATGATATGTAGATATCATTACATATGAGATCTTCCATTATATTCAGTACCTGTGATTCATTATTAGCATTTTTTTAAATTAACTTTAAGATCTCTTAATTGATTATTTTGTACTAGAATTAAGTCTGTATATATATGACTTCATGTTGGTTTAAATGTAAACATTTTTAAAAATGTATTTTGTAGTATCACTACTAAAGCGGGGGAACAGGTGTGTGTGGATGCATCTAAGCCATGGGTGGAAAACATTATCAAGCAAATATAAAAAGGTAGGAATATATCAGGATCAATGTAGTGCAATAAAGGAAAGATACTCAAAATCAATGCATTTAAAGGGTATGTCCACCCTTAAAATAGAAATAATTTATTGATTTGTCAACTGCAAGCAAACCCCACTGCTATTTTACCAATTTATACATGCATTTGTAACCAGATATTTAATGATGAGTTCAATTCCTCCTGGCAAAAGTATCTGTTACCATCCACTTCTCAAAGAGCTTTAGTTTAATTTATATATAATTGAGCATGTGCAGAGGGGCAGCAAGTGAAACCAGTCAATCAATGGCTGTGAATTCAGAGGTCACTGCCTTGATTGACTGCATGGAGAGGGTCCAGCTTACTCTGCCAGAATGGAGACAGTAGTTATCCTTAAATATCTGGTTAGTAATGCAGATGATAATGTGCTAAATAATCGGGGTTGTAGGCAGGTAACTGAAAATTGACCAGTTAAGAGTGAAACGCCCTTTAACTGTTATAAACCATGCCCAAAAAGTTTTAAAGGAAATGCCCCCCCCAAAATATAATTTAACCCACTACTGCCCCACTCTGTGTGTAATAAAATCCTTACCTTACATCCCAAAAACTAAAATTAAACTAAACTAAAAGTCCCAAAAACTGGCCACCAGGAGCCTGGCGAGTCCTATATGGTCTCTGTCTCTCCTCCAGGAGTGTAAATCCCTTTTGGTGTACTGTAGGGATCCCTCCCCAACCCCTATATTAATAAACTCCCCCAATCATTACTTACCTTACCTCTTTCCCCGGTGTTCTGGATAGCCGGAGCCAATCACGGACTCGGCTGCTGGTCCGCCCCCTGCTTGCAGTTTCATGCATGCAGAGGCTGGGACAGATCGTTGGAGGAAAGAGGGAAGGTAAGTAGTGATTGGGGGAGTTTCTGCAAAAACTAATAAGGTGGTTGGGCTGGGGGAGGGAGCCCTACAGTACCCCAAAAGTTAGTAAAATGGGTGGACATGCCCTTTAAATTGTATATGTTTGAGCTAATTGTTTCTCAAAAAAGGTTTTTGAAGGGCACTAGCATGACCACAGCTTTACACATTTTTGAGTTTTTGTTGGTTTCCTTTAGATTTTTAAAAGTTTATTTCAATAATTTCTTAACCAATCAATATTGAGTATTCTATTTAATCTTATACATTGGTTTTTCTTTTGTCTTTTTCATTTTAGAAATAAAGAACTCAGCATCTAAAGAGTAAAAGGTAGTTTTAGTTAAATAAATGTATCTAGAGTTGATTCAAACAAGTTTGCCTTTAAAGGTGATAGAACTATTCTAGTAAAAATAAAAACACCTCTATTATACAATATTTTTGAAAGTCATACACATGACAGCAAACTATCTCACCACCATTGCTTTCATCAATTATTATGCACTATAGTGTGTTTATAAGGGGGTGGGTGGATTCATAATAATTATCTATTATCTACATGGCTTGTATACAGTATTTGCCTTTCTAAATAGGTTACTAATAGCTTAAATTATCTATTTAATTAAGGGTTACATATAAGTGCAAATACATATGCTTTTAACAAAAAAAAGCAGTATTACCCATTCCAATCATCTTAATCTGCCTATCTAGCATTTGTTTGCTCATAAATAAATGCTTCCTATTTACTGACCTCCTGTTTGCAGGACCCCTAATAGAGACCGTTATGGTCTTTCCCTTGACTCAGTCCCTGGGATGATTCAGTTGCTCAGTAGAGATCTGAGCATATATTCGGTCCATTCAACAGCCAATCATAGAGCATTCTATGGTAGTGTTCATTCTGGGAAAAAGAAGGGCCGCTACAGAACCTGAAAAGCCAGCTCACTGTGGACCACAGCAAAGAAGATGGAATGATCTGGTTTTTAAGAGAATATGTTTAATACCTAGGCATGTGTTATATAACAAATAAGTAAAAATGTGTTTTTTGAATTCCCTTGTTTAAAAAATAAACTGCAGAATTCCATTCTATTTGTAATTATCATATTTATAAATGCCAAGTGCTGCATCCATGAGAAGTGTGTGCCTGCGTCCGTGTATTTCACTGCAGTTCCTATGGACTCACCACTAGAGGGAGATGGGGGGGGGAACTCTACCACAGAGGGGGATGCTCTGCCACAGAGGGGGGATTCTGCCACAGGGGGGCTTGTCAGTGAGGGGGACTCTGCCACAGAGGGGGGACCACTCTGCCACAGAGGGGGAAGACTCATTCACAGAGGGGTGACTCTGGGACAGAGGGGGGGCTTCTGGGATAGGGGGGCATGGGGAAGAGGAGGGGACTCTGGGACAGAGGGTGAGCTCTGGGACAGAGTGGGGGGGCATGGGACAGAGGGGGGACTCTAGGACAGGGGGACTCTGCCACAGAGGGGGCGACTCTGCCACAGAAGGGGGGACTCTCAGCCACAGAGGGGGGACCTGCTACAGAGGAGGGGCTCTGGGACAGAGAGGGGCCATGGGACAGAGGTGGGGGGGCTCTGGGACAGAGTGGGGGACTCTGGGACAGAGGGGGGTCTCTGCTTTTTGAGACAGAGGGGGGGACTCTGCCGCTTGGGACAAAGAGGGGTGTCTGGGATTCTAGCGCCCGTTAATGCAATGGGCTTAATGTCTAGTAAATATTATAAAGTATCCTGCTTTCTTGTTTTGACTTGGTTTAATTTGCTGCTTCCAATAAATACAGTGGATAATACAGTGGATATCTTTTAACATAAGGAAATTGCATGCTTTGGACATTGCACAAGCCATGTAAAATGAGCGAAACCACACCCTGCAGTCATTTCAAGTTGCATAAAAGAGGCGAGCAATTAATTTTTCAAGTGGGCCACGTGAGAAAACAGTACTATTGTGAAGGCCAAAGCAATAGATTCACAAAACTCAAACATTAATTAAGGACATGTTTACCCAGTTTACTTTCTCCCTACACTCATGAGTCCAGATTTCTTATCTTGAAATCCTCTGGTCCCTCGCTACTCTCTGCATGCTTCCACCTTGCAGCCAATGCCTTATGACAGCTGCATTGCTCGCCTGATTAACAGCTGTGCAAAATCAATAGGACTCAGAAAGCAGTAAAAAAAAGGAGGCACATAACAGTGAAATGACCAGTGAAAATCAAGGTAAGATATCCGGACTCAGGAGTGCCGGAGAGAAAGTATTGTGAAAGGAGGGGTTGGGGGGATAGTTTGCATAGGGGTAAACATAACATTTTCAGTAAATTAATAAAAAAATATTTTAATATAAAATAATAAATATATATATAATAATAGATATCTCAGTCCTTAACTAGAGAAGAAGAAACCATGGCATTATAAGTTCATAAAAATCAATTTGGATTTATTAGGAAAAGTATTACAAAAGAGGGAATACAGGAAAAATTACAGGGGTAATATTACAAGAGAAGGGGTAAACAACCTTTATGCAGCTGCATCTGATGAGTTATGGTTTTAGTTGTTGTCTAAACCAGTGGTTCTCAAAATTTTTCAGACCATGGCACAATTTTTTCTTGAGGCCGCTGGTGCTCTTAATGTTGGACTTTAAATTTTAATTACCCATATTGTATGCACTTAACAGTGTACAATATATTGTATTCAAATCATAATATATTTTTTATAGTACAAATAACAAAAATGTAAGTTATACTGGCAAAACTATTTCCACTATCTAAATCTGAGGCACACCTCTGGCTCTTTGAAGTCACACCATGTGCCTTGGCACACCCTTTGATTTAATTAAATGAGTACATAATAGAGATAGTGTAAGGTTTTAACTTGAATGTACTAGTCACTGATGTACCTGGGCATGAGGAGATCTTATATTTACAAAATTGTGTGGGATGGACATGAGGGCACTTATATCTACCAGTCTGTGTGGGCTGGGCATGAGGGTATCTTATATTATAAGTCTGTATGGAATGGGCATGTTTATTTGCCAGACTATGTGGGCTAGGCATGAGGGCATCTTATATTTACCAGTCTATATGGGCTAGGCTGAGGGCATTTTAGTGTTAGCCAGCCCACTACACTTGCCTACACAAGCCATGCCCATCTCCACAAACCACAGCCACTTTTTTGTTTTACGCAATGTAAGGGTAGGCAGCAAGTCAATATCAATAACACAGTAGATATGGTAAATCACCTCTTAATAGTTTTTTTAACTCGATTTCAAGTGACGCCATCCACATAACATATTTTCCAAAAGGCAAGGTATAGAGATTGCAGGAGTCAGGAAGATTTGCTTTTATCAAGTTTTGGAGAGAGGTAAAAGTCATGGCAGACAATCCAGTTTCGGTAGTCGATAATCCAGGCAGAAGTCAAGGGGCAAGAATCAGAAGTTCAGTAAACAAACAATGGTCAGCAACATGTTCACAAGTTAGTAATAGCCCCTAAAAACAGAAATATACCAGGAAGATGGTCTGGATTAAACAGCAATGAGAGGAACTGCCAGGGGGTTTAAAAAGGCCAATCTAAGATAGACACATCATCGGAGTGCCAAGTTTACCAAAACAAACATAGCCAACAAAGACTTTTGGACTTTTGAAGATCAACATTTCGAAGCTTGCCATTTCAAAGTCACCAGGCGAACTATCGAACACAGAGGCCCAAAGATGAAGAGTATTAACAGATAGATTTAAGTGGATGGAAATGTAAATGATTGAACTGAAGTTAAATTATAGTAAACTGGACAAAACCACATGGGCTAAGAGTATAAACTGGGTAATGTCAAATTTACATTTTCTATAGGACAATTAGTTGTTGCAAATAATAAAGGATAAAGCTATAATTAGTCTATTTTAATTTTCTTAGAAAATCGGAATTCGTTTTGATGATATTTTGGAGTTTATCATTTTCATCACAGAGAAATATTACATCAGAATGACCAAGCCCACATCGGCATATAAATATGATCCCTGTGTTACTAAATAACAGAACACAGCACGGTCTGGCAGCCAGTGGTGGATCTTTGCCAATTCTGCACAGAAATTATCAGACACAATAATGTGCACTAAAATATTTGCAGCACTCTTTGTATCTCTGTCCTTTACTCTTCCCTCACTGAAGGTATGGAGTTTCTATTTATTTTTTTTCAGTTACATCATACAAACTGTTTTACAAACTGTATTTAGAAGATCACACAGATCAAAAATTTTAGGCATATTTTAATATATATATGAGAGAGAGAGAGAGAAGAGAGAGAGAGAGAGAGATTTATTTTTTTTAATATTATTTTTTTTTTTTTAAATGTTTAACAAAGAATGTAGTCCAGTCTACTTTGCCTATTTAGACTCTGTTCTATGTAAGCAGATATTATTTTTGGCTGGCAAGCTTACAATATGTCCACTTTGTTCCTCTGTTTATGAATACTGCATTGAACACGAAGAAGAAGAAGCTCTTTCAAAAGTTATCATCTAAGTTTGTAGTGCAGAATAGCTAAGCATTCATGTATACCTATCATGACATCTTAGTGTCACTAAAGTAAATTTCTCAATTGTATACACAAGACCTACCATAAGGGTGTGACACATGTGAGTTCCTTTCCAAGGGTCACCATCAACAGCTTTTAAAACTGCAAGTATGGAAGTATGTATGCGATTTACCAATCCTTCCGCGCAGTCCTTAAATGTAAACTATGGCCTATACCAAAAGGTGCCTAAAGGGCAGTTCACACCAACACTTAAACTTTGTAGATAGAGTAATCATCCCAAACCCGTTTTTTTGAAATACTGTTTTTATCCAACCTTTATTACCTTTGTATCTTACCTTTCTATCCAACCTGTTCACAACCTTGACAGAAGGCTAAAATGTGTAAATGCGTCAGAGAGCGACACAGACCAAAGGAGCTGTAGGTGAATATACAAAAACAGGAATTGGGAATTGGTTATTTGCAAAAGTTTGTGTGTGGGGGTAAACACTTAATTTAAGGAAAAAACCCCACTAACCAGCTTCTTTATATGAAATTAAAAGTAACACTGAGCAGTTTATCAAACTTTCAAGGAAATTCAATAAAAGTTCTTATCATTAAAAATGTATTGTTTGTCTGAGAAGGAACCACACTGGTTCCAAAATGTTACTAATAATGTTTGATTCACTAAGACTGGTGTGCCCAGCTACCTTCATCCATATATTTGATTACGGTTGGCTACAGTGCTTGGAGCACCCAGCATTTGGAATTTGTTTACACTCTTGTTTAGGTGTGCAGGATCCTATCCTTGTATTTATCTTAAAAATGTGCTTATTTTTACCACAACCAATCAGAGGTTATTTAACATTTGAAAGCTAACATCTGATTGGTTGGGTCAAAATTAGCACCATTTTATACTCTGCCAAACATCATTAGTATGTCACCTGTGTTCCAAACATCATTACCAAACATCATTAGTATGTCACCTATCTGCCAAACATCATTAGTATGTCACCTGGATAAGAGGGAATGTGACCCTGGGGGATAAGTGGGAATGTGACACTGGGGATAGGTGAGAATGTGACCCTGGGGGATAAGTGGGAATGTGACACTGGGGATAAGTGGAAATGTGACACTGGGGATAAGTGGGAATGTGACCCTGGGGGATAAGTGGGAATGTGACCCACCCTGGGGATAAGTGGGAAAGTGACACTGGGGATCGTGGGGAATGTGACCCTGGGGGATGAGTGAAATGTAAACCAACAAGTTGGATTATAGTGGTTGGGATATAAACTATCCAACCCTTGATTCCAATCTGCAGGATCTCAACCTTCGGCTTACCATTATAGTGATTTTGAAAACGTTGACTTTCACTGTGTGATGCTCTTGTGTGGGAACTGAAGCTGGCAGAACACTCTGCTTGCTCAGGAAACCGTGAGTTCTCAATGAGTCATATTTAAATTTTTAATTTAAGGGCATGTAAAGTCACTCTACAAATTTTCCCACGAACTACAATATACAACTCTATAATTCACCACGTGGCTAGTCTTCATTGTTTTTTCTCCAAATTTGGCCCCTGTGTCGGGATTCTCCTTCTAATCATTGTAATTACAGTGGGCGGGCTGCAATCAAGCTTTTGGACAGTGGCGTAACTGGGGAATCACGTGGCCCCAACAACAAAACTATGATGTGGGACCCTGTCTTGCTTTATACACAGTGTTTTTCTGGAGAAGTGCGGTTTGTTGGTAGCTCCTCTGCTTCTCTGGTAGTATCCCCGTCCATTAACTCTAAGGAATCCCTTGAAGGTGTAATCCATTGCGCGAATTTCAGGATTTTATTTACATTGATAGTAACAAACACAAGCACTCAAAGTGGATAATTCAAGATTTTGGTACATTTCCATGGCAGACAACGTAAAGGGTAACTATAGTTAAAAAACATTTTTTGCCCAATTATCAAACATTATTTTTTTTTACATTAACCTTACACTATACAGGCCACACACCTGCTGACGTTACCCTTTATTATTCCCTGTGGCAGCGATAGCTAAAGGGTAACTATAGTCAAAAATAACAATCTTGATAATAATCCAATATAGTTTTCCCCCAAGCAGGGGCTAACTAGAACTCATGTGGATGGGGCCCCCCACACACTCTCTGTCCTATCTATCACTATCGTATCAGTGAGCAGCATCCCTCTCACATAAAAGCCCGTGGGCAATTCCCCCAACTGACAATGCGACCGTGGGCAGCCTCTACATAGGGCCCGTGGCAGTAAGCCCCCCATACGCATAATGATTATAGTTAGAATAGTGTTATACTGTTTTTTATTAGAGTTATGGGTTTTAATTGTTTGCACTTACTGTTATTTCAAGTCTATGAAAGCTTTGGACTAAAAGATTTAACTAAAAATGACTCTTATTGAATTTGCTAGGATTCGTTAACCAAACATACTTTGCTTCCGATTTCATTTTTTTAACATATTTTTCCTTTAATATGGCTAGATGTTGTAAAAAGGCAATTTTTCTATGGTTAGGTTAGCTTTAGCTAGCAGTGTTAGGTTAGGGTAGTTTAGACTATTTAGTTATTAGGTCCACCTGCTGAAAGAGTCTCGCTGACGTGTAGCAGGGCTTCATAACAACAATCTTTTGGCCAAAATATTTATTTTTCATTAATATGGTAAGGATAAAATGTCTATTTTGAGGAAACTGTATAAAGTAATACCTCAGTAGAATGCCAAGTTTCAGAAATACCACACGGTGGTGCCACACCCAATACTTTAAGCCATGCCCAGCCACACCGCACAGGCGCAGCCAGGGCCGCTAGAGGCTGCCAGAACAGTTTGTTTGCTCAGATGGCAAAAACTAGAGACACCCCTGAACTCCACCCCCATATGAGGGCTCTTTGGGCAGTAAGCCCCCCCATATGCAGTGGCCTGTGGGGCAGTAAGTCCCCCCCATACGCAGGACCGGGGCAGTAAGTGTGGGCAGCATGCCCACCCTCTACATAGGCCGTGGGCAGTAAGCTCCCCCCATATGCATGGACCGGGGCATAATGTGGGGCAGCATGCCTCCCATCTACATAGGCCCGTGGGCAATAAGTCCCCCCATAACGCCATGGACCGTGGGCAGTAATGTGGGGCAGCATGCCCCCC
Organism: Hymenochirus boettgeri; assembly: GCA_019447015.1. NCBI lineage: Eukaryota > Metazoa > Chordata > Amphibia > Anura > Pipidae > Hymenochirus > Hymenochirus boettgeri. Next base: position 148,287,315 of record CM033469.1, read on the forward strand.
CTCTACATAGGGCCCGTGGGCAAGTAAGTCCCCCCATATCGCATGGACCGTGGGCAGTAATGGTGGGCGCATGCCCCCCTCTACATAGGCCAGTGGGCAGTAAGTCCCCCCATATGCATGACCGTGGGCAGTAAGTGTGGGCAGCATGCCCGTCCCCTCTACATAGTGGCCGTAGGCAGTAGTCCCCCATAGCATTGGACCGGTGGGCATAAGGGTGGGGCAGCTGCCTACCCCTCTAATAGGGCCCCCCCTGGCAGTAAGTCCCCCCCACGCAGTGACCGTGGGCAGTACGTGTGGGCCACATGCCCCGCCCATCTACCTAGGGCCAGTGCCAGTAAGTCCCCTCCATAGCATGGACTGTGGGCAGTAAATGTGGGCAGCATGCATCCCCCCTCTACATAGGGCCCGTGGGCAGTAAGTTCCCCCCATACGCATGGAATCCTGGGCCAGTAAGTGGGGCAGCATGCCCCCCCTCTACATAGGGAACCGCATGGGCAGTAAGTTCCTCCCCATAACGCATGGATCCGTGGGCAGTAACGTGTGGGCAGCATGCCCCCCCTCTTACATATGGCTGTTGGCAGTAAGCCTCCCCCATACGCACTGGACCTGGGCCAGTAAGTGTGGGCAGTCATCCCCCCCTTCTCTACATAGGGCCCGTGGGCAGTTGAGACCCAACTCATGAACATGAGATCGAACACTATGGGCAGTAATGTGGAGCTTTTATAGCAGGCCCCGTCTTGGCATTAGGACCCTGTGGGAATTTAAGTCCCCTATATGGCTGTGAGAGTCAGTATATGTGGCAGTTGCCTTACATGAGGCTTGGGGTAGTCTTCCTACCATTCTACTATGGGAGTATTTATTCTAGTCTTTGCCCTCATTTACACTATAGGGGACTTAAATGTGGCTGTGTAGAGCAATCACTATTGCAGGGATTTAATTGATAAGGTATTTCATTAACACTTCCTAGTGTGAAATCTTTAATGGGAGCATTTTTTATATGGGGTGGTGCGTCAATTTAGTACTATGTGGGAGACATTTTATTATGGGGTAGTGGAGATTTATAATAGGGGCATTTATAGGGTTTTCTTTATTTCTATAGGGGTGGTTGCTCGCTGGGGTATTATTTTATGTCTTGTTACATGGGGACATTTAACATTATATGGCTGTGAGTGTCAATAATATATATGGGATTTGTTTAAGAGGTATTCTATACTTGTTTTTACTATGGCATTAATGGGTGTGTGTATACTATTGGGCATTTAAGGTGTGTGTATATAAGGGGCTTTATGGGAGTTATTAATTTAGTGGTGGGAGTTTTATATGGAGACTATTGGGTAAAGTGTCTAAATGGACTTTATATGGTGTGATTCATATCAGGGTTTATATTGTTTTGTTTAATACCAATTAATATGTTTTTTTATTGTTTAAGTGTTTGTTGTCATTCTTAGAGACATTTTTTTATATGCGGGATGAACCAACCCCCTTTTTGAACGCACACTGGGGGTGTTGGTTGATTCGCTAGACATCGGATCCCAACCCACTCATGAACGCACTTGAAGTTTTGGTGTTGATTGTCAGATCGGTAGCCAACCCCTCGGGCCAACGCACTGGAAGGTTGTTGGTTGATACGCTAGATCGGATCCCAACCCCAGGCCGAACACCTTGTAGGTTTTGGTGATTCGGCCAGATCGTCCCCAACCCCGTTTGAACTAACTTGAAGGTTTGTTGGTTGATCGCCATATCGGATCCCCAACCCCTGGATTCTCAATCTGCAGGATTTCAACCTTTCGGATTACCATTATATGTGACTTTGAAACTTGACTTCCTCGTGATGATTATTTCTATATGGACTGGATTAGAGATGGAGAGGAAACTGAACGCTGGCCAGACACTCTGCTTTGACTCAGGGAAACCCCGTGCGTTTTCAAAATGATCGTATGTTTATTTTTTAATGTTAAAGGTAATGGAGTTTTTCCTTCAAGGAAATGCCATCAAGGTCATTTAACCCATGGCGACTATCGCTCTGGTTAACAAGTCTGATCCGGTGTCAATATCGCGTTCGCGGATGTGGGATTTACCCACTACGGGGATTTTAAAGCCAGGCATTTGCTGGCATTTAAATCCTGCCGCTAAACAAGCGCAAACGCGATATGTGATTCGAGAGCGTCGGATCGCAGATGATTGTGTTAAACCCTACGCATCCGACGCTGAATGGGAGATAAATCGCGCTAAACGTTAGCCGCAAACTTTAGCACCATATATTTGCCTAGCAGTCTGGTGCAAATTGGCTACCATGGTGTACATTAGAGGTTGTGAATGTCCCATGTGTTATTTCGGTGGGATTTTGGAGCAGAGGTGTCTGTGATCACACATTAAACGCACTGGGAGCAAACGTTGTATGTGCTACGAACACTACACTGGGGATAAATTTATGCACCATTCACCTTTTATGGGCAACTTGTATGGGGAGCATTTTAGGACTGGGTTGTGTGCGTGTCATTATACTATGTGGGATATTTTTTAATATTGGGGGAGGTGTGGTCATTTGATCCTATGGGGAGATGTTTCTGATATGGGTGTGTGTTTGTCATATACTATGTGACTAATTTTTATTGTATGTCGTCGTTTATACTATGGGGACATTTTAATTAAATGGCTGTGTGTGTCATTTATAATATGGGGGCATTTTATTATAGAGGTATTTTCATTTTATACTTTGGGGACATTTTATTATATGGTGGGGGGGTATTTTGCTTTGGGGGACTATCATTAAAGGGGTAGATTGTCATATATACTATGGGGGACATTTATATATGGGTTGTTGCATCATTTAACTGTGGGGAATTTTTATTTGATAGGTGTGTTTTGTGTGTCATGTATTACTATGGCAGGAACATTTTATTATGTGGGATGAACCCAACCCCTTTTGAATGACATTGGGGTGTGGTTGTTTGCTAGTTCAGATCCCAACCCCTGATGAACCACTTGAAGGTTGTGGTGATTCGCAGACGGAATCCCAACCCGGGCCAAGTGTCAACTGAGGTGTTGGTTGATTCGCCATCGCATCCCATTCCTTCCTCTGTCTGAATGGCACTTTGCCCAGAGGAGAAAGGGAAATATATGGTGTCATAAGTCCTAGGACATTTGATCTATGGAGTGGCAGATCATTTGATTATCAGGTCGCCGTGACTTCCTTATCCAGTAGGTGTGGGTAGTACTATACTAGGCCTAGATCAATTGTTATTATATGGGGATGAAACCACCTTTTGAATGCAACCTGGGGGTGTTGGTGATCGCTAGATAGGACCAAACCCAGGATGAATAAGCTGTGGGGTTGTTGATTCGTAGTTGGATCCAAACCCCTGCACTGAAATCAACTTGAAGGTTGATGGTTGATGGTTCCTATGGCCTCGTCGCCATCGGAGAGGGGGTGTGAGCGAAACAAGCAAGAGCTAAAGGAAGTATATTGTCGAAGCTAAAGGCCCAGGGGTGCAGTCCTAGTGAATAAGGGTACTCAACCTGGGTACAAAGCATAGATAGAGAAGAAGGAATGAGGAGGATGTAAGAATTTATTATCCTTTAATATCATATTGGTTTGTTTTTTGTTTTTTTTTGGGGGGGTGGTTAGCTATTGAGTTCTATTTGAGTGTTTGGAATATATTTCTGTATATGTTAATTCTTTTTTAATCTTTCCAGTGATTGGATCAGCACGGAGGCAAACACTCTTCTGCAACCCAGACACATTTCACATGAGGGCAAACTTGTGATGTACCAGTCCACACTCACTGTGGGCAAACTGTTCTGTACCAGTCACTGTGGGCCAACTTGTATGGATCAGTCAACATCACATTGCAAATCGGGTATGTGCCAGTCATTGGAGGCAAACTTGCATAAACAGGCACAGTCACTGGGGCAAAGACTTGTAGTGCCTGTGATCTGGGACCTAGACGACAGTCCTGCTTCATTTATTACAGCAATTTTAAGGTGACCTACAACAGAACCGTGAGTTACCACTAGCCAGCCAGCAGGAAACAGCAGCACCCAGGCAACTGCAGCCGAGAAACCCTACCACAGTTGGAGAGGAATGCTACAAGCTGGGCATGAAGACATCAAGCCGGTGAAGTCCTTACCCAGCTCAGGTTGGGTACAGAAACTAACAGCTAAGCCAACAAGTTGGAGTAGATGTTTGGATACAAAACTGATCATAAACCCCTGGCTTCCAATCTGCACGATTTCAACTTCCGGATTTACCAATTTAGACTTTGAAAATCTTTGACTTTCCTCGTGAGATCTTTTCTATATGGACTGATTACAAGGATGGAGCGGAAAATGAAGCTGGCGGACACTCTGCTTTGACGCAGGGAAACTGTGAGTTCTCAAGATCGATAATTTAATGTTAAAGGTACTGTGCAGTTGGCTTAAGGAAATACATCAGGACCATTTACCAGAGGCGCTATCTTCTGGTAAAACGTTCCTGATCGCGGTTCCATATAGCGTTGCGAAGGTCGATTTACCCACCATTCTCGTCTGAATGCACTTGTGGGGTGTTGTTGGGTTGATCGGTAGTCAGATTTCTAACCCCTGACGAACGCCATTGATAGTTGTTGGTTGATTCGCCAGAGATCGAATCCCAACCACGGGCCAAACAAAATAGAAGGTGTGGTTGATTGCCAGTCGAATCCCAAACCCCAGGCCGAACAACACCTGTTAGGGTTTGGTGATTCGCCAGATCGGATCCCAACCCCTGGCTGAATGCAACAGTGGATGTTGCGTTGATAGCTTTTCGATCCAATCCCTTTGCTAATCACCTTGAATGGTGTTGCATGATTCGCCAAATCGCCATCAAACCCTAGCCGATTCATCTGTGGGTTATGTGATTCACTAGATCGGATTCCCAACCCCTGGCTTGAATGCACTAAGGAGCAGTGTTGGTTAATTCACCAGGATCGGATCCTAACACCTTTCCTTTATTCACCTAGGGGTTGGTTAATTCGCACAGATCGGATACAACCCCTTGCCGATTACTGAGTGGTGTAGTAGATCGTAGATTGGATCCCAAAACCCCGGGCCAAACACAACTGAAGGTTGTTGGTTGATTCGCCAGAAACGGATCCCACCTCTTTAAGCAAAGTGGAGTGTTGGTTGATTCGCTAGTTAGGATCACAACCCCTTTGCCTGAACTCACTTGAGGTGTTGGTTGATTCGCCAGATCCATCCAACCCGGGCCGAACCACACCAGTAGGGTTTTGGTTGATTGCCCAGATTTAGATACTAACCCCCTGTGATGCCTAATGCAACTGGAGATGTTGGTTGTTGCAGTTCGGTATCACAACCCCTTTCTGAAAACACCTGAAGAGTGTGGCTTGATTCCCAAATCGGTCCAAACCTTGGCTGAAAGTTCTGAAGGGTGTTGTTGATTCGAGATCGGATTCCAACTCCTGGTGTTTACGGGGTGTGATTAAGATGATTACTGGATTATCACCTAGGGGTTGTGATGCAATGGCCCTCTGTGAATGCCATGGAGTTGTGATTCCTCTAGTGGGATCTACCACCTTGAATTGAGCACTGGGTGGTAGGTTGATTCGCCAAAATCGGCAAGCCCATCATTCATGTCGTTGGTGAACCTGCAATGGATGTGACATTATTTGTAACACCACCCCACCTAAGTCAACCCATCGGCCCCCCAATACAACCCTAGAGCCCCACTTGACAGGGTTATTCCCAGATCCGACCAAAAGCCCGATATTCCTCTGGAAAATACACCCTCCAATCGTACCCACACAATTTTACAACCATTGAATATATTATTTGATTTTCGAAACCCTCAAATTGATCGTTCAGTAAACCCCGACATGTATCATTTGAAATTCGTTACAAGCCTAGACATGCTAGGTTCGATTTTCTGTACCCTCAAATGTAAGTTCAATTTTTGGTAACCCTTGAATAATCGCTTCGTACCTCGAATTGGCCATAATTCTTCAAATGTAGGGTGCGGACAACCCAACAATTGCCCAGTCATGGGGGAAGAAGTGTTCATAATGTTTAGACCAAACAGTATCTGGACCAAACAGTATATCTGATGAAACTGGAGGGCTTGACAACAAACAGTGTCTGTGACTGAGGACTAAAATTAACAGTGTCTGGTGAGCTGCGGACTGACCTAAAAGTGTCTGCTGCCGGATGGAGGACTGTAGAGTTCAGCAGCCACGTTAGTACAGCCCTCCAGTCATCAGCCAATGTCAAGTCAGCCCTCCAGTTTACAGCCAGTGTAAGTTAGCCACCACAACCACCTGTAGCACAGTACACATTATGAAGCAAATAAGCAAGAAGGTTGTACAGTTTGTACGAAATTAAATACGTAGCTTTCCCTTAATCTGGCTCTGATTACGAGCAAACTCCGCAGGTCAGCGAAAGAACAGGGGAACAGTCCACACAATATTATAAACCTAAATGCTGCCTTTTCTCTGGGTGTTGTAAATTTGTCTTTAAATATTACATGCTGCTGCATTGTAAAAACTTGGGGAAAAATTTCAATCAAGGGCAAATATGGTGTGAGGGACTCCCAAAAGCTTCCTAAACACCCCTCACCCCACCAGTAAAATTCAGTATAGACCTGTGCAGGGGGTTTTGTCCCTAGGGTTTTTGGCACCTGCAAACAACTTTTAAATGCCGCCTGTAGGCGGGTGCGGGTAGCGCGCCGCCGTCGCGGCAAAGTGGGCGTGGCTTTGTGTGGGTGTGGCTTTGTGCGTGGGGTGTTTCTCTTCATTCTATTACACATAAAAACGTTGGTGCAAGGTGGTAAACCACATGAAATCCCTACCATACTTTATGTACAATAAAAGAATCACATCAAGCTACATCTTCCTTAAAATCCAAAGTGCTGGGTGGTGCAACATTACTATTTAAGGACAAGAAGGTGTCAGAACCCTTAACCGTAGCGTTCGCCAGCTCCAGGCTGGCGTATGGCTGGTTCTCTGCTACGTTACAGGCGGTCAGACATCCACAACATAGTTAACCCTGTTAGAGTGACACATCACCACAGTAACCGTAGGGAATACTGCTTTTATGGAGAGTTAATGGGTGTCCTAGGTATTTTTCCTTTTTTCACCTGGGAATGTGACACTGGGGGATTAGTGGGAATGTGACACTGGGGGATAAGTGGGAATGTGACACTGGGGAATAAGTGGGAATGTGACACTGGGGGATAAGCGGGAATGTGACACTGGGGGATAAGCGGGAATGTGACACTGGGGGATAAGCGGGAGTGTGACACTGGGGGATAAGCGGGAGTGTGACACTGGGGGATAAGTGGGAGTGTGACACTGGGGGATAAGTGGGAATGTGACACTGGGGGATAAGTGGGAATGTGACACTGGGGGATAAGTGGGAATGTGACACTGGGGGATAAGTGGAATGTGGAACACTTGGGGGATGAGGGGGAATGTGACCTGGGGGATAAGTGGGAATGTGACCGGGGATTAAGGGGGATGTGGACACTGGGGGATAAGTGGGAAGGAATGTGACCCTGGGATAGTGGGAATTAACCTGGGGGATAAGTGGGAATCTGTGACACGGGGGATAAGGGGGAATGTGACCTGGGGGAGCGAGTGGGAATGTGACCCTGGGGGATGGGGAGAGTGGAATGTACCCTGGGGGATTGAAGTGGGAATGTGACCCTGGGGATTAAGGAGGGAATGTGACACTGTGGGATAAGTGGGAATGTGACCCTGGGGGATAAGTGGGAATGTGACCCTGGGGGATAAGGTGGGAATGTGACCCTGGGGGATAAGAGGGAATGTGACACTGTGGGATAAGTGGAATGTGACACTGGGGGATAAGTGGGAATGTGAACCTGGGGGATAAGTGGGAATGTTACCTGGGGGATAAGGGGAATGTGACATGGAAAGTGGGGGTGACAGGTGGGATAAGTGGGAAGGGACACTGGGGGATAAGTGGGGGGAATGTACACTGGGGGATAAGTGGGAAGGTGACACTGGGGGATAAGTGGGAATGTGACCTGGGGGGATAAGTGGGAGTGTGACCACTGTGGGATAAGTGGGAATGTGACACTGGGGGATAAGTGGGAATGGGGACACTGGGGGATAAGTGGGGTGTGACACTGGGGATAAAGGGAATGTGAACAAGTGGGGTGATAGGGAATGTGACCTGGGGGTAAGTGGGAATGTGACACTGGGGATAAGTGGGAATGTGACATGGGGGAAAGTGGGATGTGACATGGGATAAGTGGGAATGTGACACTGGGGGAGATAAGTGGAATGTGACACTGGGGGATAATGGGAATGTGAAATGGGGGATAAGTGGGATGTGACCATGGGGGATAAGTGGGGAATGTGACACTGTGGGATAAGTGGGAATGTGACCCTGGGGGATAAGTGGGAATGTAACCTGGGGGATAAGTGGGAGTAAACACTGGGGGATAAGTGGGAATGTTACACTGTGGGAAAGTGGGAATGATGACTGGGGGTAAGGGGAATGTGACCCTGGGGGATAAGTGGGAAGTGACCCTGGGGGGATAAGTGGAATGTGACACCGGGGGATAAGTGGGAATGTGACACTGGGGATAAGTGGGATGTGACACTGGGGGATAAGTGGGAATGTGACACTGGGGATAAGTGGGAATGTTACACTGGGGGATAGTGGGAATGTGACACTGGGGATAAGTGGGAGGTGGACACTGGGGGGGATAAGTGGGAAGTGACACTGGGGGAATAAGTGGGAATGTGACCCTGGGGGATAAGTGGGATGTGACCCTGGGGGATAAGTGGGAATGTGACACTGGGGGATAAGTGGGAATGTGACACTGGGGGATAAGGGGGAGTGTGACACTGGGGGATAAGTGGGAATGTGACACTGGGGGATAAGTGGGATGTACACTGGGGGAAAGTGGGAATGTGACACTGGGGGATAAGTGGGAGTGTGGACACTGGGGGATAAGTGGGAATGTGACAATGGGGATAAGTGGGAATGTTACACTGCGGGTAGAGTGGGAATGTGACACTGGGGATAAGTGGTAATTGCACTGTGGGATAAGTGGAGTGTGACACTGTGGGATAAGTGGGATGTGACACTGGGCGATAAGTGGGAATGGAACTGGGGATAAGTGGGAGTGTGACAACTTGGGATAAGTGGGAATGTGACACTGGGGGATAAGGGGATGTGGACAGGGATAGGGTGACACTGGGGGATAAGTGGGAATGTGACACTTGGGGATAAGTGGGAATGTGACCATGGGCTGTAAGTGGGAATGTGACACTGGGGGATAAGTGGGAATGTGACACTGGGCTGATGATAAGTGGGAATGTGACACTGGGGGATAAGGGGAATGTGACATGGGGGATAAGGGGAATGTGACACTGGGGGATTAGTGGGGAATGTGACACTGGGGGATAACGTGGGAATGTGACATGGGGGATTAGGGGAATGTGACACTGGGGGATAAGTGGGAATGTGACACTGGGGGATTAGTGGGAGTGTATCTCTGAGGGAGCTACTTTTAACACACTTCTGTCAGTTAGATATCAAAAAATCTCAAAAAAAAGGGGGGGTGTTAGACATTTTTCCATCATTTACTGTAATATGAATGCCGATTTCCGGGTTTACCAAAATCAACATTTTTTCTTTTCACCGCAATACAGGACTTAACGCAATGAATTCATTGCGTTAAGTGCTGTATCGCAGCGAAAAGAGAAGATACTAGCGCCGCATATCGCTGCAGTGATACTTTTATAAATGCTGTGAAAATAGCACTCTTTACCATTGTGATGTCCTGCTATAGCGAAATGGTCAAAAGAGCAATCGTTTATAAATATGCCCCTAGGTCTATTTCATCTACCTTTAGGCTTTTTTGAAAATCAGATAATGCTTTGGGTCATATTCATATAAAATATAGGAAATATTAAACAGTTCTCAAACTTTCAAGCACACTTTTGGAATGTGCGAAAATTCATATGCCTGAGGCATTTAATTGTTTCTGAGCAATGGGCTTTGCATTTACTATGGCCATTCTTCCGACATTGGACCAACTGCCTGTAACTTCTAAAAATGGATGTAACCGTGTGTCACGCACTCTCATTTTGACAAGTGATATGCTAAATGATGTACAATACCATCCTGTTTATGTTAAATCTCCAACCACAAGGAAATGTGCTAATCAAGGACAGCTGTTGGGCAATTATATGTATCCCAAGTTTAAAGTTTTAAAAAAGAGAATATACAGGATATTGATTAACAAAAAAAACCCATTATAAAATGGTACAACCTAATCCAAAGAATAACTTCTAGCAGTTTAACATATCATTTTAAATCCTTTCTCACATTTCCAATTAAGGTACATTACCATTACTACTGTACTGGTCAGCATTTACCATCCATAAATTCCATGGACACTATTTACTAATAAAAATAGCAAGAGAAAATAACAACACAAAAGTCCCCATATTCTAATTAAATCACTTTTGAAATATTAAAGGCCACCCTTAAATCCCAAAACAGGTCAATTGTCATTTGCCTGCCCCCAACTCCAACTGATATATTTAGCACTTTATTACCTGCATTACTAACCAGATGTTTAAGAATATTTACTGTTTTGCCCCTGGCAGAGTAAGCTACCCCTTCCCTCCATGCACAGCCAATGATTGACTGCTATTTCACCTGCTGCCTCATCTGCACATGCTCAAGCTTATAACATAGTAACATTGTAACTAAGGGTTGAATAAAGACATACGTACATCAAGTCCAGCATTTTCCCCCTCATTTTTAACCCTACCTAACAGTTGATCCAGAGGAAGGCAAAAAAAAAAAAAACAACAATGGGGGGAATTACTTCCTGACTCCAAATCAGAAAGTATCCCTGGATCAACCAGACCTACAGTATATGTATTAATACCAGTAATTCTCAATATTTTTTAGTTTTAGAAACTTATTCAGACCATTTTTAAAGCTATTCATTAAACTTGCCATTACCACATCTGCTGGAAGACAGTTCCACAGTTTCACCGTTCTCACTGTAAAGAAACCTTTCCTAACCTGAAGATGAAACTTCTTTTCTTCCAATATTAAAGTATGTCTATGTGTCCTCTGATATGACCGATTAATGAACAATGCACCAGAGTTTATTGTATGGCCCATTAATATATTTGTATACGGTTATCATGTCCCCACGCAAACGTCGCTCTCCAATGTAAACAGCCCTAACTTGTCTAATCTGCCTGCATAATCAAGCCTCTCCATTCCCCTTATTAATTTAGTTGCCCTTCTCTGAACTGAACAGTGGGAGGCAGATACCTTTGCCAGAAAAGAAAAGAACTATATATCTTTACAAATGCATTTAATAAACTGGTAAAAATAGCAGTTGGGATGGGGGTAGATAACTGACAAGTTACTAGTTTTTTGTTTTAAGGCTGGACATGCCCTTTAAAATATTTTTTGATCTACCAGCCTTAGTAAAAACTACACTTTTTTATATATTCCCTTTTGAGAGAAGACAAGGCAGCAATTAGGAGACACCTCCCAACCCTTTCCTCAATTCTGTTCCCACTCAGCAGAGAGAGCACTTATAGCATTAAACATTAAAAATGTCACCCCTGCAAAAGTACCTTTGTAATCATTAGTAACCCAAGAGATCTATTTGGTTAGATGGGTGAATATAAGGTAAAGCAGTCTATGTTAGGTATAAGTTTTTCATCTCACGTTGACAGGAAAGGGGATCTGTGGAATATTAAGCAACAAAATCTAGTAAAAAAGGCCATTCTGCACAAAGAAACCTTTAGGCTACGTTCACACTAGAAACAGATCAAAACTGACCACAATGGACAGTCCATGTTTTTTGTCCGTTTTGGTCAATTTTTAGCACTCCATTTTTCCTATATTTTTAATCAAAACGCGTCCATTTCTGGACAGAAATGCATTTAGCAGTACATTTTGTAACGGACCGGGTCAATCCAATCCGTTAAAAAAACGGACCACAACGCTCGTTTCTATCCGAAAACGGACAGAAACAGATCTAGTGTTAGCGAACCCTTAAAATTCTTTTTATATGGAAATCTTTAAAGAACACAAAATAGTTTTGTTTCAAACTGTTTCCTGCTGGACCACAGGAGATAGTAACCCAAACTGACAAACATATTTCTCTTATTTCCTGCAATGCCCTTTCTAAGGGCTAATAGAGTGATGTCTTTACAAATAAACGTGCTTAAAGAACCAGTTACAGCCTGCTATACTATCTTGAACAGGATTGTGCAACTTAATTCATAACCAGGGCCAGAAAAAATTGTGATCCCCCATTAATTTAGTTCGAAACTGATGTGGGGATTCTGTCTCCTGTAATGCCGGATCATATACAGTAGGAGAGCCATTTCCCTGACTTTTGTAGAGCAGCAGTGGGCTTCAGAGGACATCTGGAGATTCTCTATGTCTTCCCCCATTTATTGCCTGGTGGTCTAGTAGTCTTGGCTAAGTTTTTTTGGTAAGCAATAAATTAGAGTGCTTTTAGTTAATCGGAGATTTCTGGTCTTGTTTTCATATTGAAAACTCACTTGAAGCCAAATGGGGTATCAAACTACTCAGATAATGGGCCCTATTTATAAAAGATCCTTATCGAAAAAATAACGTTCGCTATCGTAAAATAACGACCGTTATTTTCCGATAACGACCTATATTTTCAGATAACGACTGGTATTTTCCGATAACGACCGGTATTTTCCGATAACGGTCGTTATCATAAAATAACGGTCAGTATCTGAAAATAACAGATAGCGATCGTTATTTTTTCGATAACGATCTTTTATAAATAGGGCCCAATGTGTCAATTAGTGAACCCGATTCAGACCCGATATTTAAAAGTTTGAATAAATCCGAGCTATTCAAACTATTCTGGATTTCAAACCTTCTGAACTTTTTGCTAATTATCGATAGTTCAAATCGATATCCCTCGACTTTAGTGTTTCATAACCCTAGAATATGGCATTCAGTAACCCTCACAAATGGGCGCAAACCCTCGAATGTTGAGTTCGATTTTGGTAACCCTTAAATTTGGCCACACCCCTCGAATTTATCGCTCCATAACCCTCAAATGCGGCGTTCCTGTAAGGATAAAGGACATACCTTTGAAGATTGTAATGATAACATATTGGCAAAGGAACGTGACTGGTTCAAGAGAGGTGTTAAGGAGGCCATTTATGTAAAAATAAAGAAACCGCAGCCTAAATAGAGGTGGGAGAGTTCGACACCAACTGTCTGCCATGTACAATGCTGGTTTTTACCGACCTTCCCTGGGCGTTCCTATAACACCTCTTAGCCACTATGCAATAACGCCCTTAACACCTGGCTGTGATATGCTAATTGGGATTTTCCAGGGTACATAATTGTCACCGATTCTTATACAAGTCATTCTGAATTGAGAAAGCCAGTCGGATGACTAGCGAAATGTCTTCAAGAACTAAACTTTAAGTCCAGTTGATCTAATTGAATACAACAGATATGCTTTTACCTATATTTATTATATGCACAGATTTTCTGCACATTTTAGCACTTTGTACTCTGGATAAAGTATCCTCTGCTGGATTGAAGACAAAAGTGTTTCATGTAAGTACTTTTCCCAGGGGTGCCCCTACCATGAAGCAAACTGAAACATTTGCTCAGGGTGGGCCCCTGCAGAACACTTAAGGTGGCAGCTGAAAAAAAAATCCTCCTTCCTGCAATACTGCAATTCAGCACCAGTTCACCAGTCAGTGTTAGTCAGCCCACCACACCAACCTCCACAAGAAAGTCAAAGCCATGCCTGCTTCACGTGCCGCTGCCCACAGTGGCATTTAAACACTGTTTCAGGTGTGCCTTTTCCCATTTATATTTATGATATAACGAAGAAACGATTTGAATTCATTTGATGACTGATATATTATCTCTCCTGGGTATCCATGTGGAAAGGATTAACCTCTTAATGTCTCTAAAAATATATAGTTTGTGGGGGTATTTCCGAGATTTGGTTTGGTTTGTTTAGTTTGACAGAAGTCACCAATAAATTACATAGAATAGGGAGAGAATAAAGACTTTGAAACTCTCCTTTCAGCAATATGAGGAAAAAAAACATCTGTCTGGGTATTTGCATTTTGATCATAACTTACCCTACTTCTAAAAACCTTGGGGTATGCAGTTTCTAAAGATCTCTCAGTTATGTGGATATTTTAGTTAATTTGGCAGTTATTTGAGTTAACTGTAAAAAGTGCTTATATGTTCAGGTTGGTGTCTGGTGTCATTGTATTAAGGAGAACCAGAGCTTTTAGAAATGTTCAGGGCTATGTACGGAAAGCTGTGATTGCTCTCTATTGCCTCCTCTACTGGAGTGCAGTGGGGGTCTTGAGGGACATATTTATAAAGGGGCATTATTTTTGCTTTATTTTTTCCCCACCAGCCATTACCACAATTTTTTAAACTTTCAACTTTTCTTTTCATGAAAGTTAATAAAAAGGCGAATTTTCATCAAAAGGAAAACTATGTTGCAAGAAGTAGCACTAAAAATGCTGAAAAAGTTCAGCTTACAGTATATGATATGGTAAATAGGTAATACTCCCTGGGGGGTTTTCAAAGTAGTTTCAAATTGGTTGATACAAACTGAACGCCTATATTTGTTATTTAAAAATAACCTAATACATTTGGTGTTTTTTTCAGCCAAATATATAATAGTGTAAAACTCAAAAGGCGAATTTTCTCTGTTTTATTAATAGGATATGGTAAATAGTGTAAAACTCAAAAGACGAATTTTCTCTATTTTATTATTAGGACTAGGGATGGACTAGAACTCGAACCCAAGTTCGAGCCGAACTATTCGAGTTCGAACAGACCCGGACTTCTCGAACACGGATTTCTCAGACTTTTGATATTTTCCGGACTTTCGATAATAATCAAATGTTCAAACGTTCGAGGCACGTGAAAATGCGAGTAAAATGTCCATATACTAATACACGAGTAAATATCAAATAAACAAATATGCAAATGTCTATTATACCAATACACGAGTAAATATCGAATAAACTAATATGCCAGTGATTATATACGAAAGTACATTCCATGATGCAGTCGATGGAGAGTTCAATAGCCCTTGAATAGTTCAGTAACCCTCGAGTCTTCAAATCGTTTATGGGGTAATTATCGAATCTGCGAGTCTTTAATGGGATAATTTTCGAATGGTCGAACACGAGAGCTCAAAAGTAGCGTGCGTGAGAGTTAAATCGATTTTTCAAAAGTCCTGGATATCCGAACGTGTTCCCCAGACCATTTCCCAGGTCCCAGAGCCATTTACATTAAGTTACCATTGATATTTTAATAGTATTTTATTCAAACTTTTCAAACTATTTGACTCCCATTGACTTTAATGGGTCCGTTTTCGAACGTTCCATATAGTTCGAACGTTCGAAAACGGACCCATTAAAGTCAATGGACGTCAATAGCTTTGAATCTTTCGAAAGTTCAGCCATCTCTAATTAGGACAAATTTTTTAGTATTGATTTTTCAGCAAACTGCACTAATATCAAACCAGTTCCATTAATATGGGAACATACATAGTGCTGTGTAAGAAATAATCTGTCAATGGAACATTCCAGTAAGTAAGTAAAATTCTGGTAAAACTGCAAAAAATGCAACAAAAAGCAGAAAAGGTGGCAAAAAGGCGAATTTTCACCTTTTTGCTTTAAATAAAAAAATAAAAAATAGCTCTGAAATTACACTAGAGAGCAATTTCTCTTTTTACAGTGATACCACACTTAAAGCAATGAATAAGGCGAAAATTACCGTCACACATTGCCACAACGATACTTTTCCACAAAGGCGAAAGCAAAAATGAGTGTTTTTATAAATAAGGCGAAAATAGCACTTTTTGTCATTGCAATATCCTGCAATAGGGAAATGGTGAAAATAGTGATCATTTATAAATATGCCCCTTTGTGCTGAAAAAGCACCATTGTATATTATTCTCTATTTACTCTGGGGTTTTTACTGTGGGCTTAGGGTAAAATTCTTATTGGTACTTAATGCAACAATAGTGGGTAAATCTGGTGACACTGAAAGTTTAAAGACAAGTTTGTTTTTGAAGAAATTATGCAATTTGTGCGTTCACTTCCCCCAAACAAAATCTTCTAAAATGGGTGTTTGTAAGAGCTTAAAGGGTATCTCCCCCCAAAAAAATTCACCCCAAAAAGATACGTACCAGCCTTCGTTCCCTTGGTTGCGGCCTCTAATCCTGTTCTTCCGCACGGAACAGCATAAGGGACCGGACCAGCAGTCTGTGACTGGCTGAGAATTAGCCAATCACGGATGTGGCAGCCAGTCTGGCTCCAGAAATTAGCCAAGGGAATGAGAGCATGTAGGTATCTTTTTGGGACTTTTTTCAATTTTAACATAGTGTGCAGGGTGAGGCGGATGCCCTTAACTGAACCATATAGGAATTTTGCTTCAGTTGCGAGGCTGCGCATGCCAGAGTCCTCAAAGAGGACAAGGAAGAGGCAGATACTGTACTGGATTGCACACAGACAGGCTCCTACTCTTCACTTTTCTGGACTTTCATCAGGCCATGCAGGAAAACCATAAGGAGCAGAGGAGAAAGGTAAGAATCATTTAACGCTACACAGTGGGGTCTACTGTGGGGTAAACTTTAGTTGGAGAATTGAACTAAAATGCACGCCAAGTTCATTGTTTTTTTAATTTACCTGCGGCATGCACACCCCCCATCCCAGGAGCCCCCCCCCCAGCATCTGTGCATATTGACAGTCTTCAGTAAGTATATAGGATGATCAGAATGAACTAACTTCTAAAGACAAGCAATGTGTTACAAGCCTATTAAGGTTTGGCTATACAAGCCAGAGTTTAAATTGCTGGAAATAGAGAAGACTGGTGCTGGATATTTGGTCCCACACCAGCTTCCTTGTCTTCCCTGTACCTCTGTCCAGTTCCTGTATCATGTTCCTGTGTCCTGTTCCTAAGTCGAGTTCCTGTGCCTCATTCCTATTCCTATATTGCTTGTTCTTGTGTCCCAGCTCCTGTGCATCTGTTCCTGTGCCTCACCTCGTCTCATCGCTTGCAGGTACTGGGGGCCGCAACCTGTCGTGACTCAGCAGTACAACATCCCGACCATCGGGTTCTGGTAAAAACCTGGTCACACTTAAAGGGCATGTCCACCCCCAAAACTATAATTTAACCCACTACTGGCCCCACTCTGTAGTGTATAAAAATCCTTACCTTACATCCCTGCTCCCAATGGCTGCCCTGCTATGCCCCTCCAATATCCCAAAAACTGACCACCAGGAGCCTGGTAGAGTCCATATAGGCTCTGCCTCCTGTCTCTCCTCTGGGAGAATTTTGCCATGTGGACTGCAGCCCTCCCCCACCATCCCTCTCCATCTCTCTCCCACCCGTTTTGCTCTACCTCCCCCTAGTGTGTAACCTGTTTAGGGTACTGTAGGGCTCCCTCCCCCAGCTCCAAGCACTATATTAGTTTTTACAGAAACTACCCTGATCATTACTTACCTCTCCCCCACAGCGTTTTCCACTGCCGGCAGCCACCTCCATGATTGGCTGCCTCTCAGCCAATCACAGACGCAGCTGCTGGTTCGGCCCCTTGCTTGCAGTTTAATGTAAGCAGAGGACCAGGACAGTACGCCGGAGGAAAGAGGTAAGGTAAGTAATAATCAGGGGAATTTCTGCTGAAACTAATGGGGCTGGGGGAGGGAGACCTACAGTACCCCAAAATTTATAAAAAGAGGTGGACATGCCCTTTAGACTCTGCCCCAGTGCACCAACTCTATGCCAAGCTTGAAAAATTTATTTTTGAGGTCATGGCTGTTCAGTTTCTTGGTCAGGTTATTTTCCCGAAGGGAATCTCTGGATACCGCTAAGGTATCAGCTATCTTAGATTGGCAAACCCCATCCTGTAGAAAAAAGATCCAATGTTTTTTGGGGTTCGCCAAAGTTTATTAAGAACTTTTCCAAAATTGTTCTTCCTATCACAAATCATACCAAACAAAATTAAATTTAAACAAAAATTCACCTCCGCACCCATCCTAGTCCACCCTGATCCGACAAAACCATCCTGGAAGTCAATGCCATAAATGTTGCAGTGAGAGCCATTCTCTCCCAGAGGTCTGGAGAAAACGATCTTCTTCATCCAGTCCGTTTCTTCTGCTGGAAATTGTCACCCATGGAAAGGAACTGTGATGTTGCTGATAAAGAACTATTCTTCATTAAAGCTGCATTCGAAGAGAGGCTTCACCTTCTGGAGGGGGCATTTTACTTAATTTTGGTCTATACGGACCATAAGAATTTAGAGCATCTTAAGCACAATGATTAAAACCCAGACAAGCTAGATGGGCACTGTTCTTTGCCCGTTTTAATTTTCATATAACATACCACCCTGGTTCAAAGAATGGTAAGCCTGATGCTCTTTCCAGGATGTTTCCTTCTGACCTCTCTTAAGATCATACTCCTGAAACTGTTCTCAACCAGCACCATTTCCTTCTTATGGAATCTAAAATCCTTGTCCACTTTAGTCCTGTTTCTCCTTCTGTTCAGACTTCCCTGGGATTAACAGCTTGAGGTTGCCTTCTATTTTATAATGATAAAATCTTTATCCCTCAAACCTTTGTTAGCAGTGCTACAGATGACCCTCGATCATCCTCCTGCAGGTCACTTTGTCTCCAAAGGACTCTGGAACTTACCTCCCAACAATTCTGGTGGCCAAACCTGCACAAGGACTGTAAAGAATATGTTCTTAATTGTGCTACTTGCTTACGAAACAAGTCTCTTCACAGTAAAGCTGCACTTATCCCCACCTAGGCGCCCTTCGGTGCAAGCATTTGACACTATACTACTGGTGGTGAACTGATTTTCGAACATGGCACACTTCATTCCTCTTGCTGGGCTTCCATCTTCCTTGAAATTATCATGAGTTTTCATCATGAGTTTTCATCAAGAGGTTATTAAACTTCATGGGATCCCCAATGAAATAACATCTAACCGCGGGTCACAGTTTATGTCGAGGTTCTGGACTAACCTTTGTAAAAACCTTCAAATCAAACTTTGCCATCTCTTCCGCATACCATCCCAGCTCAATGGCCAAACTGAGAGGACAAATCAGACCTTAGAGCAATATATCTATGTTTCTAGACTCTCTTCTCCAAATAGGCAGATTAGCCTACAACACTTTGTCCTTCATCATATTGTATGACTTTTCAAATAAATTATGGCTTCCCCCCTAGTTTTTATCCCATTCAACTCAATCTTCAACTTCTTCTACTTCTGCAGTTCAAGAATGATGGCCGATCAACCAGTGTCAAGATTAGGTTCACATGAAGACTCGGCAGACTCAGAAATGTTTTTCTGATCACAAGATAGCTAGGCCTCCCACTTATTCCATTGAAAATCTACTCTTGGGATCCAGCAAAGAATCATCCTCTTCATCTAGACTGGACTAGTTAAGACTTCTTGAAGACTCACCTGGAGAAGTCTTTTATGAATATTGTCCAGAGGCCAATGTCACAATCAGTCCTTACCTGCCTTGGGTCCCTCAGTGGACAGACTTCCTTTTGGGTGTGTGCACGGGTGTCCATACACACACAGGGATGGCTTTGCACAGCCGTGCAAAGCCTACTCTTCCCTGTACCTCTGGCCAGTTCCTTTATCCTGTTCCTGAGCCCTGTACCTGTGTCCTGTAACTGCCTCGTTCCAGTGTCCTGGCTCCTGTGCATCTGTTTCTGTGCCTCGACTCATCGCTTGCAGATACTGAGGGCTGCAACCTGGTGTGTAACATCACCCACCATTAGGGGCTCTGGTGAAAACATTGTCACACTTAGATCCTGCACACCAGTGCCTGTAGGTACCTACTGGTCTCTGCCACGGAATCAGGTAAACACTGACAAAACCCTGTGTTGCTGCTTTACTCTTTACAAAGGTTCCTGCACCCTGGTGATTGGCACCTGGTTGCAGGAGGGGTCTGAGGATGTGCAGTTCACCTCCCTCCTTGTAATACGGTGACTGGCAAATGGATGGACAACAAGGCTGAACAATCTATGAATCCCTAAAAACATTTGTTAGCAGTTAGCAGAACAATCAATGTTTTTTCCAGTAAAAAAGATTTAGGAGGTTAAGCTCTCTATGATAAAATCATGTCATTATCACAAAGGACAGGGTAGTTCCACTTCCTTGCAATTCACTGTTTAAATAAACTAATATATATTTTTCTAGATGCATTGCCCTCGGATTATGGCAGGGTTTGCTAACTGAGGCAAATGGCTTGCCCTGCCTACTGGTTCATAAGTACTTGTTCTTACACATTTAACATTCATGTTTTACAGCATTTATATAATTTGTCTATTAACCTGAATGCATGCATTGTTGCAAATTAAAAATATAATTTCTAAAAGGTATCTATACTTCCAAAAATCGAATTTTCAAAAATGATACCTTTAGATAGTGTAAAGGTCCACTATTCCAACACTTTTTCGGATGAGCTGTAGATTCTCAGAAATCTTCATTTTAAATAACAGGAAAAGACCTGTCACTCAGACCAGGTATGCTACTTTGTATCCCTCCAGTGACCTCTTACTAGGATCTCCCAACACATGTCAAAACATTTATGAATAATATCTATCTATCTATCTTATCTATCTATCTATCTATCTATCTATCTATCTATCTATCTGTCTGTTTCTGTCTGTCTAACTGTCTCTGTCTGTCTATCTATCTGTCTGTCTGTCTGTCTATCTTATCTGTCTGTCTGTCTATGTCTAACTATATATCATGGTATATTCAAGGTGTTTGGTAGTATAAATGCAAAGACACCAGTCAGAATGGGAGAGATGCAAGCCAAGTCTGCTGCAGGAGTGTCTTACAGGAGCCCCTTACCATGTCTGCTTGCTTGTCAGAAGGGAGAAGTGTCTGACACAGCAGCAGCAGCCCCCCTCCCAGGATCGGCACTTTGTCTATTTGCCTGCTAGAAGTGAGGGAGAAAGTTTCTGATACAGCAGCAGCTCCCCCACCCACTATCATCAGTGTCAGGAAGATATGTTAATGAGCTGTATAGTGTTGAGTTGTGAAGGCTCTGCAGAATGCGTATAAATGTTTCTAGTGTCGGCTGGATTTACAAGTTGGCAAGGGAGGTGTGGACCAGTTAGGAGAAGTTACTAAACATTGAAAATTCACTAACAACGCAGGCACAGACACACATGTAAGTAACATCATTTTAATACCCTAACATTGTACTTTCAGATTATACAAAGTTGTTTGAGTGATATAGTGATACAATAGGCTGAATTTGCATATGGTGACATGTAAGCAGTAATGCCATGTCAAGTCTTTGATCCATGCTGCTGACTATTTACTATCCATTCTTCCCAGAGTCACCATCATTATCAATAAATGGTAACCATTCAGATACAGGTGTTATATAGCATAGGACAAATTTAAATTATTTTACTCACAGAAACATACACCATTCAAATCCCACTAATAATACTAATGAGAAAAATTACATAATACATAATTATTTTGATTATATAAAAGCAATAATAATTATTAACGTTCGGTAATAAAGACAATAATACAAGTTAAATTATTTTATTTATAATTATTATAATGCTACCAATAATTATAATAAATTAATACAAAATCTTAATATTTAATACTACTGTTAATACTGTATATACATACACATTAGCTACCTTAATAATAATAACAAAGATATTAAAATATTATCTTCAGACCAAGAGAGACATGCTGTCCAGAAATTCCACCTATGTTATTTTTCCTCTCAGATTTTCCATTTTTTAAACTGGTTTTGCTGTGAATCAGGTTCCTTCTGCTATCAGATATTCCTTATTAGCTCCTTTTTCTTTAAATGGATTTAGAAGCACTTCTTGTTACTCACTCTTTTAATGCACGTAAAATATAGGATTTTGCAAAAATGGATCAGGCTTATTGACTGGTCGCCCAAAAATAATGATGGTATCTCTTTAAAGGGACAGTTCAGTGGAAATTATCAATATTTGTTAAATTGTTAGTTTGTGTAATGCCTTCTTAGTTATTCTACATATTCTCTCCCATTTTGAAAAATCAGTTGAATTTATACCCTTTGCTGTTCCCTGCTGCTGACTTTAGTGAGCTGACATTTTAGGTTCTAATGGTCCTTCTTCTTCCCAGGATGCACCACATCCTTGGAATGTTTCTAACTGTAATTTCTACTGATTGGCTGTTGGATGGGTCAAAGATGCTCAGATCTCTACTGAGCAACTAAATCAACCCAGGCGCTGGGTCAAGGGCAAGACCATAACAGTCTCTACTAGGGGTCCTGCAAACAGGAAGTCAGTATTTCGGTTGCATTTATTTATACACTGACACAATGCTGAATAGGCAGGTTAAGGTCATTAGGATGAAAAAATACTGCTCTTTTTTCTGAAAAATGCATGTATTTGCACTGAACTTCCCCTTTAATTCACCTCAGATTACTGATGAGTTTATTGATGTGTGGAAAATACAATACATGCTAAATCCAAAATGTATGTGTCCTCTCAGATTTGTGTTCATGCTAAGAACCCATTATTCCTCCCAAAACAAGCAAATATTAAGTTAGTCAATTAATATCTCTTGCCTCACCCTTAAAATGTGATCCTTTAAGTCTGTGTTATGTCCAAATGGAAAGTTTGTCTTATCCTTGGATAAGGATGATCTTAGTGGTCATGTCCATTGTAGCATAGATAGATTCCAGTGGCCATCTTGCAGATGTTAATGCCAAGTGGCAACCACTACTGATGAATTGTAGCTCTTCCTATGGAGGATTTTAATTAAAATTGAAAAAAGTCTGGAAAAAGCTTGAAACTGTGTATCAATAATAACAAAAGACACAGAGAGCTAGAAGTTACGTACATAGCCCTAAGCTATGACCTTGGTCTATGTCTTCCATTAGTGAGGTGTGAAAATTGCTGCATGCTATCAATACAGTTATCTCTCTCCACTGTTAATCGACACCCTCTTTATAAGGCAACACTCTGTGAGGGCAATTATACTCACTATGAGCCAGCACTGGAAGAGGGAATTTCCCACAATGCATTTCACACATACATACTGTCACCCCTACCTACACACAGAAGAAGAGTTTATCATAATAAGGCACTCAATTTACAGCTGAAAAATCTGTGTGTACCCAGCCTTATGGGGCTCATACACCAACAAATCCTGTTCGTATGATTGGTCGATTGATTGTACGACAACATTTTTCCTGTTGGGCCAATTAAAAAAAAAGTATGATAATACTACATCAAAGCACAAAAGCACTACATAGCAAAAGAATTGCAATTTATTGTCAAAGCACTAACACTTTGCTAAATCACTGAATAGGATGTTCAAAGCCCTACCCATGTTAAGGATGGGTACAGTATATAAACCAGTTAATGGTATGTTGTTGTAGACACCTGATGAAGAGGGTAGCCCTTGTGCACATATCATGTCACAAGAAAAATTCACAAGAAACATTTGTGAGTGTGTTCCTCATTACATATACATTTGTTTTAAAACTGAATATCAATAATACTAACCGAGGTAGGAGAGGAAAGAGTTTTTTTCATTCCTGAGAAATGCAGTATAAAATGTAGTTTGTTATTTTTTTCAGTATGGTTGCCTTTTAAGAAGTAAGATGAAAGTGCTTTTTTTTCCTCTGCTGATTCTCTTAATAGTTTCAGAAAGTGTGCTGTCAGGCAGCCAAAGATTCTAGTAAGAGGTCAGGAATGGGGAACATATTGTAATTTCTGCTTTTGGAGTGACAGTAAATGCTGTAAAATTCCCTGTAAATGCTATGATTTCAAATGATAATTTCTCAGAATCTACAGTTCAGATTTAAAAACAGAAAAAAGTTTAAATAAAAGAGTAGTGGGATCCGCTATAATTTGATTTCAAGAGTATAGATACCTTTTAAATGTACACTTATTCAAGCAGACCGGAGAGAGTTCATAAGGTATATTCAAATCACAGTGAGCATGTTCATAAAGAAACAGTTTCACACAAATTATTTGGATGCTACGAAGATGTACAATACATGCCACAAAATTTCATTGGTATGCAAGAACTTTTACAAAAATCTTAAATAATCTTTGTTGACTGGAAATTTTGCTAAAAAAATGGAATGAACAGGATTACTAAGAAAATGCGGTTTGTATTAAATATTATACTCATATTTCTCTTTTTTTTTAAATAGAGGAAGTTGATTTAAGATTAGTCTAATTTTTTTTAGCTTTCAAAGGTCAGATTAGGATAGTCATATTTTCTGTCTGCTAAATCTACTCTTAAAGGGAAACTTAAAGGGGAACTGTAGTCCAAAAATGACTTAGGAAAATGGATAGGGAATGCTTGTGCAATTTAGTTAAATTGGTGAGTGGAATAGTTTTGAAGATATTAAAAATTTTGTGTTGTGATATGGAATGAAGCAATAAAAAGGTAAAAATGATAGAATGGGGCGGGGGTTTTGCAATTTATTCATTTGATTTTTTGTATTTTTTTTGGGTGTTTTGGTGTTCAGCTTTCTGCCTTCTGCTCTGAAAATGTCAGTCAATCTGTCCTGGTTCTCCTCCTCCCTTTGCAGCCCCCCTGGTCCCTCCCTCATGGACCCCATGGTCCCTCCAGTTGCAGGCCCCCATGGCCCATTATCTTACAGCCCCATGTGGCCCCGCCCATTCGCAGGTGCCGTGGTGCCCCCACTCGCAGGTGCCATGGTCCCGCCACTTGCAGGTGCCTAAGCCCCGCCCACTCATGGGGTGCGTGGGTTACTCAGACCCCCCTCTACAGAAAACTCTGTGAAATCAGCCTTTTCAGGCAGAGAACTTTGCCTGAAAAGGCTGTTTTCACACAGTGAAAGAGAAGGGCTGTAGATTCCCTTACCTTTCTGTTAGGACTTCACACAGCAGAGAGGAGGAGGGACTTCTGTCTCCCTCAAGGAGTCTGAGGCTGTGCTCGCCGGCGGCACTGTGCAGGAGAAGCCTCAGGAATGGCACAAGTCAGCCTCCTACCCATTAACTTTCTTGTAAGTCATTTCTTGTATATCTTTGGCTGTAGAGCATGTAGAGAGGAAGTTGAAAGGTAGGAATCTGGCCTTTCATTTAAACCCAACTTGTTTGGAGACCACAGTTCCCCTTAAATAACTAGAACTATCTATGTAAATAAAAGAAAATTAAAAAGTACCTGCAATGGAAGGCTACCAAACCTTTGCATAGGAAAGGTCTTATTTTGGCCATCTGAGAATATGAATTTCCTTCACAATTCTGCTGCAGTTTTACTCTTGGGCTTCTTCTTGATTGTCTTAATGCACATAAATTGCCCCGTTGCTGCATAATGCAGCTCACATTGAATAATGAGTTAAAAAATTAATTTGTAACTAAGCATATCAGAAAATATTATTATTTAATGAAAATATAATCCCTCTGGTCTGATGAATTCCAAGAACTTGCTGGTCTCCATAAGTGCACCAGCTCTCCCTGGGGCTCCTAGTGTAGATAAAATTATAATTTTGAGTTTGATTCTCATAAAGCTAGTGCAATGCAAGTTTTTGCTATTATACATTGGAAATAATAATAAAATCCATGAGTGAATTCAAACTTCTGAGTTACAGAATCTAAAGGCATGTTTCCTTTACAATCCATTGTTCAATTTAAGTATGTTCTGGAAAAGGGTTCATTTGTTAATGCTAGCAGTGGTTGTAGTTAGATAATGTAGGGTCATTTCATATTGACACCAAGTATGTTGCATAAATTATTTTAATATTTATTTTAGTAAATTAATGTGTTTCCTAATATGGACACATGGGGCTGATACAATTAAGGGTGCAAAAGTCTGTCCGTGCTAAGATTCTGCAGCAACCAATCAGATGTTATTTAACTGCAGTATCTTAATAAAAATGTAATATTTAATTGGCGCTAAAAATAATAACACGGATGAATAAAACTCTGTGGGTAATAGGGAATAATAGTTTCATAACATTTGAGTGTTTAAAAAAAAATGCTTTGGTAAATAAAATAAAAAGAAAGACACACTTATGTGGGTACACACGGGGTGTAATTTGTCCGACCAACATCCGCTACTAGGAGCAGTTGCCTGCGACAAATCAGTCAGTATCAACAAAAGTAGAAGCATCTGGAATTTTGCCACGACCAATCGCCTGGTCCCAACCACACCATACATTATTTGTGGATGAACATCCGATACACAGTACAATTGGTCGGCCATAAATATTGTATGATGTGTACCTAGCCTTACTGAATTAAAGGTTGTTATTCTGTAGAAATACCACCAGTATTAATTGTGCCAGATGACAAATACCCTAAACAAAAGGCCAAAATCATTAAAAAAATATTGTTCATATGTAACCAATCTGCCAAACTCATTAGTATGTCACCTGCCAAACATCATTAACATGTCACCTGTCTGAAAAACATCATTAGTATGTCACCTATCTGCCAAACATCATTAGTATGCACCGTCTGCCAAACATCATTAGTATGTCACCTGGGTCCAAACATCATTGTATGTCACCTGCCAAACATCATTAACATGTCACCTGTCTGAAAAAACATATAGTATGTTCCTATCTGCCAAACATCATTGTATGTCACTGTCTGCCAAATATCATTAGTATGTCACCTGTGTTCCAAACATCATAGTATGTCACTATTGCCAAACATCATTAATATGTCACCTGTCTTCCAAAAACATTACTATGTCACCTGTCAAACATCATTAGTATATCACATATCTGACAAACATCATTAGTAGTCACCTGTCTGTAAACATCATTTGTATGTCACCTGTCTGCCAAACATCATTAGTATGTCACCTATCTGCCAAACATAATTAGTATGTCACCTGCCAAACATCATTAGTATGTCACCTGTCTTCCAAACAACATTACTATGTCACCTGTCAAACATCATTAGTATATCACATATCTGACAAACATCATTAGTATGTCACCTGTCTGTCAAACATCATTAGTATGTCACCTATCTGCCAAACATAATTAGTATGTCACCTGCCAAACATCATTAGTATGTCACCTGTGTTCCAAACATCATAACCAAAACATCATTTAATATGTCACCTGCCAAACATCATTAGTATGTCACCTGTCTTCCAAACATGATTAGTATATCACCTGTCTGCCAAACATCATTAATATATCACCTGTCTGCCAAACATGATTAGTTTATCACCTGTCTGCCAAACATCATTAGTATATCACCTGTCTGCCAATCATTATTAGTATGTCACCTGTCTGCCAAACATCATTAGTATGTCACCTGTCTGCCAAACATCATTAGTATGTCACCTATCTGCCAAACATCATTAGTATGTCACCTGACAAACATCATTAGTATGTCATCTGTCTTACAAACAACATTACTATGTCACCTGTCAAACATCATTAGTATATCACCTATCTGACAAACATCATTAGTATGTTACCTGTCTGCCAAACATCATTAGTATATCACCTGTCTGCCAAACATCATTAGTATATCACCTATCTGCCAAACATCATTAGTATATCACCTGTCTGCCAAACATCATTAGTATGTCACCTGTCTGCCAAACATCATTAGTATGTCACCTGTGTTCCAAACATCATTACCCCTAGAATATGGCATTCAGTAACCCTCACCAATGGGCGCAAACCCTCGAATGTTGAGTTCGATTTTGTAACCCTTAAATTTGGCCACACCCCGAATTTATCGCTCCATAACCCTCAAATGCGGCGTTCCTGTAAGATAAAGGACATACCTTTGAAGATTGTAATGATACATATTGGCAAAGGAACGTGACTGGTTCAAGAGAGTGTTAAGGAGGCCATTTATGTATGTAAAAATAAAGAAAACCGCAGCCTAAATAGAGGTGGGAGAGTTCGACACCAACTGTCGCTGCCATGTCCTGTTTTAACACCTTACTCTGGGCGTTCCTATCACCCCTCTTAGCCCACTGCAATAACGCCCTTAACACCTGGCTGTGATATGCTAATTGGGATTTTCCAGGTACATAATTGTCACCGATTCTTATACAAGTCATTCTGATTGAGAAAGCCAGTCGGATGACTAGCGAAATGTTCAAGAACTAAACTTTAAGTCCAGTTGATCTAATGAATACAACAGATTGCTTTTAATATTTATTATATGCACAGATTTTCTGCACATTTAGCACTTGTACCTGGATAAGTATCCTCTGCTGGATTGAAGACAAAAGTGTTTCATGTAAGTACTTTTCCCAGGGGTGCCCCTCCCATGAAGCAAACTGAAACATTTGCTCAGGGTGGGCCCCTGCCGAACACTTAAGGTGGCAGCTAAAAAAAAATCCTCCTTCCTGCAATACTGCAATTCAGCACCATTCACCAGTCAGTGTAGTCAGCCCACCACACCACAACCTCCACAAGAAAGTCCTATATTCCCTGATCAAGCATGCCTGCTTCATGTGCCGCCGCCCACAGTGGCATTTAAAACACTGTTTCAGGTGTGCCTTTCCCATTTATATTTATGATATAACGAAGAAACGATTTGAATTCATTTGATGACTGATATATTATCTCTCCTGGGTATCCATGTGGAAAGGATTACCTCTTAATGTCTCTAAAAATATATAGTTTGTGGGGGTATTTCCGAGATTTGGTTTGGTTTGTTTAGTTTGACAGAAGTCACCAATAAATTACATAGAATAGGAGAGATAAAGACTTTGAAACTCTCCTTTCAGCAATATGAGGAAAAAAAACTCTGTCTGGTTATTTGCATTTTGATCATAACTTACCCTACTTCTAAAAACCTTGGGGTATGCAGTTTCAAAAGATCTCTCAGTTATGTGGATATTTTAGTAATTTGGCAGTTATTTGAGTTAACTGTAAAAGTGCTTATATGTTCGTTGGTGTCTGGTTGTCATTGTATTAAGGAGAACCAGAGCTTTAGAAATGTTCAGGGCTATGTACGGAAGCTGTGATTGCTCTCTATTGCCTCCTACTGGAGTGCTGGGGGTCTTGAGGGACATATTTATAAAGGGGCATTATTTTGCTTTATTTTTCCCCACACACATCATTACCACAATTTTTTTAAACTTTCAACTTTTCTTTTCATGAAAGTTAATAAAAAGGCGAATTTTCATCAAAAGGAAAACTATGTTGCAAGAAGTAGCACTAAAAATGCTGAAAAAGTTCAGCTTACAGTATATGATATGGTAAATAGGTAATACTCCCTGGGGGGTTTTCAAAGTTAGTTTCAAATTGGTTGATACAAACTGAACCCTATATTTGTTTATTTAAATAACCTAATACATTTGGTGTTTTTTTCAGCCAAATATATAATAGTGTAAAACTCAAAAGGCGAATTTTCTCTGTTTATTAATAGGAATGGTAAATAGTGTAAAACTCAAAAACGAATTTTTCTCTTTTATTATTAGGACTAGGGATGGACTAGAACTCGAACCCAAGTTCGAGCCGACACTTCGAGTTCGAACAACCCGGACTTCTCGAACCATTTCTCAGACTTTTGATTTTCCGGACTTTCGATAATAATCAAATGTTCAAACGTTCGAGGCACGTTGAAAATGCGAGTAAATGTCCATATACTAATACACGAGTAAATATCAATAAACAAATATGCAAATGTCTATTATACCAATACACGAGTAAATATCGAATAAACTAATATGCCAGGATTATATACGAAAGTACATTCCATGATGCAGTCGATGGAGAGTTCAATAGCCCTTGAATAGTTCAGTAACCCTCGAGTCTTCAAATCGTTTATGGGGTAATTATCGAATCTGCGAGTCTTTAATGGGATAATTTTCGAATGGTCGAACACGAGAGCTCAAAATAGCGTGCGTGAGAGTTAAATCGATTTTTCAAAAGTCCTGGATATCCGAACGTGTTCCCCAGACCATTTCCCAGGTCCCAGAGCCATTTACATTAATTACCATTGATTTTTAATAGTTTTTATTCAAACTTTTCAAACTATTTGACTCCCATTGACTTTATGGGTCCGTTTTCGAACGTTCCATATAGTTCGAACGTTCGAAAAACGGACCCATTAAAGTCAATGGGAGTCAAATAGTTTGAATCTTTCGAAAGTTCAGCCATCTCTAATTAGAGACAAATTTTTTAGTATTGATATTTCAGCAAACTGCAGCTAATTATCAAACCAGTTCCATTAATATGGGAACATACCATAGTGCTGTTGTAAAATAATCATTGTCAATGGAACATTCCAGTAAGTAAGTAAAATTCTGGTAAAACTGCAAAAAAATGCAACAAAGCAGAAAAGGTGGCAAAAAGGCGAATTTTCACTTTTTGCTTTAATAAAAAAATAAAAATAGCTCTGAAATTACACTAGAGAGCAATTTCTCTTTTACAGTGATACCACACTTAAAGCAATGAATAAGGCGAAAATTACCGTCACACATTGCCACAACGATACTTTTCCACAAAGGCGAAAGCAAAAATGAGTGTTTTTTATAATAAGGCGAAATAGCACTTTTTGTCATTGCAATATCCTGCAATAGGAAATGGTGAAAATAGTGATCATTTATAAATATGCCCCTTTGTCTGAAAAAGCACCATTGTATATTCTCTATTTACTCTGGGGTTTTACTGTGGCTTAGGGTAAATTCTTTGGTTACTTAATGCAAATAGTGGGTAAATCTGGTGACACTGAAAGTTTAAAGACAGTTTTTTTTGAAGAAATTATGCAATTTGTGCTTCACTTCCCCCAAACAAAATCTTCTAAAATGGGTGTTGTAAGAGCTTAAAGGGTATCTCCCCCCAAAAATTCACCCCAAAAAGATACGTACCAGCCTTCGTTCCCTTGGTTGCGGCCTCTAATCCTGTTCTCCGCACGGAACAGCATAAGGGACCGACCAGCAGTCTGTGACTGGCTGAGAATTGCCAATCACGGATGTGGCAGCCGTCTGGCTCCAGAAATTAGCCAAGGGAATGAGAGCATGTAGGTATCTTTTGGGACTTTTTTCAATTTTAACATAGTGTGCAGGGTGAGGCGGATGCCCTTAACGAACCATATAGGAATTTTGCTTCAGTTCGACGCTGCGCATGCCAGTCCTCAAAGAGACAAGGAAGAGGCAGATACTGTACTGGATGCACACAGACAGGCTCCTACTCTTCACTTTTCTGGACTTTCATCAGGCCATGCAGGAAACCATAAGGAGCAGAGGAGAAAGTAGAATCATTTAACGCTACACAGTGGGGTCACTGTGGGTAAACTTTAGTTGGAGAATTGAACTAAAATGCACGCCAAGTTCATTGTTTTTTTTATTACCTGCGGCATGCACACACCCCCATCCCAGGAGCCCCCCCCAGCATCTGTGCATATTGACAGTCTTCAGTAAGTATATAGGATGATCAGAATGAACTAACTTCTAAGACAAGCAATGTGTTACAAGCCTATTAAGGTTTGGCTATACAAGCCAGAGTTTAAATTGCTGGAAATAGAGAAGACTGGTGCTGGATATTTGGTCCCACACCAGCTTCCTTGTCTTCCCTGTACCTCTGTCCAGTTCCTGTATCATGTTCCTGGTCCTGTTCCTAAGTCGAGTTCCTGTGCCTCATTCCTATTCCTATATTGCTTGTTCTTGTGTCCCAGCTCCTGTGCATCTGTTCCTGTGCCTCACCTCGTCTCATCGCTTGCAGGTACTGGGGGCCGCAACCTGTCGTGACTCCAGCAGAACATCCCGACCATCGGGTTCTGGTAAAAACCTGGTCACACTTAAAGGGCATGTCCACCCCCAAACTATAATTTAACCCACTACTGGCCCCACTCTGTAGTGTATAAAAATCCTTACCTTACATCCCTGCTCCCAATGGCTGCCCTGCTATGCCCCTCCAATATCCAAAAACTGACCACCAGAGCCTGGTAGAGTCCATATAGGCTCTGCCTCCTGTCTCTCCCTGGAGAATTTTGCCATGTGGACTGCAGCCCTCCCCCACCATCCCTCTCCATCTCTCTCCCACCCGTTTTGCTCTACCTCCCCCTAGTGTGTAACCTGTTAGGGTACTGTAGGGCTCCCTCCCCAGCTCCAAGCACTATATTAGTTTTTACAGAAACTACCCTGATCATTACTTACCCCTCCCCCAGCGTTTTCCACTGCCGGCAGCCACCTCCATGATTGGCTGCCTCTCAGCCAATCACAGACGCAGCTGCTGGTCGGCCCTTGCTTGTGCATTTAATGTAAGCAGAGGACCAGGACAGTACGCCGGAGGAAAAGGTAAGGTAAGTTAATAATCAGGGGAATTTCTGCTGAAACTAATGGGGCTGGGGGAGGGAGACCTACAGTACCCCAAAATTTATAAAAGAGGTGGACATGCCCTTTAGACTCTGCCCCAGTGCACCAACTCTATGCCAAGCTTGAAAAATTTATTTTTGAGGTCATGGCTGTTCAGTTTCTTGGTCAGTTATATTTCCCGAAGGGAATCTCTGATACCGCTAAGGTATCAGCTATCTTAGATTGGCAAACCCCATCCTGTAGAAAAAGATCCAATGTTTTTTGGGTTCGCCAAAGTTTATTAAGAACTTTTCCAAAATTGTTCTTCCTATCACAAATCATACCAAACAAATTAAATTTAACAAAAATTCACCTCCGCACCATCCTAGTCCACCCTGATCCGACAAAACCATCCTGGAAGTCAATGCCATAAATGTTGCAGTGAGAGCCATTCTCTCCCAGAGGTCTGGAGAAAACGATCTTCTTCATCCAGTCCGTTTCTTCTGCTGGAAATTGTCACCCATGGAAAGGAACTGTGATGTTGCTGATAAAGAACTATCTTCATTAAAGCTCATTCGAAGAGAGGCTTCACCTTCTGGAGGGGGCATTTTACTTAATTTTGGTCTATACGGACCATAAGAATTTAGAGCATCTTAAGCACAATGATTAAACCCGACAAGCTAGATGGGCACTGTTCTTTGCCCGTTTTAATTTTCATATAACATACCACCCGGTTCAAAGAATGGTAAGCCTGATGCTCTTTCCAGGATGTTTCCTTCTGACCTCTCTTAAGATCATACTCCTGAAACTGTTCTCAACCACACCATTTCCTTCTTATGGAATCTAAAATCCTTGTCCACTTTAGTCCTGTTTCTCCTTCTGTTCAGACTTCCCTGGATTAACAGCTTGAGGTTGCCTTCTATTTTATAATGATAAAATCTTTATCCCTCAAACCTTTGTTAGCAGTGCTACAGATGACCCTCGATCATCCTCCTGCGGTCACTTTGTCTCCAAGGACTCTGGAACTTACCTCCTCCCACAATTCTGGTGGCCAAACCTGCACAAGGACTGTAAAGAATATGTTCTTAATTGTGCTACTTGCTTACGAAACAAGTCTCTTCACAGTAAAGCTGCACTTATCCCACCTAGGCGCCCTTCGGTGCAACATTTACACTATCTACTGGTGGTGAACTGATTTTCGAACATGGCACACTTCATTCCTCTTGCTGGGCTTCCATCTTCCTTGAAATTATCATCAGTCTTCACCATAGAGGTTATTAGACTTCATGGGGTCCCCTATGAAATATAATTTCTGATCGTTGGTCCCAGTTTATACCCAAGTTCTAGACTAACCTTTGTAAAACCTGCAAATCAAACTTTGCCACTCTTCCGCTACCATCCCAGCTCAATGGCCAAACTGAGAGGACAAATCAGACCTTAGAGCAATTATTCTTTGTTTCTAGACTCTCTTCTCCAAATGCAGAGTTAGCCTACAACAACTTTGTCCATTCATCAATTTGTTTATGACTTTTCATAAATTATGGCTTCCCCCCTAGTTTTATTCCCGATTCAACTCAATCTTCACTTCTTCTCTCTACTTCTGCAGTTGCAAATGATGGACCAGATCAACCAGTGTCAAGATTAGGTTCACATGAAGACTCGGCAGACTCAGAAATGTTTTTCTGATCACAAGATAGCTAGGCCTCCCACTTATTCCATTGAAAATCTACTCTTGGGATCCAGCAAAGAATCATCCTCTTCATCTAGACGACTAGTTAAGACTTCTTGAAGACTCACCTGGGGAAGTCTTTATGAATATTGTCCAAGGCCAATGTCCACATCAGTCTCTTACCTGCCTTGGGTCCTCAGTGGACAGACTTCTTTGTGTGTGTGCACGGTGGTCCATACACCACACAGGGATGGCTTTGCACAGCCGTGCAAAGCCTACTCTTCCCTGTACCTCTGGCCAGTTCCTTTATCCTGTTCCTGAGCCCTGTACCTGTGTCCTGTAACTCCTCGTTCCAGTGTCCTGGCTCCTGTGCATCTGTTTCTGTGCCTCGACTCATCCTTGCAATACTGAGGGCTGCAACCTGGTGTGTAACATCACCCACCATTAGGGCTCTGGTGAAACATTGTCACACTTAGATCCTGCCCACCAGTGCCTGTAGGTACCTACTGGTCTCTGCCACGGAATCAGGTAAACACTGACAAAACCCTGTGTTGCTGCTTTACTCTTTACAAAGGTTCCTGCCCCTGGTGATTGGCACCTGGTTGCAGGAGGGGTCTGAGGATGTGCAGTTCACCTCCCTCCTTGTAATACGGTGACTGGCAAATGGATGGACAACAAGGCTGAACAATCTATGAATCCCTAAAAACATTTGTTAGCAGTTAGCAGAACAATCAATGTTTTTTCCAGTAAAAGATTTAGGAGGTTAAGCTCTCTATGATAAAATCATGTCATTATCACAAAGGACAGGGTAGTTCCACTTCCTTGCAATTCACTGTTTAAATAAACTAATATATATTTTTCTAGATGCATGCCCTCGGATTATGGCAGGGTTTGCTACTGAGGCAAATGGCTTGCCCTGCCTACTGGTTCATAAGTACTTGTTCTTACACATTTAACATTCATTTTTACAGCATTTATATAATTGTCTATTAACCTGAATGCATGCATTGTTGCAAATTAAAAATTAAATTTCTAAAGGTATCTATACTTCCAAAAATCGAATTTTCAAAAATGATACCTTTAGATAGTGTAAAGGTCCACTATTCCAACACTTTTTCGGATGAGCTGTAGATTCTCAGAAATCTTCATTTTAAATAACAGGAAAAGACCTGTCACTCAGACCATGACTACTTTGTATCCCCCAGTGACCTCTTACATATCTCCCACACCATGTCAAAACATTTTGAAAATATCTATCTATCTTTATCTCTATCTATCTATCTATCTATCTATCTATCTATCTATCTATCTATCTATCTATCTATCTATCTATCTCTATCTATATCTGTCTATCTATCTGTATCTATCTATCTATCTAGTATCTACTTATATTCTTACGTGTCTGTTCTGTCTCACTGTCTCTGTCTGTCTTCTATCTGTCTGTCTGTCTGTCTATCTATCTGTCTTTGTCTATGTCTAACTATATCATGGTATATTCAAGGTGTTTGGTAGTATAAATGCAAAGACACCACCAGAATGGGAGAGATGCAAGCCAGTCTGCTGCAGGATGTGTCTTACAGGAGCCCCTTACCATGTCTGCTTGCTTGTCAGAAGGGAGAAGTGTCTGACACAGCAGCAGCACCCCCCTCCCAGGATCGGCCCTTTGTCTATTTGCCTGCTAGAAGTGAGGGAGAAAGTTTCTGATACAGCAGCAGCTCCCCCCACCCACTATCATCAGTGTCAGGAAGATATGTTAATGAGCTGTATAGTGGTTGAGTTGTGAAGGCTCTGCAGAATGGTATAATGTTTCTAGTGTCGGCTGGATTTACAAGTTGGCAAGGGATGTTGGACCAGTTAGGAGAGTTACTAAACATTGAAAATTCACTAACAACGCAGCACAGACACACATGTAAGTACATCATTTTATACCCTAACATTGTACTTTCAGATTATACAAAGTTGTTTGAGTGAATATGTATACAATAGGCTGAATTTGCATATGGTGACATGTAACGTAATGCCATGTCAAGTCTTTGATCCATGCTGCTGACTATTTACTATCCATTCTTCCCAGATCACCATCATTATCAAATGGTACCATTCAGATACAGGTGTTATATAGCATAACAAATTTAAATTTTTTACTCACAGAAACATACACCATTCAAATCCCACTAATAATACTAATGAGAAAATTACATAATACATAATTATTTTGATTATATAAAAGCAATAATAATTATTAACGTTCGGTAATAAAGACAATATACAAGTTAATTATTTTTTTTAAATTATTATAATGCTACCAATATATAATAATTAATACAAAATCTTAATATTTAATACTACTGTTAATACGGTATATACATACACATTAGCTACCTTAATAATAATAACAAAATTTAAATATTATCTTCAGACCAAAGAGACATGCTGTCCAGAAATTCCACCTATGTTATTTTTCCTCTCAGATTTTCCATTTTTTAAACTGGTTTTGCTGTGAATCAGGTTCTCCTGCTATCAGATATTCCTTATTAGCTCCTTTTCTTTAAATGGATTTAGAAGCACTTCTTGTTACTCACTCTTTTAATGCACGTAAATATAGGATTTTGCAAAAATGATCAGGCTTATTGACTGGTCGCCCAAAATATGATGGTATCTCTTTAAAGGGACGTTCAGTGGAAATTATCAATATTTGTTAAATTGTTAGTTTGTGTAATGCCTTCTTAGTTATTCTACATATTCTCTCCCATTTTGAAAATCAGTGAATTTAACCCTTTGCTGTTCCCTGCTGCTGACTTTAGTGAGCTGACATTTTAGGTTCTAATGGTCCTTCTTCTCCAGGATGCACCACATCCTTGGAATGTTTCTAACTGTAATTTCTACTTATGGGCTGTTGGATGGGTCAAAGATGCTCAGATCTCTACTGAGCAACTAAATCAACCCAGCGCTGGGTCAAGGGCAAGACCATAACAGTCTCTACTAGGGGTCCTGCAAACAGGAGTCAGTATTTCGGTTGCATTTATTTATACACTGACACAATGCTGAATAGGCAGGTTAAGGTCATTAGGATGAAAAAATACTGCTCTTTTCTGAAAAATGTAGTATTTGCACTGAACTTCCCCTTTAATTCACCTCAGTTACTGATGAGTTTATTGATTGTGGAAAATACAATACAGCTCTAAATCCAAAATGTATGTGTCCTCTCAGATTTGTGTTCATGCTAAGAACCCATTATTCCTCCCAAAACACAAATATTAAGTTAGTCAATTAATATCTCTTGCCTCACCCTTAAAATGTGATCCTTTAAGTCTGTGTTATGTCAAATGGAAAGTTTGTCTTATCCTTGGATAAGGATGATCTTAGTGGTCATGTCCATTGTAGCATAGATAGATTCCAGTGGCCATCTTGCAGATGTTAATGCCAGTGGCAACCACTACTATATGAATTGTAGCTCTTCCTATGGAGGATTTAATTAAAATTGAAAAAAGTCTGGAAAAAGCTGAAACTGTGTATCAATAATAACAAAGACACAGAGAGCTAGAAGTTACGTACATAGCCCTAAGCTATGACCTTGGTCTATGTCTCCATTAGTGAGGTGTGAAAATTGCTGCATGCTACAATACAGTTATCTCTCTCCACTGTTAATCGACACCCTCTTTATAAGGCAACACTCTGTGAGGGCAATTATACTCACTATGAGCCAGCACTGGAAGAGGAATTTCCACACTGCATTTCACACATACATACTGTCACCCCTACCTACACACAGAAGAAGATTTATCATAATAAGGCACTCAATTTACAGCTAAAAATCTGTGTGCCCAGCCTTATGGGGCTCATCACACCAAAATCCTGTTCGTATGATTGGTCGATTGATTGTACGACAACATTTTTCCTGTTGGGCCAATTAAAAAAAAAGTATGATTACTACACATCAAGCACAAAGCACTACATAGCAAAAGAATTGCAATTTATTGTCAAAGCACTAACACTTTGCTAAATCACTGAATAGGATGTTCAAAGCCCTACCATGTTAAGGATGGGTACAGTATATAAACCAGTTAATGGTATGTTGTTGTAGACACCTGATGAAGGGTAGCCCTTGTGCACATATCATGTCACAAGAAAAATTCACAAGAAACATTTGTGAGTGTGTTCCTCATTACATATACATTTGTTTTAAAACTGAATATCAATAATACTAACCGAGGTAGAGAGGAAAGAGTTTTTTTCATTCCTGAAATGCGTATAAAATGTAGTTTGTTATTTTTTTCAGTATGGTTGCCTTTTAAAAGTAAGATGAAG
Source organism: Hymenochirus boettgeri (assembly GCA_019447015.1). Classification (NCBI taxonomy): domain Eukaryota; kingdom Metazoa; phylum Chordata; class Amphibia; order Anura; family Pipidae; genus Hymenochirus; species Hymenochirus boettgeri. The sequence goes on from CM033469.1 coordinate 148,325,581, forward strand.
TCTTTTTTTCCTCTGCTGATTCTCTTAATAGTTTCAGAAAGTGTGCTGTCAGGCAGCCAAAGATTCTAGAAGAGGTCAGGAATGGGGAACATATTGTAATTTCTGCTTTTGGAGTGACAGTAAATGCTGTAAAATTCCCTGTAAATGCTATGATTTCAAATGATAATTTCTCAGAATCTACAGTTCAGATTTAAAAACAGAAAAAAGTTTAAATAAAAGAGTAGTGGGATCCGCTATAATTTGATTTCAAGAGTAGATACCTTTTAAATGTACACTTATTCAAGCAGACCGGAGAGAGTTCATAAGGTATATTCAAATCACAGTGAGCATGTTCATAAAGAAACAGTTTCACACAAATTATTTGGATGCTACGAAGATGTACAATACATGCCACAAAATTTCATTGGTATGCAAGAACTTTTCAAAAATCTTAAATAATCTTTGTTGACTGGAAATTTTGCTAAAAAAATGGAATGAACAGGATTACTAAGAAAATGCGGTTTGTATTAAATATTATACTCATATTTCTCTTTTTTTTTAAATAAGGAAGTTGATTTAAGATTAGTCTAATTTTTTTTAGCTTTCAAAGGTCAGATTAGGATAGTCTATTTTTCTGTCTGCTAAATCTACTCTTAAAGGAAACTTAAAGGGGAACTGTAGTCCAAAATGACTTTAGGTAATTGATAGGAATTGCTTTTGCAATTTAGTTCCATTGTTTATTTTGCATAGTTTTGAAGATATTACATTTTGTGTGTGATATGGCAGCAGCATCACCAGTCCACTGCACTTCCTGCTTCCTGCTCTGAAAATGTCAGTCAATCTGTCCTGTGTCTCCTCCTTCCTTTGCAGCCCCCCTGGTCCCTCCCACTCATGGACCCCATGGTCCCTCCAGTTGCAGGCCCCCATGGCCCATTATCTTACAGCCCCATGTGGCCCGCCCATTCGCAGGTGCCGTGGTGCCCCCACTCGCAGGTGCCATGGTCCCGCCCACTTGCAGGTGCCTAAGCCCCGCCCACTCATGGTGCCGTGGGTTACTCAGACCCCCCTCTACAGAAAACTCTGTGAAATCAGCCTTTTCAGGCAGAGAACTTTGCCTGAAAGGCTGTTTTCACACAGTGAAAGAGAAGGGCTGTAGATTCCCTTACCTTCTCTGTTAGGACTTCACACAGCAGAGGAGGAGGGACTCCTGTCTCTCCTCAAGGAGTCTGAGGCTGTGCTCGCCGGCGGCACGTGCAGGAGAAGCCTCAGGAATGTCACAAGTCAGCCTCCTACCCATTAACTTTCTTGTAAGTCATTTCTGTATATCTTTGGCTGTAGAGCATGTAGAGAGGAAGTTGAAAGGTAGAATCTGGCCTTTCATTTAAACCCAACTTGTTTGGAGACCACAGTTCCCCTTTAAATAACTAGAACTATCTATGTAAATAAAAGAAAATTAAAAAGTACCTGCAATTGGAAGGCTACCAAACCTTTGCATAGGAAAGGTCTTATTTTGGCCATCCTGAGAATATGAATTTCCTTCACAATTCTGCTGCAGTTCTTACTCTTGGGCTTCTCTTGATTGTCTTAATGCACATAATTGCCCCGTTGCTGCATAATGCAGCTCACATTGAATAATGAGTTAAAAATTAATTTGTAACTAAGCATATCAGAAAATATTATTATTTAATGAAATATAAATCCCTCTGTGTCTGATGAATTCCAAGAACTTGCTGGTCTCCATAAGTGCACCAGCTCTCCCTGGGGCTCCTAGTGTAGATAAATTTTATAATTTTGAGTTTGATTCTTCATAAGCTAGTGCAATGCAAGTTTTTGCTATTAACATTTGGAAATAATAATAAATCCATGAGTGAATTCACAAACTCTGAGTTTACAGAATCTAAAGGCATGTTTCCTTTACTCCATTGTTCAATTTAAGTATGTTCTGGAAAAGGGTTCATTTGTTTGCTAGCAGTGGTTGTAGTTAGATAATGTAGGGTCATTTCATATTTGACACCAGATATGTTGCATAAATTATTTTAATTATTTATTTTAGTAAATTAATGTGTTTCCTAATATGGACACATGGGGCTGAACAATAAGGGTGCAAAAGTCTGTCCGTGCTAAGATTCTGCAGCAACCAATCGATGTTTTTAACTGCAGTATCTTAATAAAAATGTAATTATTAATTGGCTGCTAAAATTAATACACGGATGAATAAAACTCTGTGGGTAATAGGGAATAATAGTTTCATAACATTTTGAGTTGTTTAAAAAAAATGCTTTGGTAAATAAATAAAAGAAGAACACACTTATGCTGGTACACACGGGGTGTAATTTGTCCCGACCAAACATCCGCTACTAGCGAGCAGTTGCCTGCGACAAATCAGTCAGTATCAACAAAGTAGAAGCATCTGGAATTTTGCCACGACCCATCCATGGTCCCAACCCACACCATACATTATTTGTGGATGAACATCCGATCACAGTACAATTGGTCGGCCATAAATATGTATGATGTGTCCTAGCCTTACTGAATTAAAGTTGTATTCTGTCAGAAATACCACCAGTATTAATTGTGCCAGATGACAAATACCCTAACAAAAAGGCCAAAATCATTAAAAAAATATTGTTCATATGTAACCAATCTCCAAACATCATTAGTATGTCACCTGCCAAACTCATTAACATGTCACCTGTCTGAAAACACATTAGTATTCACCTATCTGCCAAACATCATTAGTATCACCTGTCTGCCAAACATCATTAGTATGTCACCTGTGTTCCAAACATCATTAGTATGTCACCTGCAAACTCATGCACTGTCACCTTCTGAAAACATCATTAGTATGTCACCTATCTGCCAAACATCATTAGTATGTCACCTGTCTGCCAAATATCATTAGTATGTCACCTGTGTTCCAAACATCATTAGTATGTCACCTATCTGCCAAACATCATTAATATGTCACCTGTCTTCCAAACAACATTACTATGCACCTGTCAAACTCATTAGTATATCACATATCTGACAAACATCATAGTATGTCACCTGTCTGTCAAACATCATTTGTATGTCACCTGTCTGCAAACATCATTAGTATGTCACCTATCTGCCAAACATAATTAGTATGTCACCTGCCAAACATCATTAGTATGTCACCTGTCTTCCAAACAACATTACTATGTCACCTGTCAACATCATTAGTATTCACATATCTCAAACATCATTAGTATGTCACCTGTCTGTCAAACATCATTAGTATGTCACCTATCTGCCAAACATAATTAGTATGTCACCTGCCAAACATCATTGTATGTCACCGTGTTCCAAACATCATAACCAAACATCATTATATGTCACCTATCTGCCAAACATCATTAGTATGTCACCTGCCAACATCATTAGTATGTCACCTGTCTTCCAAACATGATTAGTATATCACCTGTCTGCCAAACATCATTAATATTCACCTGTCTGCCAAACTGATTTATCACTTCTGCCAACATCTAGTATATCACCTGTCTGCCAATCATTATTAGTTGTCACCTGTCTGCCAACATCATTAGTATGTCACCTGTCTGCCAAACATCATTAGTATGTCACCTATCTGCCAACATCATTAGTATGTCACCTACAAACATCATTAGTATGTCATCTGTCTTACAAACAACATTACTTAGTCACCTGTCAAACATCATTGTATATCACCTATCTACAAACTCATTAGTATGTTACCTGTCTGCCAAACATCATTAGTATATCACCTGTCTGCCAAACATCATTAGTATATCACCTATCTGCCAAACATCATTAGTATTCACCTGTCTGCCAAACATCATTAGTATGTCAACCTAGGGCGGGGGGGTGGTCCTGCAAACAGGAAGCAGTATTTCGGTTGCATTTATTTATACACTGACACAATGCTGAATAGGCAGGTTAAGGTCATTAGGATGAAAAAAAACTGCTCTTTTTCTGAAAAATGATGTATTTGCACTGAACTTCCCCTTTAATTCACCTCAGATTACTGATGAGTTATTGATGTGTGGAAAACAATACATGCTAAATCCAAAATGTATGTGTCCTCTCAGATTTGTGTTCATGCTAAGAACCCATTATTCCTCCCAAAACAAGCAAATATTAAGTTAGTCAATTAATATCTCTTGCCTCACCCTTAAAATGTGATCCTTTAAGTCTGTGTTATGTCCAAATGGAAAGTTGTCTTTCCTTGGATAAGGGATCTTAGTGGTCATGTCCATTGTAGCATAGATAGATTCCAGTGGCCATCTTGCAGATGTTAATGCCAAGTGGCAACCACTACTGATGAATTGTAGCTCTTCTATGGAGGATTTTAATTAAAATTGAAAAAAGTCTGGGAAAAAGCTTGAAACTGTGTATCAATAATAACAAAAGACACAGAGAGCTAGAAGTTACGTACATAGCCCTAAGCTATGACCTTGGTCTATGTCTTCCATTAGTGAGGTGTGAAAATTGTGCATGCTATCAATACAGTTATCTTCTCCACTGTTTCGACACCCTCTTTATAGGCAACACTCTGGTGAGGGCAATTATACTCACTATGAGCCAGCACTGGAGAGGGAATTTCCCACCATGCATTTCACACATACATACTGTCACCCTACCTACACACAGAAGAAGAGTTTATCATAATAAGGCACTCAATTTAAAGCTGAAAATTGTGTGTACCAGCCTTATGGGCTCATACACCAACAAATCCTGTTCGTATGATTGGTCGATTGATTGTACGACAACATTTTTCTGTTGGGCCAATTAAAAAAAGTATGATAATACTACATCAAAGCACAAAAGCACACATAGCAAAAGAATTGCAATTTATTGTCAAAGCACTAACACTTTGCAAATCACTGAATGGATGTTCAAAGCCCTACCATGTTAAGGATGGGTACAGTATATAAACCAGTTAATGGTATGTTGTTGTAGACACCGATGAAGGGTGAGCCCTTGTGCACATATCATGTCACAAGAAAAATTCACAAGAAACATTTGTGAGTGTGTTCCTCATTACATATACATTTGTTTTAAAACTGAATATCAATAATACAACGAGGTAGGAGAGGAAAGAGTTTTTTTCATTCCTGAGAAATGCAGTATAAATGTAGTTTTTATTTTTTTCAGTATGGTTGCCTTTTAAGAAGTAAGAGTAAGTGCTTTTTTTTCCTCTGCTGATTCTCTTAATAGTTTCAGAAGTGTGCTGTCAGGCAGCCAAAGATTTAGTAAGAGGTCAGGAATGGGGAACATATTGTAATTTCTGCTTTTGGAGAGTGACAGGAAATGCTGTAAAATCCCGTAAATGCTATGATTTCAAATGATAATTTCTCAGAATCTACAGTTCAGATTTAAAAACAGAAAAAAGTTTAAATAAAAGAGTAGTGGGATCCGCTATAATTTGATTTCAAGAGTATAGATACCTTTTAATGTTACACTTATTCAAGCAGACCGGAGAGAGTTCATAAGGTATATTCAAATCACAGTGAGCATGTTCATAAAGAAACAGTTTCACACAAATTATTTGGATGCTACGAAGATGTACAATACATGCCACAAAATTTCATTGGTATGCAAGAACTTTTACAAAAATCTTAAATAATCTTTGTTGACTGGAAATTTTGCTAAAAAAATGGAATGACAGGATTACTAAGAAAATGCGGTTTGTATAAATATTATACTCCTATTTCTCTTTTTTTTAAATAGGAAGTTGATTTAAGATTAGTCTAATTTTTTTAGCTTTCAAAGGTCAGATTAGGATAGTCATATTTTCTGTCTGCTAAATCTACTCTTAAAGGGAAACTTAAGGGGAACTGTAGTCCAAAATGACTTAGGTAAATTGATAGGAATTGCTTTGCAATTTAGTTCCATTGTTTATTTTGCATAGTTTGAAGATATTTACATTTTTGTGTGTGATATGGCAGCAGCATCACCAGGTCACTGCACTTCCTGCTTCCTGCTCGAAAATGTCAGTCAATCTGTCCTGTGCTCTCCTCCCCTTTGCAGCCCCCCTGGTCCCTCCCACTCATGGACCCCATGGTCCCTCAGTTGCAGGCCCCCCATGGCCCATTATCTTACAGCCCCATGTGGCCCCGCCCATTCGCAGGTGCCGTGGTGCCCCACTCGCAGGTGCCATGGTCCCGCCCACTTGCAGGTGCCTAAGCCCCGCCCACTCATGGTGCCGTGGGTTATCAGACCCCCCTCTACAGAAAACTCTGTGAAATCAGCCTTTTCAGGCAGAGAACTTTGCTGAAAAGGTGTTTTCACACAGTGAAAGAGAAGGGCTGTAGATTCCCTTACCTTCTTGTTAGGACTTTCACACAGCAGAGAGGAGGAGGACTTCCTGTCTCCCTCAAGGAGTCTGAGGCTGTGCTCGCCGCGGCACTGTGCAGGAGAAGCCTCAGGAAGTCACAAGTCAGCCTCCTACCCATTAACTTTCTTGTAAGTCATTTCTGTATATCTTTGGCTGTAGAGCATGTAGAGAGGAAGTTGAAAGGTAGGAATCTGGCCTTTCATTTAAACCCAACTTGTTTGGAGACCACAGTTCCCCTTTAAATAACTAGAACTATCTATGTAAATAAAAGAAAATAAAAAGTACCTGCAATTGGAAGGCTACCAAACCTTTGCATAGGAAAGGTCTTATTTTGGCCATCTGAGAATATGAATTTCCTTCACAATTCTGCTGCAGTTCTTACTCTTGGGCTTCTTCTTGATTGTCTTTATGCACATAAATTGCCCGTGCTGATAATGCAGCTCACATTGAATAATGAGTTAAAAAATTAATTTGTAACTAAGCATATCAGAAAATATTATTATTAATGAAATATAATCCCTCGTGTCTGATGAATTCCAAGAACTTGCTGGTCTCCATAAGTGCACCAGCTCTCCCTGGGGCTCTAGTGTAGATAAATATTTATAATTTTGAGTTTGATTCTTCATAAAGCTAGTGCAATGCAAGTTTTTGCTATTATACATTTGGAAATAATAATAAAATCCATGAGTGAATTCACAACTTCTGAGTTACAGAATCTAAAGGCATGTTTCCTTTACAATCCATTGTTCAATTTAAGTATGTTCTGGAAAAGGGTTCATTTGTTAATGCTAGCAGTGGTTGTAGTTAGATAATGTAGGGTCATTTCATATTTGACACCAGATATGTTGCATAAATTATTTTAATTATTTATTTTAGTAAATTAATGTGTTTCCTAATATGGACACATGGGGCTGATACAATTAAGGGTGCAAAAGTCTGTCCGTGCTAAGATTCTGCAGCAACCAATCAGATGTTATTTAACTGCAGTATCTTAATAAAAATGTAATATTTAATTGGTGCTAAAATTAATAACACGGATGAATAAAACTCTGTGGGTAATAGGGAATAATAGTTTCATAACATTTGAGTTGTTTAAAAAAAAAAAGCTTTGGTAAATAAAATAAAAGAAAGACACACTTATGCTGGGGACACACGGGGTGTAATTTGTCCCGACCAAACATCCGCTACTGCGAGCAGTTGCCTGCGACAAATCAGTCAGTATCAACAAAAGGTAGAGCATCTGGAATTTTGCCACGACAATCGCATGGTCCCAACCCCACCATACATTATTTGTGGATGAACATCCGATACACAGTACAATTGGTCGGCCATAAATATTGTATGATGTGTGACCTAGCCTTACTGAATTAAAGGTTGTTATTCTGTCAGAAATACCACCAGTATTATTGTGCAGATGACAAATACCCTAAACAAAAGGCCAAAATCATTAAAAAAATTTGCATATGTAACCATCTGCAAACATCATTAGTATGTCACCTGCAAACATCATTAACATGTCACTGTCTGAAAAACATCATTAGTATGTCACCTATCTGCCAAACATCATTAGTATGTCACCTGTCTGCCAAACATCATTAGTATGTCACCTGTGTTCCAAACATCATTAGTATGTCACCTGCCAAACATATTAAAATGTCACCTGTCTGAAAAAAATCATTAGTTGTCTCCTATCTGCCAAACATCATTAGTAGTCACCTGTCTGCCAAATATCATTAGTATGTACCTGTGTTCAACATCATAGTATGTCACCTATCTGCCAAACATCATTAATATGTCACCTGTCTTCCAAACAACATTACTATGTCACCTGTCAAACATCAGTATATCACAATCTGACAAACATCATTAGTATGCACCTGTCTGTCAAACATCATTGTATGTCACCTGTCTGCCAAACATCATTAGTATGTCACCTATTGCCAAACATAATTAGTTGTCACCTGCCAAACATCATTAGTATGTCACCTGTCTTCCAAACAACATTACTATGTCACCTGTCAAACATCCTTAGTATATCAATCTATGACAAACATCATTGTATGTCACCTGTCTGTCAAACATCATTAATGTCACTATCTGCCAAACATAATTAGTATGTCACCTGCCAAACATCATTAGTATGTCACCTGTGTTCCAAACATCATAACCAAACATCATTAATATGTCACCTATCTGCCAAACATCATTAGTATGTCACCTGCCAAACATCATTAGTATGTACCTGTCTTCCAAACATGATTGTATATACCTGTCTGCCAAAATCATTAATATATCACCTGTCTGCCAAACATGATTAGTTTATCACCTGTTGCCAAACATCATTAGTATATCAACTGTCTGCCAATCATTATTAGTATGTCACCTGTCTGCCAAACATCATTAGTATGTCACCTGTCTGCCAAACATCATTAGTATGTCACCTATCTGCCAAACATCATTAGTATGTCACCTGACAAACATCATGTATGTCATCTGTCTTACAAACAACATTACTATGTCACCTGTCAAACATCATTAGTATATCACCTATCGACAAACATCATTAGTATGTACCTGTCTGCCAAACATATTAGATATCACCTGTCTGCAAACATCATTAGTATATACACCTATCTGCCAAACATCATTAGTATATCACCTGTCTGCCAAACATCATTAGTATGTCACCTGTCTGCCAAAAATCATTAGTATGTCACCTGTGTTCCAAACATCATTACAAACACATTAGATGTCACTATTGCCAAACATCATAGTATGTCACCTGTCTGCCAAACATCATTAGTATGTCACCTGTCTGCCAAACATCATTAGTATGTCACCTGTGTTCCAAACATCATTACCAAACATCATTAGTATGTCACCTATTGCCAAACATCAAGTATGTCACCGACAAACATCATTGTATGTCACCTGTGTTCCAAACATCATTACCAAACATCATTAGTATGCCACCTATCTGCCAAACACCATTAGTATGTCACCTGTGTCCAAACATCATTACCACCAACATCATTAGTATGTCACCTATCTGCCCAACATCATTAGTTGTCACCTGACAAACATCATTAGTATGTCACCTGTGTTCCAAACATCATTACCAAACATCATTAGTATGCACCAACTGCCAACATCATAGTATGTCATCTGCCAAACATCATTAGTATGTCATCTGTCTTACAAACAACATTACTATGTCACTTGTCAAACATCATTAGTATATCACCTATCTGACAAACATCATTAGTAGTCACCTGCCAAACATCATTAGATAGTCACTGTGTTCCAAACATCATGACCAAACATCATTAGTATGTCACCAATCTGCCAAACATCATTAGTATGTCATCTGCCAAACATCATAGTATGTCACCTGTGTTCCAAACATCATTACCAAACATCATTAGTATGCCACCTATCTGCCAAACACCATTAGTATGTCACCTGTGTTCCAAACAACATTACTATGTCACCTGACAAACATCATTAGTATGTCTCCTGTCTTCCAAACATCATTAGTATGTCACCTGTCTTCCAAACATCATTAGTATGTTACCTGTCTTCCAAAAAACATTGGTATGTCACCTGTCAAACATCATTAGTATATCACCTATCTGAGAAACATAATTAGTATGTCACCTCTCTGTCAAACATAATTAGTATGGAATTTGGGAATACCCATAGTGTAAGAACCATGTTTGCCAGGCAAATATTTCAGTGAAACTGTGTGGCAAGCTCTCGGAACAATTAATTCAATATTTGGATTTAAGTATAGTTGCTTTTCTAAAGGTAGTCTGAACTTATTATCACATTTCTTGTGTAAATAATTACAGTATTCCCTCTTTGCTGTATTTACTAACTTCTACAACTGCCTAATATATATTTTAGATTCTAACCCATAAAGGTAAAGCAGCCTACATTAATTATTATAAGAACCGTAACTGCTTTTGGGTAGTATCAAGATTGGTAGTTTCAAAGAGTCCCTCTTTATTCAGTGCAGATACAACAAAACAACACACAATGTTTCGTTACTGTGGCCTTTATCAAGTTGTTTTTTTTTGTATCTGCACTGAATAAAGAGGGATTCCCCATTTGAAAGCAAAGTAACAGCTGGACAGCCCTATTTATTTTGTATATTGAGATTACATGTGTGGCAGAGAGGTGGCCAACAGGGTTTGGACGTCTAGCAGGTACCCAGCTCACTAGAATTATTAGTTTCAAAGGAGGCCCATTTAAAGAATACTTTACATTATAAGAACCCTATACTGCATGTTGGGAACATTCCCTTTTATTAGAATCAGAAAACAGAATTGTTACAACATCATCATGAAACATTAAAAACAGGGAAGAGCAATAAATAGCAAAAATGGTTTTATCAGTTTGTTTCTTGCAACACAAATAAAATAGAAATAGGATGCATAATCTGTGCTTGACCTTATGGTGGTTTTGGTTAACCATTTCCTCTCTGGTAGAAAAAAATGAGAAAAAGTAAGCAGGAGCAATTTTAATTTCAACGTGTTACTTCACAACTCGTGTTTTCCTCCATTATGGTTACACCATCGGTGTACACTTCTTAGGGGATAACATGGAATATCTTTTTGGTTCTATTCTGCCAGTGAGTGGATTTGTTTAATCATTGAATAACCTAGACCCACCTCACTGTGATCTCATCACGACTAGATGTATTAAAGTTTGTTTATTAGGCTTGACAAAGGGATTTTTCCCGAAACATTGCCGCTATGATGGAAATTTAAAAGCCAATAAATTATTATTCATTGATGCTGCTGTATTCTACAATGTTTTCTACATATTATCCTTACAGCTTTGCATCATTCATTCTGATGAAAGTGCTGCTACCTGTTGTTCATTAGATGTATTAAAGGGCATGACCTTCCTCAAAACTATAATTTAACCCACTACTGGCTCTACTCCCAGATCAGTTCCTCAATTCATATTTCAAAATCATTCAAGGGAAGTACGAATGTAATATTTATTTAAAATAATGTCAGCTGATGCTGGAATTAAGGTGCATCTGCACATATATTTTATAGATCGGAATGAGAAGGGCAACTTGAGATATTTTTCTTCTTGGTTAATACAAACTCCTATACATATAATGTTTGGTATCTCTGAATTGTGTAAAATTAGCCAAATACGACAAACCTGTTAATAATTTGAATGTGATATATTTGATGCACGTAGTATGGACTGGAGGGATAATAGAGATTTAATGTTCCCTCTTAAAGTACAGGATACTTCCAGGGAGGGCACAGATACACCCTCTAGGGACCAACCTGCTCCCATGTTCACAATGGTGAATTAATTAGGGTCCCAGGCCACCGGCCTTTGTTTTCCATTTTTACCATCAAAGAGGAACATCAAAGCCAATTGGGAGGACAGTAAATTGTCTACCATCTTGGACTATCACTTTGGATCTTGCCATTTTTCTATTTGGATTACCAAGTTTTCATGGACTTTGCCCACAGACTTAACAGGTGCCATTTATGCAAGTATTTTCTTCCTTTTCCCCTTTATTCTTAACTGTGGGCTACCTTTAAATGTTCAATTATTTACCATAGCATTTTTCTTAAAATTTGTATGCACTCTTTTGTACTCTTTTAATAAATAAATAAAGAGTTGAACAATTGAAGAATGTACAAGCTCTATAGGGAAATTCCAGAATAGATTTGAAATCTGCACATTTTATAAAGAGGATATAATATATTGGATTAAACAATATACTGATCTATATTTAATTCATTCTAATAAACTTTAACAGCTTTAAGATATTTGTAGTTAATGCAACTCTAGTTGACTAGTTTTTTGTTTTGTTTTTTAAATTTTTCTACACATCATGACTCAGAAGCAATGACAAGTGCATTTTAATTATTTTGGAAATTACTATCTTGTTTCCATACTAATATTACATCATAATATCCATTTGGTTTTTCTATATATATGTGATTATTTTGTTAGTTGAGAGTGAGAACCAGTTCAGCCCAATAATCCAGTGCATTTTATGCCAAAAAAGGAAATTATTGGTGACAATGAGCATTAGATTATTTCCAGTCACACTTTCTTTTTGCCTAATTTTAATTAGTCTTGCTGAAGGTATGGTATGAATTTTCTTACTAGGTTTGCACCACCTAGAATATTACTTTTACATTTGTAATATTTGTTTGTGTGTATTTATTGTAATATGACATTTTTACTTGTTTCTTTTTATTTAGGTATGTCAGAGATAAAACCAGCAATACAACTCCGGTGTCAATGTATAAAGAACTATTCTGAATTCATCCATCCTTTAAGATACAAAAAAGTAGACTTCCTGCCTAGTGGGCCTCACTGTAAACATGTAGAAGTCATGTAAGTATTGCTCTTAAAGTACAGGTAACACATTGATGACATAGCACTTATCATCTTTTGAGCAAATAGTGAGGAATTTACAGAAACAAATACATATCTTGTAAGTTATTTATAGGAAAAAGCATTTCTTCTAAACATGGGATACAGCATTTGTCAAATAAGAGTGTAGGTTGCATTGCTTTCAAAGGAACCTAGCCCTATGATCAAACTCCCTTACTTTTGCTGGACCCAGGGAAGGAAATTATAAAATTAGGTCCTCATCAATGGGAGTGAAGCAAAATAGTAAAAATACCTACAGGACCTTCTAGCTGCCACTCCAGTTTGCTCCTAACTCTTCGCTTAAGCTGGAAAACCAGAGTCTGCGCTGCCTATGAGAAGACACTCTTCATGCAGAGCGCACATTACCCAAGGTACAACAAAAGGTAGAAGGCATAATAAAAGAGTCTGGTTTCTTTTTAAAAACCCTGACATTATAGCAGAAAAGCCAATGAGATTGGATTGTTAACAATGTATGTGTTAGGTAGAATAAAAAAGATTTATGTTCATGTGTCCATTACATAGGGAATAAACTGATGATATGTAGATATCATTACATATGAGATCTTCCATTATATTCAGTACCTGTGATTCATTATTAGCATTTTTTTTTAAATGTAACTTTAAGATCTCCTTAATTGATTATTTTTGTACTAGAATTAAAGTCTGTATATTATATGACTTCTATGTTGGTTTAAATGTAAACATTTTTAAAAATGTATTTTGTAGTATCACTACTAAAGCGGGGGAACAGGTGTGTGTGGATGCATCTAAGCCATGGGTGGAAAACATTATCAAGCAAATATTAAAAAGGTAGGAATATATCAGGATCAATGTAGTGCAATAAAGGAAAGATACTCAAAATCAATGCATTTAAAGGGTATGTCCACCCTTAAAATAGAAATAATTTATTGATTTGTCAACTGCAAGGAAACCCCACTGCTATTTTTATCAATTTATTACATGCATTTGTAACCAGATATTTAATGATGAGTTCAATTCCTTCCTGGCAAAAGTATCTGTTACCATCCACTTCTCAAAGAGCTTTAGTTATAATTTATATATAATTGAGCATGTGCAGAGGAGGCAGCAAGTGAAACAGCAGTCAATCAATGGCTGTGAATTCAGAGGTCACTGCCTTGATTGACTGCATGGATAGAGGGTCCAGCTTACTCTGCCAGAATGGAGACAGTAGTTATCCTTAAATATCTGGTTAGTAATGCAGATGATAATGTGCTAAATAAATCGGGGTTGTAGGCAGGTAACTGAAAATTGACCAGTTAAGAGTGAACATGCCCTTTAACTGTTATAAACCATTGCCCAAAAAGTTTTAAAGGAAATGTCCACCCCCAAAACTATAATTTAACCCACTACTGGCCCCACTCTGTAGTGTAATAAAATCCTTACCTTACATCCCAAAAACTAAAATTAAACTAAACTAAAAGTCCCAAAAACTGGCCACCAGGAGCCTGGCAGAGTCCTATATGGTCTCTTGTCTCTCCTCCAGGAGTGTAAATCCCTTTTGGTGTACTGTAGGGATCCCTCCCCCAACCCCTATATTAATAAACTCCCCCAATCATTACTTACCTTACCTCTTTCCCCGGGTGTTCTGGATAGCCGGAAGCCAATCACGGACTCGGCTGCTGGTCCGGCCCCCTGCTTGCAGTTTCATGCATGCAGAGGGCTGGGACAGATCGTTGGAGGAAAGAGGGAAGGTAAGTAGTGATTGGGGGAGTTTCTGCAAAAACTAATAAGGTGGTTGGGGCTGGGGGAGGGAGCCCTACAGTACCCCAAAAGTTAGTAAAATGGGTGGACATGCCCTTTAAATTGTATATGTTTGAGCTAATTGTTTCTCAAAAAAGGTTTTTGGAAGGGCACTAAGCATGACACAGCTTTACACATTTTTGAGTTTTTGTTGGTTTCCTTTAGATTTTTAAAAGTTTATTTCAATAATTTCTTAACCAATCAATATTGAGTATTCTATTTAATCTTATACATTGGTTTTTCTTTTGTCTTTTTCATTTTAGAAATAAAGAACTCAGCATCTAAAGAGTAAAAGGTAGTTTAGTTAAATAAATGTATCTAGAGTTGATTCAAACAAGTTTGCCTTTAAAGGTGATAGAACTATTCTAGTAAAAATAGAAAACACTCTATTATACAATATTTTTGAAAGTCATACACATGACAGCAAACTATCATCACCACCATTGCTTTCATCTTAATTATTATATAGCAACTATAGTGTGTTTATAAGGGGGTGGGTGGATTCATAATAATTATCTATTATCTACATGGCTTGTATACAGTATTTGCCTTTCTAAATAGGTTACTAATAGCTTAAATTATCTATTTAATTAAGGGTTACATAGTAAGTGCAAATACATATGCTTTTAACAAAAAAAAGCAGTATTACCCCATTCCAATCATCTTAATCTGCCTATCTAGCATTTTGTTTGCTCATAAATAAATGCTTCCTATTTACTGACCTCCTGTTTGCAGGACCCCTAATAGAGACCGTTATGGTCTTTCCCTTGACTCAGTCCCTGGGATGATTCAGTTGCTCAGTAGAGATCTGAGCATATATTCGGTCCATTCAACAGCCAATCATAGAGCATTCTATGGTAGTGTTCATTCTGGGAAAAAGAAGGGCCGCTACAGAACCTGAAAAGCCAGCTCACTGTGGACCACAGCAAAGAAGATGGAATGATCTGGTTTTTCAAGAGAATATGTTTAATACCTAGGCATGTGTTATATAAACAAATAATGTAAAAATGTGTTTTTCTGAATTCCCTTGTTTAAAAAATAAACTGCAGAATTCCATTCTATTTGTAATTATCATATATTATAAAATGCCAAGTGCTGCATCCATGAGAAGTGTGTGCTGCGGTCCGTGTATTTCACTGCAGTTCCTATGGACTCACCACTAGAGGGAGATGGGGGGGGGAACTCTACCACAGGGGGATGCTCTGCCACAGAGGGGGGATTCTGCCACAGGGGGGCTCTGTCAGTGAGGGGGACTCTGCCACAGAGGGGGGACCACTCTGCCACAGAGGGGAGGACTCGTTCACAGAGGGGGGACTCTGGGACAGAGGGGGGCTTCTGGGATAGGGGGGCATGGGGAAGAAGGAGGGACTCGGGACAGAGGGTGAGCTCTGGGACAGAGTGGGGGGGCATGGGACAGAGGGGGGACTCTAGACAGGGGGAACTCTGCCACAGAGGGGGCGACTCTGCCACAGAAGGGGGGACTCTCAGCCACAGAGGGGGGACTCTGCTACAGAGGAGGGGCTCTGGGACAGAGAGGGGGCCATGGGACAGAGGTGGGGGGGCTCTGGGACAGAGTGGTGGACTCTGGGACAGAGGGGGGGTCTCTGCTTTTTGAGACAGAGGGGGGGACTCTGCCGCTTGGGACAAAGAGGGGTGTCTGGGATTCTAGCGCCCGTTAATGCAATGGGCTTAATGTCTAGTAAATATTATAAAGTATCCTGCTTTCTTGTTTTGACTTGGTTTAATTTGCTGCATTCCAATAAATACAGTGGATAATACAGTGGATATCTTTTAACATAAGGAATATTGCATGCTTTGGACATTGCACAAGCCATGTAAAATGAGCGAAACCACACCCATGCAGTCATTTCAAGTTTGCATGAAAAGAGGCGAGCAATTAATTTTTCAAGTGGGCCACGTGAGAAAACAGTACTATTGTGAAGGCCAAAGCAATAGATTCAACAAAACTCAAACATTAATTAAGGACATGTTTACCCAGTTTACTTTTCTCCCCTACACTCATGAGTCCAGATTTCTTATCTTGAAATCCTCTGGTCCCTCGCTACTCTCTGCGATGCTTCCACCTTGCAGCCAATGCCTTATGACAGCTGCATTGCTCGCCTGATTAACAGCTGTGCAAAATCAATTAGGACTCAGAAAGCAGTAAAAAAAAGGAGGCACATAACAGTGAAATGACCAGTGAAAATCAAGGTAAGATATCCGGACTCAGGAGTGCCGGAGAGAAAGTATTGTGAAAGGAGGGGTTGGGGGGATAGTTTGCATAGGGGTAAACATAACATTTTCAGTAAATTAATAAAAAAATATTTTAATATAAAATAATAAATATATATATAATAATAGATATCTCAGTCCTTAACTAGAGAAGAAAGAAACCATGGCATTATAAGTTACATAAAAATCAATTTGGATTTATTAGGAAAAGTATTACAAAAGAGGGAATACAGGAAAAATTAACAGGGGATAATATTACAAGAGAAGGGGTAAACAACCTTTATGCAGCTGCATCTGATGAGTTATGGTTTTAGTTGTTGTCTAAACCAGTGGTTCTCAAAATTTTTCAGACCATGGCACAATTTTTTCTTGAGGCTCGCTGGTGCTCTTAATGTTGGACTTTAAATTTTAATTACCCATATTGTATGCACTTAACAGTGTACAATATATTGTATTCAAATCATAATATATATTTTATATAGTACAAATAACAAAAATGTAAGTTATACTGGCAAAACTATTTCCACTATCTAAATTCTGAGGCACACCTCTGGCTCTTTGAAGTCACACCAGTGTGCCTTGGCACACCCTTTGATTTAATTAAATGAGTACATAATAGAGATAGTGTAAGGTTTTAAACTTGAATGTACTAGTCACTGATGTACCTGGGCATGAGGAGATCTTATATTTACAAAATTGTGTGGGATGGACATGAGGGCATCTTATATCTACCAGTCTGTGTGGGCTGGGCATGAGGGTATCTTATATTTATAAGTCTGTATGGAATGGGCATGTTATATTTGCCAGACTATGTGGGCTAGGCATGAGGGCATCTTATATTTACCAGTCTATATGGGCTAGGCATGAGGGCATTTTAGTGTTAGCCAGCCCACTACACTTGCCTACACAAGCCATGCCCATCTCCACAAACCACAGCCACTTTTTTGTTTTAACGCAATGTAATGGTAGGCAGCAAGTCAATATCAATAACACAGTAGATATGGTAAATCACCTCTTAATAGTTTTTTGAACTCGATTTCAAGTGACGCCATCCACATAACATATTTTCCAAAAGGCAAGGTATAGAGAATTGCAGGAGTCAGGAAGATTTGCTTTTATCAAGTTTTGGAGAGAGGTAATAAGTCATGGCAGACAATCCAGTTTCGGTAGTCGATAATCCAGGCAGAAGTCAAGGGGCAAGAATCAGAAGTTCAGTAAACAAAACAATGGTCAGCAACATGTAGTCACAAGTTAGTAATAGCCCCTAAAAACAGAAATATACCAGGAAGATGGTCTGGATTAAACAGCAATGAGAGGAACTGCCAGGGGGTTTAAAAAGGCCAATCTAAGATAGACACATCATCGGAGTGCCAAGTTTACCAAAACAACATAGCCAACAAAGACTTTTGGACTTTTGAAGATCAACATTTCGAAGCTTGCCATTTCAAAGTCACCAGGCGAACTATCGAACACAGAGGCCCAAAGATGAAGAGTATTAACAGATAGATTTAAGTGGATGGAAATGTAAAATGATTGAACTGAAGTTAAATTATAGTAAACTGGACAAAACCACATGGGCTAAGAGTATAAACTGGGTAATGTCAAATTTACATTTTCTATAGGACAATTAGTTGTTGCAAATAATAAAGGATAAAGCTATAATTAGTCTATTTTAATCTTTCTTAGAAAATCGGAATTCGTTTTGATGATATTTTGGAGTTTATCATTTTCATCACAGAGAAATATTACATCAGAATGACCAAGCCCACATCGGCATATAAATATGATCCCTGTGTTATCTAAATAACAGAACACAGCACGGTCTGGCAGCCAGTGGTGGATCTTTGCCAATTCTGCACAGAAATTATCAGACACAATAATGTGCACTAAAATATTTGCAGCAGCTCTTGTATTCTCTGTCCTTTACTCTTCCCTCACTGAAGGTATGGAGTTTCTATTTATTTTTTTTCAGTTACATCATACAAACTGTTTTTACAAACTGTGATTTAGAAGATCACACAGATCAAAAATTTTAGGCATATTTTTATATATATATGAGAGAGATAGAGAGAGAGAGAGATTTATTTTTTTTTAATATTATTATTATTTTTTTTTTTAAATGTTTAACAAAGAATGTAGTCCAGTCTACTTTGCCTATTTAGACTCTGTCTATGTAAGCAGATATTTATTTTTGGCTGGCAAGCTTACAATATGTCCACTTTGTTCCTCTGTTTATGAATACTGCATTGAACAGCTGAAGAAAGAAGCTCTTTCAAAAGTTATCATCTAAGTTTGTATGTGTGCAGAATAGCTAAGCATTCATGTATACCTATCATGACATCTTAGTGGTCACTAAAGTAAATTTCTGCAATTGTATACACAAGACCTACCATAAGGGTGTGACACATGTGAGTTCCTTTCCAAGGGGTTCACCATCAACAGCTTTAAAACTGCAAGTATGGAAAGTATGTATGCGATTTACCAATCCTTCCGCGCAGTCCTTAAATGTAAACTATGGCCTATACCAAAAGGTGCCTAAAGGGCATGTTCACACCAACACTTAAACTTTTGTAGATAGAGTAATCATCCCAAACCCTGTTTTTTGAAATACTGTTTCTATCCAACCTTTATTACCTTTGTATCTTACCTTTCTATCCAACCTGTCACAACCTTGACAGAAGGCTAAAATGTGTAAATGCGTCAGAGAGCGACACAAGACCAAAGGAGCTGTAGGTGAATATTACAAAAACAGGAATTGGGAATTGGTTATTTGCAAAAGTTTGTGTGTGGGGGTAAACACGTAATTTTAAGGAAAAAACCCCCACTAACCAGCTTCTTTTTATATGAAATTAAAAGTAACACTGAGCAGTTTATCAAACTTTCAAGGAAATTCAATAAAAGTTCTTATCATTAAAAATGTATTGTTTGGTCTGAGGAAGGAACCACACTGGTTCCAAAATGTTACTAATAATGTTTGATTCACTAAGACTGGTGTGCCCAGCTACCTTCATCCATATATTTGATTACGGTTGGCTACAGTGCTTGGAGCACCCAGCATTTTGGAATTTTGTTTACACTCTTGGTTTAGGTGTGCAGGATCCTATCCATTGTATTTATCATTAAAAATGGTGCTAATTTTTACCACAACCAATCAGATGTTATTTAACATTTGAAAGCTAACATCTGATTGGTTGGGTCAAAATTAGCACCATTTTTAATGATAAGAACTTTTATTGAATAACCCTGTTTATGTGTTATCACTTTCATAACATTCTTCTTGGGACTCATACTAACATTTGTTAGAATGCGAAATCTGTCATATACCTTTCTGCTGAAGAGCTGTTTTGCTGATTTCTGCTGAAGGGTAACTAACTGGAATGTGTAAAAGTTCTGCCTAATTTGGAATCATCATTTTAATTGTGATAGTGACCAGTAAAACACAGCAGGATGTGCCTTGAAATTGGGCATGGTAAAAAAAAATAAAGACTTTGGGATTCTGCAAATAATAAAGTAAATACTATATTTGAGCATGTCAGGATTTATATATGTATTCACTGTTGCATAAACAGTCTTTGATTTCATGAAATATATTTCTTTATTTTAAAGCCAATTCAGTATTAATAACAAAATCAGACCTTCGCTGTCAGTGTGTGCAGACCCATTCAGGATTCATCCATCCTCGATTATACAAAAGCGTGGAGCTCATACCAAATGGACCACATTGCAAACACGTTGAAGTTATGTAAGTCTTGCAACCGTCTGTTGGTGCTATTGTGTGTTAAAAGATCTGCTAGAAATTTAAAAAAACACAAAAAGGGTCATGAAAGGAGCTTTTATTTCCAATATTACATTCTAAGCCGCTATATCAGTAACTTGAGTTATGCTTTCCTGCAGCGCTGCCGCCCCTCTCTCCTGGCCACCCTCATCTCCTAGTCACCACTGTGCACACTGTTGTGAACTCAGGGATGTGTGAGAGGCACAGCCAATATCACATTGTGTAGGGTGGGTTTTATGTGGATTTTGGAGAAAGTGTCCAGTTTTACACCTCCCTGACAACTGTGTCTTTGGGTTCAGTATTTAGATGTTTAACTCAACCAAACTAACATCTGTGTATGAACTGTGCCTCTCTTCTTCTAACCATCCTCCTTTACAGCACAAATACACACCCGTGTGCTTGTGAAGGTTCTCATTCATACCAGCATGTTATATCTGTTGTATTCAATTAGATCAACTGCAGTTTAGATTAGATTCAATGACTTGCAGTTTATTTCTTGAAGACGTTTCGCTAGTCACCCGTCTGGCTTTCTCAATTCAGAATGACTTGTACAAGAATCTGTTGGCCCCTTGAAGTACCCTTGAAAGTCCCAATTAGCATATGACAGCCAGGTGTTTGGGACCTTCTCAATGCAAGTTGTTGATTGCATTGTCGCTAAGAGGTGTTATCAAAACTGCCCAGGGTAAAACAGCATTCTACATAGCAGACAAATGGTGTCCCCCATCTCTATTCAGGCTTGGTTTCTTTATTCTTGACACATCTCTTGAACCAATCCTGTTCCTTTGCCAAGATGTTGACCTTACAATCTTAAAACATATGTCCTTTTCCCTTAAAGGAGAACTAAACTTCAGTTTTTCAGATCCTAATGTGAAAGTTTTTCTCCCCAGAACACCTACACGTTGAAAGATTCTTCTCTAGTTATTTGCATTTTGTAGATATAAGTAATAGATTCTGTAACAAAGTAGCCTTCCATCTTGTTGCCAGTACAACTCATAGCCCATGTTGGCTTCAAAGAGCCACGCCCCCTGACCCCAGGATTCACTGTCTCTATGTGCAGAGATTCTAGCATCTCTAAATGTACCTGTGATCACAGTTAAGTTGCTGGTGGCGCACCATGTAAATGCTGTGTTTAGGGACAAACAGACCAAGAAGTCACAAGTTCAAATTCCCTAGTTTACTTATGAAACAGTATAACAGTCTACTGCCTGAGTTTATTGCTTTGTTTGTTTCCATGTTTCTAGAGAAATATGAAGTTTCTACACATGTACAAACTTTATATATAGCAGCTCTGTTATTTATTTACCAACCAACATGAATTGCTGACAGCCTTCCAGTAGCAATACAAAATAGGTGAAACTGATTTTACTTGCATTTACTTCTATCGATTGAGAGTTCACTGGTGGCGCGTTCTGCTAAAGTGCTGGGTTAGGAAAAAAAATCAGACTATTGGGACACAGGTTTGATTCCCCATTTCCCTTTTTTTGTTTTTATTATGTGTCTGCAAAAGATAAAGACTCTTCATGTACGGTTCATTATTTATTATCCCTTGTGGCCTAGTGGTAAAACAAGCTTGTCTTTTTAGAAAGACACAGTATAGAAGGTTTCTGGTTCAATTCCCCATACTGAATTCTGAAATGTTAAATGTTCTGTTTCTTTCATCCATGCTAAGCAAAGACTACACTGCAAAGATTACTTTTTTTTGTATGTAAAGCATAGGAATTTATCATTGTTAGGGACAGGAGCATTTCTAATGTGTTTACACAAAAACTGCACTGGTATCTGTGTTCTGTGTCAGAGGGAGGGATCTCTGAGCTGTAACATGATTGGCTGTCAGCTTCCAGGAACCAAAACTGCAGTTTCCTGTGAAGTGTCCGGCGGACACTTAGCTGGGTGTTCCCAGATAAGGTGAATTATGGTAGCTGACCCTTAGTACACACAGGTTATTTTCATAAATCACCCAGCATCCACAGCAAAGGGAGACATGAGACACAGCTTGTTGTTCGTTTGTGAATGTGCTCTCTCTATTGGGACAATGTTGTCTTGGGCTTTAGTTCTCCTTTAAGATGCAGGTACACAGTGCTGACCTGAGGAATTTGCTGTTCTGTGCTGTGCCTTACTTTGGTGCAGGTGCTGTTTGGTCTCCCCACATACAAATCAGAGCACTCTTCCCTGCACGGCACCGTGCACTGTGTATATGAATTTTCTGTTCTTGTTTGGCTTTCAATGCACCAGTTATTCTCGGAGACCCCTGCTAAATTTGGATGGCCATGTTCTGTCTCCTGTTTTGCTGTGGTATCATGTTCTTTTCTTTCCTCCATCCTCATCTCATAAAGACCCAGCTACAAGGCTTTTAAGATGTTTTATTTCTATACTCTTCCCCTCTCTGCTAGTGGGGATGTCCTCTGCTCTGTGTTGCAGGGTTCTGATGATGCCCAGCTTGTGATCTAAAGGGTGTTGTAAGTCAAACAACAAATTCTGGTGTGGGTTGGTTTTCTGTAACCTCTACTTCCAGTTTCCATCCAAAAATCCATGTTAGGTTTGCCACAATGGGTAACACTGGAAATCCCGAGCACGTCCATGGTTTTGATTGTAGAACCTATCCTTATATTTGAAATATATGGTATTCAGGCTTAAGAGAACATACCTGTTCAGAGTTCAGATCTGTTCTGCTGGCAAGGGTGTTGAAAATCCTGGAGTCTGGATGTGATGCTTAAAACGTCCAACTAAGGGCCCTAGGGTGCTGGCTAAGTATTTTGCCAACTTGTTTGTTGGTACCGCTGACTATAGGTCTTAGTGGGACCTCTTCCTTGTGTATCTTTGGGAGTCCATATATCATGGATGTGCATCACCAGGTAGAGGTGATGATATATTACTCGATCAATGGCTTTATCCTTTTGTAGTAAGTCTATGACCTTTTTCTTGTAGCGAGTGGTGGGATTCATTGTTAAAGCCTCATATCTGTTGTTATTGGCCAGGAGTTGTGGTCACCTTAGCATGGTAGTCGGAGGTGGCTGAGTACACTGCGCATCTTCCCTTTTCCGCAGGCAGAATGGTGATACTTTTTTGAGGGATGTTAAGGCTCTTCTTTCCTCTTTGTTCTGTTAGCTGATGGGTGTTTAGCTCCTGGTTTTAGGAGTGATGGAAAAGTTCAAACCGTTAGCCAGGACTTTCTCACCCATTCCTCCTTGTTAAATTAATACAATTCCCTCCTATCGTCTCCAATAGAAAACTTGTTATGTCGCCTTTCCTTGTCCTTACAGTGTTTGAAATAGCTGTGCTTGTTTGTGAATTCCACCACTCTTTCCCACTCTTTTCCCACTCACCACTCTTTTGACCTTAAAGCTGTGAAATGTGTCTGTCACACTTGTTCATTCAGAAGCTGTGTTTGAGCCTTTTGCGTAACTGTGTGTCTCTGATGCCTGTTACAGTGAATCCAGACATATGCTGCATGGTGCTATCCTTTGTTGCCAGCATCTGAGGTTGAATCGCAGGTGGTTTCTGTAGTCTGCCAATTTTGAGGGTTTTCTACCCAAAAATTATTTGCAATATGCTTTTGAAGATTCTCATTCATCCAGGTCATGGCTTATCTGTTTATTTAGCTATAATTTAGCCAGAGATTGAGTAGTCCACTACTTAAAGTCTTGTTATGGTTTCACTTTTTTGCATGTAAAGAAAATTACAGTAGGAGAAAAGGGACTTACCCATAACTTATCCATTTGTCAGTGGCAAACTTTCAGTGGACACTTTGCCATTTGTTGAGCTTTTAGAACATCACACAAGATCAGTGACATCTGAGAAATGGTTTTAGCTTTTTTAGTTGTACATATTTTGTTACAGTTACGATTATAAGTTGCAACTTACAGTTGTAAGTACCAATACCATGCAGTAACCATGGTAAAGGCATGGTAATGCATTTTTTATATTAACCATAGTTAAAGGCAACTATAGTGAAAAAAAAACTTTGTCTGTATACAATGTATAGATCACTTAGTATAAGCTGCCTTACTTTCATGTTCTGTGTGGCTTCGTTTCTTCACACTGGCAGAAGTTTGTATCAAGCTGTGTAGTCCCCTCCCCTCTCTGTCTACTCCCCCTCAAGCAGTGACGGGCTGTATACAGAGTCCGAGCATTGTCAGTTGAAAGGACTTTAAATGAAGTGCTGACATCCTGTTGACCCCTCCCTTCCAGAGCTAGACTGCAAGCAATCAAAGTGTGAATAAAGTAGCAATATGCTGAAGGGAGGCAGAGGGGGAGAGAGGAGGACAGTGGTGCTGAGATTCTTTACAAGTTACTGAACTCTGCCTGTTCTCTAACTTTGCTAATTGTTATTTTTTTTCCTAAAGTTCATATCTCTCCCCCTGCTTAGCTGAGATCATAATCACTGAGAGAGAGTCAGTGTAACAACAGCTTGTAGTGAGACCTTCACAAACACAGTGACACTGCTTGTTGTCCTGTTACATTTCAGTTGCTTTAGTCTATATATTTCATAGATTGCACTGTGTGTCTTGTTTGGTATATAGTCTGTTACTGTATTATATATACTGTATTAGTGTTCCATTTGAGTCACTGGTTTTGTATGTATATAAGATTTTTTTGGGGGGGAGGGCTGTTTTATAGTGTGTTATGCTCATATTGCTGGGTTAATGGTTTATTGATTGTGTTTAGCACTACAGCATTTGACTATATGTTGCACATGGTACATAT
Organism: Hymenochirus boettgeri; assembly: GCA_019447015.1. Classification (NCBI taxonomy): domain Eukaryota; kingdom Metazoa; phylum Chordata; class Amphibia; order Anura; family Pipidae; genus Hymenochirus; species Hymenochirus boettgeri. The sequence continues at coordinate 148,350,792 of CM033469.1, forward strand.
AGTGTGGGTGAGAGAGTGTGTGACAGTACTGCAGGGGAGCTTTGGATTGTGTGGGTGTGTGCCTTTGATGACAGATGAGGTGTAGCAGCTCCTACAAATCACAGCATATTCAAAGGCTTATATCTCGGGGACTATGTAGAATTTAAAGAAACTAAAGGTACCCTGGTGGATGGGATGACTTATAGGATACATTAGAAGAAATAAAAAAAAAAACATTTTCTCACTATAATAAAACATTTTTATTTGACTCACATTACCAACAAAACCAAAACCTATCCAGATATATATCTACCGTTTATACTCGAGTATAAGTCAAGGTTTTCAGGCTCGACTTATACTCGAGTCAGTCACTTACTGGTGAAGGAATCCGGCTGCCGCGTCCACTGATGGTCGCATCCACTGACGTCCGACTCGGCGCCGGGAAATTAGACTGGCGCCGAGTCGTGATGTCAGTGGATGCGACCATCAGTGGACGCGGCAGCCGGATTCCTCCATCAAGATGTCGGGGGCCCGGACTCTCCTGCAAAGGTAAGGCATTAGTAGTAGTGTATGTTAGTGGCAGGGTGAGAAGATGGGTGCAGGGAGTAGTGTAGTGTACTGTAGTAGTAGTGTAGTGTAGTGGCAGGGTGAGAAATGGGTGCAGGGTAGTGTAGTGTACTGTAGTAGTGTAGTGTAGTGTAGTGGCAGGGTGAGAAGATGGGTGCAGGAGTAGTGTAGTGTACTGTTAGTAGTGTAGTGTAGTGGCAGGGTGAGAAGATGGGTGCAGGGAAATAGGTTTTATTCCTGGGGCTGGACCTGGGGCTGGAGGGGAGACTCTACCCTGACTTATCTCGAGTCAATTGGTTTTACTCATTTTTGAGGTAAAATGGGTACCTCGACTTATACTCGAGTATATCTGTATATTAAGATATAAGCAGTCACCTGGAGATTATGCTATGGTTTACCACCAAGCTTGATATTGCTTTAAATGTCCAACAGATGGGTGTGGCATTCACAAAAGAGTACAAAATACAATGAAAATAGATCCTTTGCATGTTCGTGAGAATATGTAAATAAAGCAATTGTGACAAGCAAATACATTTTTTTTTCCAGAATCACAATTACAATCTGGAGAACGGTGTGTGTGTTAATCCCAAAGAACCATGGGTTGAAAAAATGATTAGAAGATATTGGAAGGGTACAAATAAATTCATAATATTTATATAATACAGTACAGTTTATAATGTATATATTCTACATAGCATGCAGTTATTATATATACAGCTCTCTGTGCATCGGTTTATTGTGACTTTAACTCCAAAAATTAAGTAACACTAAAGAATGCACAGAGCTGCTATACTAACGAAAATTAAATATACAATAGTGGGTCTTGGTGCATTTTCATTTTGATCTATTAAAACCAGCTGCTTAATTTCAAAGTCAATATTTCTAAACCTTGCATAGGGAAATTGTATGTGGAACATGTACCAATGGCAGAAACTGCAAGTACTGTGTATTACTATTAAAGGTTATGTCCACTCTTAAATATGCTTGTGAAGGTTCTCATTCATCCAGGTCATGGTATATCTGTTGTATTCAATTAGATCAACTGGACTTGAAGTTTAGTTCTTGAAGACGTTTTGCTAGCTGCCACCTTAAGTGTTCTGCAGGGGCCCCCTGAGAAAATGTTTCAGTTTGCTTCATGGTAGGGGCACCCCTGGGAAAACACTTACATAAAACACTTTTGTCTACAATCCAGCAGAGGATACTTTATCCAGTGTACAGAAGTGCAAAAATGTTCAGAAAACCTGTGCATATAATAAATATAGGTAAAAGCATATCTGTTGTATTCAATTAGATCAACTGGACTGAAGTTTAGTTCTTGAAGACGTTTCACTAGTCATTTGACTGGCTTTCTCAATTCAGAATGACTTAACAAGAATCTGTGGCAATTATGTACCCTGGAAATCCCAATTAGCATATCACAGCCAGGTGTAAGGGCATGATTGGATAGTGGCTAAGAGGTGTTATAGGAACGCCCAGAGTAAGGTGTCAAAACAGCATTGTACATGGCAGACAGTTGGTGTCGAACCCCCCCACCTCTATTTAGGCTTGGTTTCTTTATTTACACATAAATAGCCTCCTTGACACCTCTCTTGAACCAGTCACGTTCCTTTGCCAATATGTTAACATTACATGCTAATTGGGATTTTCCAGGGTACATTATTGCCACAGATTCTTGTACAAGTCATTCTGAATTGAGAAAGCCAGTCGGATGACTAGCGAAACGTCTTCAAGAACTAAACTTCAAGTCCAGTTGATCTAATTGAATACAACAGATATGTCCACTCTTAAAACAAAAAACTGGTGACTTGTCAGATATCTGCCTACAACCCCAACTGCTATTTTGAACAATTATTATATGTATTGTGTAAAGATATTTATGATAAGTAATAATCCTTTCTGGCAAAGGTATCTGCCTCTTCCCTCTGCTCAAAGAACTTTTTTGTAAGCTTAGCATGTGGAGAGGAGGCAGCAGATGAAAGAGAAGTTGATAATTGGCTATGAGTCAGTGTCACAGCCTTGATTGACAGCATGGAGGGAGGAATTAGCTTACACTGCCATAATGGGGACAATTATTATCCTTAAATATCTGGTTAGCAATGCAGGTAATAAAGTGCCAAATATATCATAGGGGTTGGGGGTAGGAAACTGACAATTGATCATTTTTTTTTGTTTAAAGGGTGGACACAAAGTGTGGGAATTGCTTGAATAGCAATGTGCCTGCCAAATCTGACTTCTGCTACAAACCAATTTTAATGTAAAACTGTGCACAGCCCTACAAACCATGTTGTGAGAGTAAAAAACAAAATCAAGTGCCTAAAATATCAACCCAGCTGCTATTATTAAATTGGCAGATTAGAAATATGGCTGATAACTAGCTGGCATAACCATGACGATTGATTTTCAGTGCTGAAAAATCTTTTGAAGCATATGCATGACTTGCAGAAGGCCAGGGGAAACTCTGCCATAAAAAAAACAGCAGGAGTGGAGGAGTAGGAGGAATATGTACAGAAAAATATAATTGCTTGTAGAACCCTGTAAATATATGATAACTGTCTTAAAGGGCATCTATAGTGAAAAAAACACTTGCCCCATTGCAAAGTTAAATTCATGTACACTGTGCTGCCTTTCTCCTACCTCTGTCAGGTAGGTAGTCAGATCTCTCTGCAGCACTCTCCCCTCTGTTTCCTCCTCCATGTCTAAACCCTGCTGCCCAACAAGCTTCTTATGTGCAGTAGGAGTTAAAAGTTCAACATCCTGAAAAACACACCCACGCACAGTGGCCAATAGAAAGCAAGCTGTCCTGGAGAGGGATCTCTCCTTGTACTGTTGCAATACGACCCCTCTCTTTGTGACCCATCTCAATCAGTAAAGCTGTCAAGAAGGGGGGTCAAGTGCAGCCTTAGCTCTGCAGTCAAAGCTACTTCTCTCCCCTGCTAATGTTCTTATCTCTATGTTTATTACAGAGCATGGAGGAGGGAGGGACTTGAGCAGGGAAGAGGGTCATGTCACAGGGATTTGATTAACAGTACAAGTAGGAGTAGAGGATGCAATAATGATTCTAACTAGTGTATTTCAGGACAGAGAGGGAAACTTAAGAAAATACAGACACCTGGGGTTAGGGGGAATTATAGAACACATGGAAAGAAAGAAAAAAAGTTAATTTTCCCACTATAGATGCCCTTTAAGCATGTTTGTTTCTAAATCAAAATAACTCTGTACCATCCCTTTCCTCACAGATACTTTAGGATCTTGTTTTATTTTTTATTCATTTTACTATTGCCTTACCTGTAAGGCAATAGTAAAAATAGGGTACTTTATTTGCTCAGAGACTTGTCAGCCTTATCCAAATTCTATGCACAAGACTTTATTTATCAGGAGTGTGCCCTCGCATATGTTGGGGCAGGGTGTTGCTAGATTACCAGTTTCCTACATTCTAATAAATGGATCAATCCTTGCTTATATTGGGGATATGCAGACAACGTAACTAGGGTTTTCTGCTCAGGTGTGATTCTCTCCTCAAGCTGAGCTTTATTTAAGTTATTGTCTATTTTAATTTCATTATAGCTGGATTAGTACGGATTATATCACCACAGTTTCCCATTTTCCGACCGTTTGTGCCAAGAGAATTTTCAGGATTTTCTCCTCAATCGGTTTAGACCAAGTTTGCAATAGGAAACCCCAGTAAATCAGGAATGTTATACACTGTTATTGTCAGCTCAAGTGTACTTAAACAAGATACAGAATTTTGTAACTTTTCTGGAAATTTTGCAAATTTTCATGGACTTTCCCCATTTATTTATAGTTATCTTTAGAGATGGCTGGATCGAGGGTCTTACCTGGATGGCTGGATTGCAGAATTTCAGGAATTCCACTTTCCGAATTTATTCTGTACCCTGTTTTACGAAAATCCTCGAACGCCAATCGAGAATTCTTGAAGTCCTGTGCTGGACGTTCAGGGATGCTTGTGGCTTTTGGGGTTTAAGGTCCTCCAGCTCGAAACTGGGACCCCCCTTCCCGGCTTATATGTTCCTTTGTGGCACTTGGAAGGGCCCTAGTGGCACTGACAAGTGTCCTTTGGGGCTTAAGGAGTCCCACACCTTTATCCAGGCCCCCCCTCCCCGGCACATATAAGCGCCTTTGTGGCCCTTGGAAGGGCCCTTGTTGCACTAATAAGTGCCTTGTTGGGGGTCCTGCAGCTCTGGCTGGGAAGAAAGAAGACACGCCACAAGAGCTCTTCTAAGAGCCAATGGGGGTCCTCGAGCTGGTTTCGAGCTGTAGGACCCTTACAAAGGCACTTGTCAATGCCACTAGGGCACTTCTATGTGCACCAGGGTACTTACAGTATAAGTACCAGGGAGGGGGGCACAAACATCTGATTGGTTGGGGCAAAATTAGCATTATTTTTAACAGGAAGAACTTTTATTGAATAACCCTGTAAGATTATTTCTAAAGTCAGCCCCTACCATGAAGCAAACTGAAACATTTGCTCAGGGCGCAACCCCTGCAGAACGGTAAAAGGCTGCCGATAGGCGGCATTTAAAAGTTGTTTCAGGTGTCAAAAATCCTAGGAACACCCCTTTGGTAAGTAAGGTGGTGGTACCCAAATGACTAAGCAGGAGATAATAACTTCTAGTTGTAGGTCTATGCAGAGGTATGTGTGTTAACCATGTCTGGCTGGGTACAACTAGCTAGGGGTGACCTTTAATACTCTTTAATTTATTATAATTAACTATATTATGTAATATCTACACATTGATAGACTAAAAAAAACAAAACACATTTGTGACATTTGATCTGCTGTAGTGTTCTACAAAAACTTTTAGGGGAAAGTGTTTATTTACTGTGCAATTCTTTCTTTTTATAGCCAAACCAAAGAAGAAAATTCAGTTTCTAAGGAATGAAGACATACTGTACTTTTCAAGTGAACTTTTCCAAGTCGATTACTGTAAATGTTTGGCTGCATATTAATACCCAAGCAATCTTTTGCACCTTTTAGCTCATCAGCCCCAGGGTTGTTAAGGCTTGCATTTTAAATTACCAATAAATAGTATTGCTTTCATTCCTAAATGTCTTTGCTTATAATTCATGCTTAGCTATGCCACATTATACTGTATCCCTACCATATATCTTTACAGAACTTATATACATATAGATTACATTTTTTGTTGCAAGACAATAATGTACTGGAAAAAAAAATGACAGGTGCAAATGCCAGATTTAAACAGTCAAAGGACACAGGCCTAGACCAGTTTAAGGATTGAACCTGAGTTCGATCTGAACTTCATAGTTCGGACAAACTCGAACAATTAGATCTTTCCGATCTTTGAACTAGTTAGGTTTTCCGAACTTGTTGATGTATTTTCAACAATTATTAAAATTCAATGATTATTGAATTTACGTACTGTTCGCTAACCCTCAATTTCGTCATACCATCGAAAGTTCTTACAGAGAATATGTACACTTTTAATAGTGGCTCAGCTGTGAACTGCTTTCTTTTATCAGATACAATATTACAGATACAATAGTACAATGCTAGAGACTGTTTTTATAGAACAGAAGCAGATATCTGCGGATTTGTCAATATTCTTTTTTTACCATCAATATTTCTGCCCAATCAACAGAAATACCAGAATAGCAGCCGTCCAGCCCTTAGTTAACATTATACCTAAAATATTTTAGGCTTGGTTGTGACACATAGGTATTAAGGAACAATAATTAAATGAAAAAAAGAGGATTTCAAGATACTTTTCCAGATTATTAAAATGTTATGGATAAATACACCTCTAGAATAGATAGAAAGACAGACACATTCACAAGGATGCAAAAAGCTAAATCACACCCTCTCCCTTAGCTGTGGCTGCTGGGAAATTTATGAAATTAACTTATTGTTACTAAAAGGGTCAGATTCTATCATCCATTTAGCTGGGTGACACTCAGCTAAGTGTACGCTATACATGTCACAGAAAGCTGCAGCCTTGCCCCTAGAAGTTGACAGACAATACTTTAACAGCACAGAGACCCACCTGTTATCCACAGATACATTCTACAGCAGTTCCGCCTCTCAAAAAAAGAACAGATTTAACACCGTGTTGAGGTTAACAATGTTTGAGCAATCTTTGCTTCTTTGACAATCCCTTGCATTTCATACAAAACACTATATACATATTTGCTGTTTATTTCCTATTTAGCACTGATTATGTGTATTTGAAGCGTGACCTCATGGGGCTGTGTGTTTCTCAAAATTAATTAACTAATTGGTTTTAAGACTGCTAAGCTACCACACCATACATAGTATAGTATAGTATAGTATTTGAGGTTGAATAAAGACATACGTCCATCCAGTCCAACCCATCTAGAAATATCCTCATTTCCTGCCTAACTGTTGATCCAGAGGAAGGCAAAAAAAACCCACCAAATTTATGAAGGGGGAAAAAATTCCTTTCTGACTCCAAGTGGCAATCGGAAATTTCCCTGGATCAACTCTACTTTATTATCAATACCAGTAACTTGTAACATTCCTTGTTGCAGAAACTCATCCAGATTTTTTTGAAAATGACCAATGAACCTGCCATAAACACGTCCACTGGAAGACAGTTCCATAGCTTTACCGTTCTCACAGTGAAAAACCCTTTCCGAGCTCTGAAGCCTAAACCTTTTTTCTTCAAGTCTTAAGGGATGTCCTCGTGTCCTTTGACATGTTCTATTGGTGAACAATGCCCCAGATAGTTTATTGTATGGCCCGTTAATGTATTTACACAGTAATCATATCCCCCGCAAGCGCCTTTTCTCCAGCTACATAATTGTAACTTTTCCAGTCTCTCTTCATATTCAAGCTCCCCCAACCCCTTATTATTTAGTTACTAAAATAATCCCCTTGAACACAGTCCACTTCTGTTCAGTACCTTTACCTGATAATACATTATCCCAGTTGACATTCTGAAGAGCTGCTTTTAACCTGGGAAAATTTGCTTTCCTGAAATTAAATGTCTTGTTAACCCAGCGCACTTTTCCTTTCGATAACAAAGTCCAAATGCCACTATTTCATGGTCCCTATTCCCTAAGCCTCCAGTTACCTTTATATCTATAATGCGCTCCACAATGTTAGATATTACCAGATCCAACAGAGCTCCTTTTCTAGTAGGAACCTCAACCACCTGTGAGAGAAAATTATCCTGCAGCAAATTCAGGAACTCATCGCTTTTTTTGTGATGGCAGTTCTACCACACCAAAATGTCAGGGTAATTGAAGTCCCCCATAATGAGCACACTCCCCAAACTTGCAGCCCTTGCCAACTGCATATGAAGTTGACTCACCTCCTCTCTGCTAGCATTGGGCGGCTTATAGCAGACACCAACAATGACATTACCCCTTTCCTGTTGCCTAATTCCACCCATATTGCCTCCACTTATCATCCATATGACCAGTTATCTCTTCTTTTAAATTTGGCTTCAATTCTTTTTTACATAAAACACATATCCTCCCCCTTCCTTTTTTTCTGTCCTGCCTAAACAAGGCATATCCTTCTATATTTACAGCCCAGTCTGAGAACTGTTCACCACGTTCTGCTATACCTATACATCATCTTTTCATTCAATACCATCATTTCCAATTCACCCATTTTGTCAGCCAGGCTTCTCGCATTTGCAAACATACATTTTAGATTATGATCCTGTAATTTATTTGTACACTTTGATACACATTCCTCCCTATCCCCTATGCTAGCCCCACCCCCCTTTCCACCCACCACTGGCCTATCTACACCCTGCTTTCCTCCTGGAACATCTATCCAGTGAGACTGCTAATACCCTCCCCCCCAAACCTAGTTTAAATCTCCTCCAACCCTCAGCCATCTTCTCCCCTAAAACAGCTGCACCACCATCAGTGAGGTGCAACCCATCCCTACTAAAGAGCCTGTAGCCCGACAGCAAAGTCTCCCAGTTCTCAATAAACCCAAACCCTCTTCCTTACACCACTCTCTTAGCCACGCATTAATGCTCCTAAGCTCCCGCTGTCTCCCTGGCTTAGCACGTGGCTGGTAGTATTTTCTGAAAACACTACCCTGGAGGTCCTTGCTTTATCTTGGCCCCTAGTTCTCGTAAATCATGTTTAAGGACCTCACCTCCACCTCTAACTTTGTCATTGGCACTAATGTGAACCAAGACCGCCGGGTCACACCCGCCCCCCCAATAATCTGTCTACGATCCACCACATGCATAAAGAAATAAAAATGAAAGCAAAAAATAAAAAAAGAGGCAGTAAAATCAGTTATTTGGTTTTGGGTCAACAATGTCAAATCCATTGCACATGACATCTCTCCTTCAGTCTCCTACCGGCAGTTTAGTGCAAGCTCTCACTATCAGTTATGGGATGCACCCACCACGTTCCCCCTAGAGCCCTGCAGTCCTTAACAGGATCACTAAAGTTTTTTTTTTTTAAATGGAACTTCCATTTAAAAAAATATTACTGCCTGCCGATACAAAATCAGGACAATTCGTAAAGACTTGAGTGTGTGCAACAGACGGATGGGGCCCTGTTCAATTACCATGCACCAACGCCGGACCTGCCCAGGTTGGGCCCCCAACCAGTATGGTTGCTATGGTGATCCCTACAGATCCCTATAGAATCTACTCCTTTCATATACATAAATGCAACTTACTAGAGGAAATCTCTATAGGTGTTTCGGGGGAAAAACCTTTCACATTAAGGTTAGGGTTTCAATATATAACACAATATAGGTTTTTGGTGTGTTGCAGCGATTCCAATGATTTGATAAAAACACAAGCGCAAACACATGCACAAACGCAAGAAAAATCGCAGCAATGCAGCAGTGTGGCCTAGCTCTACCAGTGTTTCTCAACCAGGGCTCCGGGACCCCAAGGGATTCCTAGAGGTTGCATGGGGGTCCTCAAGAGACAGACAAAACTCTATGGATCCACTATTGTGATAAAATCAGATATATTTTAATGTCTGGGGATAAAAAAATAAGTAATAATGTTTTGTTTATGTTTCCCTGAGATATTAACATTTTTTCAAGAGTTCCATAGGGACAAAAAGTTTGAGAAACACTGGCCTCGTGAACTTGGGTGTATTTTTTATAATAGAGATTATTTATAGCTCTATCATTTATATTTGTATAATTATGTATTTTCATACGTAAGAAAGAAAAACCTCAGTAATAATCTGTAATCATAATTTTATGTAGGGATTCCTCGACACAAAAATTATTTCAAGTGTTCTCCACAGATAAAAAGGCTGAGCAACACTGGTCTAAACTGACCTGACATGATGGGACAATAAAGGAAAAGACAGCAAGTATTCTAAAGTCCTGTGTATGGAAACTGCAGTGCATGTGGCAGACAGGGCCTCATGAGTCAGAACTGTGCTGTATATTAAAGGGCATATCAAGGCAAAAAATAACTTTAGTATACAGTACAATACAATAATACAATACATAAACATTTGTAAACGCTTTTCTCCCAAAGGACTCAAAGCACATAGATATGTCTCAGATCATACAGTCTGTTACAGAGAAAATAGTCAGGTGTTCAGTATGATTGATCTCCAGCCCCCCCAGAACCCCCTTCCTTAACAATAATTTCAAAATATGCCCCTGAAGGGACTTACCTGACTGTGGTCCCTCGCCGTCTAGTGCGTCCCTCTGCTCCTATTGCAAGCTTGTTTTCAGGAAAAACAGGAGCCGGGGTTTCGGCTCTGACAGACACTCTTCTTCCTGGACACGGATGTCAGGCGATGGGGCGTGACGTCACATCGCACCTTTACTGACACAACAACCAGGAAGTGGAGCATCTGTCAGCCACAGAGCAAGAGGAGGAGCAGTGAGGAACCGGGTCAGGTAAGGAACTCAAGGGCATATTAGGAAAATGGTGTTAATGCGAAAGTGGGGTGGGGGGGTGGAGAACATTTATAGCTAAAGTTATTTTTGCCTGACATGCCCTTTAAATAAAACCTGTTATGCTTGGTGAAAGGGGGGCATTTTGCAGTAAAATCTGTGACAATCACATACCCCTATCACAGATGAAGATGGTAAAGTTAATCTTATGTCTATAGATACAGGAGAGACAAGTGATTCTGGGTATATTTTTCCCTTGACCCACTTCAAACAGGGAAATCTGCCTGTTAAAATCAGTACACTGACTTTACTGTATTGATTGATTCAGGGGTTACTTCTAATGTTTTGGATTCTGCTTCATGAGATATGCTGCAAAGCAAAGAAAAACACTTTTTAATTATTACCACCAATAAGAAGATTTATACATATGGTTCTAATACTCCTTTGTAGCTTAAAGGAAAGTTTGCTGCTTATATTCAAACAATGGGATTAAATCTCCCTTGTGGCTGATTTTTTTTGTGATTCAAGGGCAAGGAACCTCTTTATTGGCCGTACTACTGCTACAGAACTGGAGTACTTAAGATTGGGCCCAATGCAAACATGGCAGAGATCAACATGCTGTCTGATTATGCCCTTAAGTTAAAACAACATTAAAGACTGTTTCTTGGATTTGGGAAGCTGAAGGATTTTCAGTTGGAAATTTCATGGACCCTCTGTAAAGCTTGTGGCGCAGCATGTACAGACCTTCCTTATGTTAGAGAGCAACTGTGTGAGACAAGGGTAAGAACGTCCTCTCCCCCATGGACTCCACAATCGTTCAGTTTTCAGATCTTCGGGATTATCCCGAGATCCGGGAATCCGAAAACGGAATGAAACTGGTAAGTTTTGCCATCTCTAGTTTATTACCTCAAGTGCATAGGATAGGACAAAAAGTCATTAGTCAAAATTTTTTTAAAAAGGGGTGGACATGCCCTTTAATGAGCTAAGCAGAACCAAATTATTGTTGATGCAAGCCCGGGGGTCTAGGTGCCATTTTAGTTCAAATGTTCAAACAACAGGATGGGGATTACAGACCTGTTCAATATGCTAGTAGATCACTTTATGATGTACAAAAATGATTCACAGACTGAGAAAGAGGCGTTGGCTGGTGTGTGGGGGTGTAAAGATCAACATTTCCTCTATGGATTGATTTTACAATTGTGACAGACCACTACCGTACTATTTTACCGTTAGATACTGACACGATGCTCTCTAACTATGTAACAAAAGCTTGCTGAATTACTGGAACTCGATATTATTGAATATGTTGATGTCCCACCTGCTTATCTCTTTGGTTGTTGTACCCAAAGGATTTGCATATGAGTTTGTGAGGATATGAGATGTGCAATCAAGCAGTAATTAGGGCATGACACTGGATTTAAAATGGGGCTATCATCAGATTGAACTAACCCCAGCTTCTAGAGGGATTACAACATTTGTAAGCCTTAAAGGCCTATTAACGTTACAATGCCGAGTTTTTTGTCATATCTATGCACTTGAGTATATAAACTAGAGATGGCCAAAACTTACCAGTTTCATTCCGTTTTCGAATTCCCGGATCTCGAAATCCCGAAGATCCAAAACTGAACAATTGTGAGAGTCCATGGGGAGATGACATTCTTACCCTCTGTCTCACTGCTATGTACAGTTACCGACAAGGACTGCTTTTGGGGGGTGCTGGTGCCAGTACCTATAAGCAGTGATGAAAACCTTGTAACTTCAGATGTTTAAGAAACTACAACTCCCAGCAGCCTTATTGCATTCTGCCACCAAGGCATGCCTGCATATGTGGTATGTTAATACCTAGTAAGGGCTACTGGGCTATTTCTTACCCCCATGTGCAGTGCAATCCACTCACTAATAAACAGGCACTGTGGCAGCATTTGGTAATGTCACTCACTAGGGCACAACGTGCACATTACCAAAGCGGCCACCTTACCTTCCTGAGAGTGTACATACCCAATACTGCCACACTACCTGCCATGTTATAGTGAGTGGATTGCACTGCACATGGGGTGGTAATAGCCTAATGGGACTATTGGGCTATTACCTACCACATGTACAGTGCAATCCAGTCACTATCACAGCCAGACAGTGGCAGGATTTGTAATGATAAAGGCACCCATTGATATATTATATATAACTTGAGATGTAATATTGCAGACAACAATGTAAAATGGGAATAATGGTCTTTAAATTGGGTGTGGTCTTAAAGTAGGCGTGGTCTCAGTATAGGCCCAGAAAAGTTTGAAAATCATGGATATGGTTCTCGGCATACCCTGCATGCCACTTGTGGTATCAAACCAAAACCAGACCCAGTTTTATGTAGTTTTACCAAAGGTCCATGGGAGAGCTGGCCATTGATTTGTGTGACATACCGGCTAGCCCCACCTTTAGTCTTGTGTAGACTATTATTCACATTGCAGGAGTTACAATTCTCTGGGAAGCAACTGCTTCTGCTGTAATTTGAGCGTATTTTTGCTTCACACTGAGCTTCCTAAACTCATTGTAAGAATAATGGCTTGCAGTATACATCCATGTATTTCAGCAGTATTTGGCCTCAAATGCCATTGTACATTGTTGTAAAACTACATATTGGCCACAATCAAATGGGGAAGTTGAACGTCAAAACAGGACTTATTGAAAGCTATATGAATTGCTCATTTGGAAGGCATAGTTGGAGAAAGGAATTATGGACCTTTCTTTTGGTATACAACATGGATAAGCCCTGCAGACTGCTGCGTGGCCACAAGTTGCCCAGAATTGAATCCTACTGATGTTTCTGATGAGTGAGGTTCAGGGTCATCAATATATTTATCAGAAACTACCAGAATAGTGTCCTCCAGCAGGGAGATACAGTACTGCTTAAAAAGGAATGGTCAAACAAACTTTTTTTTATGAGCCAGAGCCCTACATTTTGCAAGAAAATAGTGGTACTCCAGTTGTTTGGAGATTCCGATGGTGGCACAATCCTTCTTTTGAAAAAAAAATTGTTGAAACCGAGAATCTTGCAGTGGAAGATGACCAACCAGCTGAAATAGCTGAATCTCATGCTGATAATGGCACACAGTACCTGCATCAGACCCACATGAGTGTGGTCAATCAAGCCACCGCCATACACCAAAAGACTGTGTTTTAACATGCATATAACATAGTTATTGCTATGTTATTATGCACCAGAGAATGCACCTACTTTTTAATCTATCTGCCTGCATATCAAGGCCCTTCGTCCCTTTATTATTTTAGTTACCTTTCTTTCTTGATCTGCTTCCATTCCAATGTCTCTTTTGTATATTAGATTCCAAACTGCCCGCATATTCCAGATGTGGCCTTACCAGTGCCTTGCAAAGAGGGAGAATAATATTTTTTTTCTCTTGAATCTATTCCCCCTCCTATACAAGATAATATCTTGCTAGCTCTAGCTGTTTGCTGTCTGGCATTGTTTGCTACAGCTAAGTCTGTTAGCTACCAGCCAACCAAAATCTTTTTACGATTAAGATTCACTTAGCACAGAGTTATTTATGGTGTAGTAGCACCAGAATTGTTAAACCTCAAATGCATCACCTTAACATTTATCAACTTATGAATCTCACCTGCCATTCTGCTGCCATTTTGATAATCTATCTAGGTCTGCTTGCAGCAATTGCACATCAGCTGAGGTTCCAAAGCTCTGCATATTTTAGCATCATCAGCAAGACAGAGACCTTGCTCTCAATGCCCCCTTCTAATCATTCAATAACAGATTAAAAAGTGGCCCCAGTACAGAACCCTGAGGTACACTTAGAACTTAAAGGGCATCTATAGTCAGGAACCGTTTTTTTTGTTTTAAACTTCTAACAGAAGCAACTAGGCTTCCAAGCCCCAGAGTACCTTTAGTTCTTTAAGATTCATCCTGGGTCCGAGATATAGCCCCTCGAAAAATCCGCGATGCTAATGAGCAGGCACACGTCATCCGTCACTCATTAAAGCACATTGCTCCTCCCCTGACCTATGACGCGAACCGCGTAACTGATTCTGTGTCCCGCGATCTTTCAAGCAGCGCGTAAGTCAGGAGACTTGCAGAGACTCGTGCGCGCTGCTTGACAAGGAGGACAAGGAAGAGCAACGAAGAAGCAATTGGCAAAGAAGCAATTCAAGGTATGCTTCTTTAAACTAACAATAATGTTCTCCATGGTTTATTATCTCTTAAATTAAAAATAAATTGTCTATGCTTCATTATTTATTAATGGCTGGCAGCTGGCAGTAGAAGATAGCAAAATGGAACATGGAAGGTGGCATAGCTGAAGGAGATGGAAGGTGGCATGGCAGGAGCACAGGTTAAATGGCTGGAGGCACAGGGAAGGTGGCAGAGGCACAGGGATGGTGGCAGGAGGGACGAGAGGTGTCAGAAGGGACAGGGAAAGTACAGGAGGGACATGAAAAGTTGCAGGATGCCCAGGAAGATGGCAAGAGGCACAGGGGTGGTGGAAGAAGTGACAAGGATGATGGCAGTAGGCACATGAAGGTTGCGGAGGCACAGGTATGGTGCAGAGGCACGGGAAGATGGCAGGCACACAGGGGTGGTGGCAGAAATGACAACGATGATGGCAGGAGGAACATGGAAGGTTGCAGGAGGCACAGTATGGTGGCAGGAGGCACAGGAAAAAAATGGCAAGAGCACAGTGGTGATGGCAAGAATGACAAGGATGATGGCAGGAGGCACATGAAAGGTTGCAGAGGCACAAGGTATGGGGCAGGAGGCACGGGAAGATGGCAAGAGGCACAGGGGGTGACAGAATGTAAGGATGAATGTGCAGGAACATAGACGGTTGCAGAGGCACAGGTATGGTGGCAGGAGCACAGGGAAGATGGCAAGAGGCACGGGGTGGTGGCAGAAATGACAACGATGATGGCAGGAGGAACATGGAAGGTTTGCAGGAGGCACGGTATGGTGACAGGAGGCCAGGGAAGATGGCAAGAGGCACAGGGGGTGGTGGCAAAAATGACAACGATGATGGCAGGAGGAAACATGGAAGGTTGCAGAGGCACAGGTATGGTAGCAGTAGGTGCAGGGAAGATGGCAAAGAGGCCACAGGGGTGGTTGGCAAAATGACAACGATGATGGCAGGAGGAACATGGAAGGTTGCGGAAAGGTATGTGGCTTAGAAGGTTGCAGGAAGGCACAGGTATGGTGGCAGGAGGCACAGGGAAGATGCAAGAGGCACAGGGTGGTGGCAGAAATGACAACGATGATGTAAGGAAGGAGATGGAAGGTGGGCATGGCAGGAGCACAGTTTAATGGCTGGAGGCCAGAAGGTGGCAGGAGGCACAGGTGGTGGCAGAGGCACGGGATGGTGGCAGGAGGGACAGAGGAGGTATCAGAAGGGACAGGGAAAGTGACAGGAGGACATGGAAGGTTGCAGGATGCACAGGAGATGGCAAGAGGCACAGGGTGTGGGAAGTGACAAGGATGATGGCAGGAGGCACATGAAAGGTTGCAGGAGGCACAGGTATGGTGGCAGAGGCACAGGAAGATTGCAGAGGCACAGGGGTGGGTCAGAAATGACAACATGATGGCAGGAGGACATGGAAGGTTGCAGGAGGCACAGGTATGGTGGCAGGAGGCACAGGGAAGATGGAAGAATGGCACGGGGTGTATGGGAGAAGTGACAAGGATGAATGCAAGGAGGCACATGAAAGTTGCAGGAGGCACAGGTATGGTGGCAGAGGCCAAGGGAAGATGGCAAGAGGCACAGGGGTGGTGACAAAGTGTAAAGGATGATGGCAGAACATAGAAGGTTGCAGGGGCACAGGTATGGTGGCAGAGCACAGGGAAGGCCGTAAAATGGCAAGAGGCACAGGGGTGGTGGCAGAAATGACAACGATGATGGCAGGAGGAACATGGAAGGTTGCAGGAGGCACAGTTGTGTGACAGGAGCACAGGGAGATGGCAGAGAGGCACAGGGGTGGTGGCAGAAGAGTGTGTGATCACAGTTAAGTTGCTGGTGGCGCACCATGTAAATGCTGTGTTTAGGGACAAACAGACCAAGAAGTCACAAGTTCAAATTCCCTAGTTTACTTATGAAACAGTATAACAGTCTACTGCCTGAGTTTATTGCTTTGTTTGTTTCCATGTTTCTAGAGAAATATGAAGTTTCTACACATGTACAAACTTTATATATAGCAGCTCTGTTATTTATTTACCAACCAACATGAATTGCTGACAGCCTTCCAGTAGCAATACAAAATAGTGAACTGATTTTACTTGCATTTACTTCTATCGATTGAGAGTTCACTGGTGGCGCGTTCTGCTATTCGTTCGTAAAAAAAAAAAAAAAAAAAAAAAAAAAAAAAAAAAAAAAAAAAAAAATATTATGTGTCTAGCAAAAGATAAAGACTCTTCATGTACAGGTTCATTATTTATTATCCCTTGTGGCCTAGTGGTACAAAGCTTGCTTTTTAGAAAGACACAGTATAGAAGGTTTCTGGTTCAATTCCCCATACTGAATTCTGAAATGTTAAATGTTCTGTTTCTTTCATCCATGCTAGCAAAGACATACACTGCAAAGATTACTTTTTTTTGTATGTAAAGCATAGGAATTTATCATTGTTAGGGACAGGAGCATTTCTAATGTGTTTACACAAAAACTGCACTGGTATCTGTGTTCTGTGTCAGAGGGAGGGATCTCTGAGCTGTAACATGATTGGCTGTCAGCTTCCAGGAACCAAAACTGCAGTTTCCTGTGAAGTGTCCGGCGGACACTTAGCTGGGTGTTCCCAGATAAGGTGAATTATGGTAGCTGACCCTTAGTACACACAGGTTATTTTCATAAATCACCCAGCATCCACAGCAAAGGGAGACATGAGACACAGCTTGTTGTTCGTTTGTGAATGTGCTCTCTCTATTGGGACAATGTTGTCTTGGGACTTTAGTTCTCCTTTAAGATGCAGGTACACAGTGCTGACCTGAGGAATTTGCTGTTCTGTGCTGTGCCTTACTTTGGTGCAGGTGCTGTTTGGTCTCCCCCACATACAAATCAGAGCACTCTTCCCTGCACGGCACCGTGCACCGTGTATATGAATTTTCTGTTCTTGTTTGGTCTTTCAATGCACCAGTTATTTCTCGGAGACCCCTGCTAAATATTGGATGGCCATGTTCTGTCTCCTGTTTTGCTGTGGTATTCATGTTCTTTTCTTTCCTCCATCCTCATCTCATAAAGACCCAGCTACAAGGCTTTTAAGATGTTTTATTTCTATACTCTTCCCCTCTCTGCTAGTGGGGATGTCCTCTGCTCTGTGTTGCAGGGTTCTGATGATGCCCAGCTTGTGATCTAAAGGGTGGTGTAAGTCAAACAACAAATTCTGGTGTGGGTTGGTTTTCTGTAACCTCTACTTCCAGTTTACCATCCAGAAAATCCATGTTAAGGTTTGCCACAATGGGTAACACTGGAAATCCCAGAGCACGTCCATGGTTTTGATTGTAGAACCTATCCTTATATTTGAAATATATGGTATTCAGGCTTAAGAGAACATACCTGTTCAGAGTTCAGATCTGTTCTGCTGGCAAGGGTGTTGAAAATCCTGGAGTTCTGGATGTGATGCTTAAAACGTCCAACTAAGGGCCCTAGGGTGCTGGCTAAGTATTTTGCCAACTTGTTTGTTGGTACCGCTGACTATAGGTCTTAGTGGGACCTCTTCCTTGTGTATCTTTGGGAGTCCATATATGCATGGATGTGCATCACCAGGGTAGAGGTGATGATATATTACTCGATCAATGGCTTTATCCTTTTGTAGTAAGTCTATGACCTTTTTCTTGTAGCGAGTGGTGGGATTCATTGTTAAAGCCTCATATCTGTTGTTATTGGCCAGGAGTGTGGTCACCTTAGCATGGTAGTCGGAGGTGCTGAGTATCACTGCGCATCTTCCCTTTTCCGCAGGCAGAATGGTGATACTTTTTTGAGGGATGTTAAGGCTCTTCTTTCCTCTTTGTTCTGGTTAGCTGATGGTGGTTTAGCTCCTGGTTTTAGGAGTGATGGAAAAGTTCAAACCGTTAGCCAGGACTTTCTCACCCATTCCTCCTTGTTAAATTAATAACAATTCCCTCCTATCGTCTCCAATAGAAAACTTGTTATGTCGCCTTTCCTTGTCCTTACAGTGTTGAGATAGCTGTGCTTGTTTGGTGAATTCCACCACTCTTTCCCACTCTTTTTCCCACTCACCACTCTTTTGACCTTTAAAGCTGTGAAATGTGTCTGTCACACTTGTTCATTCAGAAGCTGTGTTTGAGCCTTTTGCAGTAACTGTGTGTCTCTGATGCCTGTTACAGTGGAATCCAGACATATGCTGCATGGTGCTATCCTTTGTTGCCAGCATCTGAGGTTGAATCGCAGGTGGTTTCTGTAGTCTGCCAATTTTGAGGGTTTTCTACCCAAAAATTATTTGCAATATGCTTTTAAAGATTCTCATTCATCCAGGTATTGGCTTATCTGTTGTATTTAGCTATAATTTAGCCAGAGATTGAGTAGTCCACTTACTTAAAGTCTTGTTATGGTTTCACTTTTTATGCATGTAAAGAAAATTACAGTAGGAGAAAAGGGACTTACCCATAACTTATCCATTTGTCAGTGGCAAACTTTCAGTGGACACTTTGCCATTTGTTGAGCTTTTAGAACATCACACAAGATCAGTGACATCTGAGAAATGGTTTTAGCTTTTTTAGTTGTAACATATTTGTTACAGTTACGATTGTAAGTTGCAACTTACAGTTGTAAGTACCAATACCATGCAGTAACCATGGTAAAGGCATGGTAATGCATTTTTTATTATTAACCATAGTTAAAGGGCAACTATAGTGAAAAAAAAACTTTGTCTGTATCATGTAAGAGACACGTTATTATAATCTGCCTTACTTTCATGTTTCTGTGGCTTCGTTCTTCACACTGGCAGAGTTTTGTATCAAGCTGTGTAGTCCCCCTCCCCTCTCTTCTACTCCCCCTCAAGCAGTGACGCTGTATACAGAGTCCGAGCATTGTCAGTTGAAAGGACTTTAAATGAAGTGCTGACATCCTGTTGACCCCTCCCTTCCAGAGCTAGACTGCAAGCAATCAAAGTGTGGAATAAAGTAGCAATATGCTGAAGGGGGGCAGAGGGGGAGAGAGAGGACAATGGTGCTGAGATTCTTTACAAGTTACTGAACTCTGCCTGTTCTCTAACTTTGCTAATTGTTATTTTTTTTTTACCTAAAGTTTCATCTCTCCCCTGCTTAGCTGAGATCATAATCACTGAGAGAAGTCAGGGTAACAACAGCTTGTAGTGAGACCTTCAACAACACAGTGACACTGCTTGTTGTCCTGTTACATTTCAGTTGCTTAGTCTATATATTTCATAGATTGCACTGTGTGTCTTGTTGGTATATAGTCTGTATTACTGTATTATTATACTGTATTAGTGTTCCATTTGAGTCACTGGTTTTGTATGTATATAAATTTTTTGGGGGGGAGGGGCTGTTTTATAGTGTGTTATGCTCATATGGCTGGGTTATGGTTTATTGATTGTGTTTAGCACTACAGCATTTGACTATATGTTGCACATGGTACATATAGTGTGGGGGGAGAGTGTGTGACAGTACTGCAGGGGACTTTGGATTGTGGGGGTGTGTGCCTTTGAGTGACAGATGAGGTGTAGCAGCTCCTACAAATCACAGCATATTCAAAGGCTTATATCTCGGGGACTATGTAGATTTAAAGAAACTAAAGGTACCCTGGTGATGGGATGACTTATAGTATCATTAGAAGAAATAAAAAAAAAAACAATTTTCTCACTATAAAAAACAATTTTATTTGACTCATTACCAACAAAACCAACCCTATCCAGATATATATCTACCGTTTTATACTCGAGTATAAGTCAGGTTTTCAGGCTCGACTTATACTCGAGTCAGTCACTTACTGGTGAAGGAATCCGGCTGCCGCGTCCACTGATGGTCGCATCCACTGACGTCACGACTCGGCGCCGGGAAATTAGACCGGCGCCGAGTCGTGATGTCAGTGGATGCGACCATCAGTGGACGCGCAGCCGATTCCTCCATCAAGATGTCGGGGGCCCGGACTCTCCTGCAAAGGTAAGGCATTAGTAGTAGTTTAGTTGTAGTGGCAGGGTGAGAAGATGGGTGCAGGGAGTAGTGTAGTTGTACTGTAGTAGTGTAGTGTAGTGTAGTGCAGGGTGAGAAGAGGTGCAGGGAGTAGTGTAGTGTATGTAGTAGTGTGTGTGGAGTGGCAGGGTGGAAGATGGGTGCAGGGAGTAGTGTAGTGTACTGTAGTAGTGTAGTGTAGTGGCAGGGTGAGAGATGGGTGCAGGGAAATGGTTTATTCCTGGGGCTGGACCTGGGCTGGAGGGGAGACTCTACCCTCGACTTTACTCGGTCAATTGGTTTTACTCATTTTTGAGGTAAAAATGGGTACCTCGACTTATACTCGAGTATATACTGTATATATAAGGATATAAGCAGTCACCTTGGAGATTATGCTATGGTTTACCACCAAGCTTGATATTGCTTTAAATGTCCAACAGATGGTGTGGCATTCACAAAAGAGTACAAAATACAATGAAAATAGATCCTTTGCATGTTCGTGAGAAATATGTAAATAAAGCAATTTGACAAGCAAATACATTTTTTTTTCCAGAATCACAATTACATCTGGAGAAGGTGTGTGTGTTAATCCCAAAGAACCATGGGTTGAAAAAATGATTAAGAAGATATTGGAAGGGTACAAATAATATTCATAAATATTTATATAATACAGTACAGTTTATACATGTATATATTCTACATAGCATGCAGTATTATATATACAGCTCTCTGTGCATCGGTTATTGTGACTTTAACTCCAAAAATTAAGTAACACTAAAGAATGCACAGAAGCTGCTATACGAAAATTAAATATACAATAGTGGGTCTTGGTGCATTTTCATTTTGATCTATTAAAACCAGCTGGCTTAATTTCAAAGTCAATATTTCTAAACCTTGCATAGGGAAATTGTATGTGGAACATGTACCAATGGGCAGAAACTGCAAGTACTGTGTATATATTAAAGGTTTGTCACTCTTAAATATGCTTGTGAAGGTTCTCATTCATCCAGGTCATGGTATATCTGTTGTATTCAATTAGATCAACTGGACTTGAAGTTTAGTTCTTGAAGACGTTTTGCTAGCTGCCACCTTAAGTGTTCTGCAGGGGCCCGCCCTGAGAAAATGTTTCAGTTTGCTTCATGGTAGGGGCACCCCTGGGAAAAGCACTTACATAAAACACTTTTGTCTACAATCCAGCAGAGGATACTTTATCCAGTGTACAGAAGTGCTAAAATGTTCAGAAAACCTGTGCATATAATAATATAGGTAAAAAGCATATCTGTTGTATTCAATTAGATCAACTGGACTTGAAGTTTAGTTCTTGAAGACGTTTCACTAGTCATTTGACTGGCTTTCTCAATTCAGAATGACTTGTACAAGAATCTGTGGCAATTATGTACCCTGGAAAATCCCAATTAGCATATCACAGCCAGGTGTTAAGGGCATGATTGGATAGTGGCTAAGAGGTGTTATAGGAACGCCCAGAGTAAGGTGTCAAAACAGCATTGTACATGGCAGACAGTTGGTGTCGAACCCCCCCACCTCTATTTAGGCTTGGTTTCTTATTTACACATAATAGCCTCCTTGACACCTCTCTTGAACCAGTCACGTTCCTTTGCCAATATGTTAACATACATGCTAATTGGGATTTTCCAGGGTACATTATTGCCACAGATTTTGTACAAGTCATTCTGAATTGAGAAAGCCAGTCGGATGACTAGCGAAACGTCGTCAAGAACTAAACTTCAAGTCCAGTTGATCTAATTGAATACAACAGATATGTCCACTCTTAAAACAAAAAACTGGTGACTTGTCAGATATCTGCCTACAACCCCAACTGCTATTTTGAACAATTTATTATATGTATTGTGTAAAGATATTTAATGATAAGTAATAATCCTTTCTGGCAAAGGTATCTGCCTCTTCCCTCTGCTCAAAGAACTTTTTTGTAAGCTTGAGCATGTGGAGAGGAGGCAGCAGATGAAAGAGAAGTTGATAATTGGCTATGAAGTCAGTGGTCACAGCCTTGATTGACAGCATGGAGGGAGGAATTAGCTTACACTGCCATAATGGGGACAATTATTATCCTTAAATATCTGGTTAGCAATGCAGGTAATAAAGTGCCAAATATATCAATAGGGGTTGGGGGTAGGAAACTGACAATTGATCATTTTTTTTTGTTTAAAGGGTGGACACAAAGTGTAGGAAATTGCTGTGAATAGCAATGTGCCTGCCAAATCTGACATTCTGCTACAAACCAATTTTAATGTAAAACTGTGCACAGCCCTACAAACCATGTTGTGAGAGTAAAAACAAAATCAAGTGCCTAAAATATCCAAGCCCAGCTGCTATTATTAAATTGGCAGATTAGAAATATGGCTGATAACTAGCTGGCAATAACCATGACGATTGATTTTCAGTGCTGAAAAATCTTTTGAAGCATATGCATGACTTGCAGAAGGCCAGGGGAAACTCTGCCATAAAAAAAACAAGCAGGAGTGGAGGAGTAGGAGGAATATGTACAGAAAAATATAATTAGCTTGTAGAACCCCTGTAAATATATGATAACTTGTCTTAAAGGGCATCTATAGTGAAAAAAAACACTTTGCCCCATTGCAAAGTTAAATTCATGTACACTGTGCTGCCTTTCTCCTACCTCTGTCAGGTAGGTAGTCAGATCTCTCTGCAGCACTCTCCCCTCTGTTACCTCCTCCATGTCTAAACACCTGCTGCCCAACAAGCTTCTTATGTGCAGTAGGAGTTAAAAGTTCAACATCCTGAAAGACACACCCACGCACAGTGGCCAATAGAAAGCAAGCTGTCCTGGAGACAGGGATCTCTCCTTGTACTGTTGCAATACGACCCCTCTCTTTGTGACCCATCATCAATCAGTAAAAGCTGTCAAGAAGGGGGGTCAAGTGCAGCCTTAGCTCTGCAGTCAAAGCTACTTCTCTCCCCCTGCTAATGTTCTTATCTCTATGTTTATTACAGAGCATGGAGGAGGGAGGGACTTGAGCAGGGAAGAGGGTCATGTCACAGGGATTTGATTAACAGTACAAGTAGGAGTAGAGGAATGCAATAATGTATTCTAACTAGTGTATTTCAGGACAGAGAGGGAAACTTAAGAAAATACAGACACTCTGGGGGTTAGGGGGAATTATAGAACACATGGAAAGAAAGACAAAAAAGTTAATTTTCCCACTATAGATGCCCTTTAAGCATGTGTTGTTTCTAAATCAAAATAACTCTGTACCATCCCTTTCCTCACAGATACTTTAGGATCTTATTTTATTTTTTATTCATTTTACTATTGCCTTACCTGTAAGGCAATAGTAAAATTAGGGTACTTTATTTGCTTCAGAGACTTGTCAGCCTTATCCAAATTCTATGCACAAGACTTTTATTTATCAGGAGTGTGCCCTCGCATATGTTGGAGGCAGGGTGTTGCTAGATTACCAGTTTCCTACATTCTAATAAATGGATCAATCCTTGCTTATATTGGGGATATGCAGACAACGTAACTAGGGTTTTCTGCTCAGGTGTGATTCTTCTCCTCAAGCTGAGCTTTATTTAAGTTATTGTCTATTTTAATTTCTCTATTAGCTGGATTAGTACGGATTATATCACCACAGTTTCCCATTTTCCGACCGTTTGTGCCAAGAGAATTTTCAGGATTTTCTCCTCAATCGGTTTAGACCAAGTTTGCAATAGGAAACCCCCAGTAAATCAGGAATGTTATACACTGTTATTGTCAGCTCAAAGTGTACTTAAACAAGATAACAGAATTTTGTAACTTTTCTGGAAATTTTGCAAATTTTCATGGACTTTCCCCATTTTTATTTATAGTTATCTTTAGAGATGGCTGGATCGAGGGTCTTAACCTGGATGGCTGGATTGCAGAATTTCAGGAATTCCACTTTCCGAATTTATTCTGTACCCTGTTTTACGAAAATCCTCGAACGGCCAAATACGAGAATTCTTGAAGTCCTGTGGCTGGACGTTCAGGGATGCTTGTGGCATTTTGGGGTTTAAGGGGTCCTCCAGCTCGAAACTGGGACCCCCCTTCCCGGCTTATATGTTCCTTTGTGGCACTTGGAAGGGCCCTAGTGGCACTGACAAGTGCCTTTTGGGGCTTAAGGAGTCCCACACCTTTATCCAGGCCCCCCCTCCCCGGCACATATAAGCGCCTTTGTGGCCCTTGGAAGGGCCCTTGTTGCACTAATAAGTGCCTTTGTTGGGGGTCCTGCAGCTCTGGCTGGGAAGAAAGAAGACACGCCACAAGAGCTCTTCTAAGAGCCAATGGGGGTCCTCGAGCTGGTTTCGAGCTGTAGGACCCCTTACAAAGGCACTTGTCAATGCCACTAGGGCACTTCTATGTGCCACAAGGGTACTTACAGTATAAGTACCAGGGAGGGGGGCACAAACATCTGATTGGTTGGGGCAAAATTAGCATTATTTTTAACAGGAAGAACTTTTATTGAATAACCCTGTAAGATTATTTCTAAAGTCAGCCCCTACCATGAAGCAAACTGAAACATTTGCTCAGGGCGCAACCCCTGCAGAACAGGTAAAAGGCTGCCGATAGGCGGCATTTAAAAGTTGTTTCAGGTGTCAAAAATCCTAGGAACACCCCTTTTGGTAAGTAAGGTGGTGGTACCCAAATTGGACTAAAGCAGGAGATAATAACTTCTAGTTGTAGGTCTATGCAGAGGTGATGTGTGTTAACCATGTCTGGCTGGGTACAACTAGCTAGGGGTGACCTTTAATACTCTTTAAATTTATTATAATTAACTATATTATGTAATATCTACACATTGATAGACTAAACAAAAACAAAACACATTTGTGACATTTGATCTGCTGTAGTGTTCTACAAAAACTTTTAGGGGGAAAGTGTTTATTTAACTGTGCAATTCTTTCTTTTTATAGCCAAACCAAAGAAGAAAATTCAGTTATCTAAGGAATGAAGACATACTGTACTTTTCAAGTGAACTTTTCCAAGTCGATTTACTGTAAATGTTTGCTGCATATTAATACCCAAGCAATCTTTTGCACCTTTTAGCTCATCAGCCCCAGGGTTGTTAAGGCTTGCATTTTAAATTACCAATAAATAGTATTGCTTTCATTCCTAAATGTCTTTGCTTATAATTCATGCTTAGCTATGCCACATTATACTGTATCCCGTACCATATGCTTTACAGAACTTATATACATATAGATTACATTTTTTGTTGCAAGACAATAATGTACTGGAAAAAAAATGACAGGTGCAAATGCCAGATTTAAACAGTCAAAGGACACAGGCCTAGACCAGTTTAAGGATTGAACCTGAGTTCGATCTGAACTTTCATAGTTCGGACAAACTCGAACAATTAGATCTTTCCGATCTTTGAACTAGTTAGGTTTTCCGAACTTGTTGATGTATTTTCAACAATTATTAAAAATTCAATGATTATTGAATTTACGTACTGTTCGCTAACCCTCAATTTCGGTCATACCCTCGAAAGTTCTTACAGAGAATATGTACACTTTTAATAGTGGCTCAGCTGTGAACTGCTTTCTTTTATACAGATACAATATTACAGATACAATAGTACAATGCTAGGAACTGTTTTTTATAGAACAGAAGCAGATATCTGCGGATTTGTCAATATTCTTTTTTTTACCATCAATATTTCTGCCCAATCAACAGAAATACCAGAATAGCAGCCGTCCAGCCCTTAGTTAACATTATACCTAAAATATTTTAGGCTTGGTTGTGACACATAGGTATTAAGGAACAATAATTAAAATGAAAAAAGAAGGATTTCAAGATACTTTTCCAGATTATTAAAATTTTATGGATAAATACACCTCTAGAATAGATAGAAAGACAGAGCACATTCACAAGGATGCAAAAAGCTAAATCACACCTCTCCCTTAGCTGTGGCTGCTGGGAAATTTATGAAATTAACTTATGGTTACTAAAAGGGTCAGATTCTATCATCCATTTTAGCTGGGTGACACTCAGCTAAGTGTACGCTATACATGTCACAGAAAGCTGCAGCCTTGCCCCTAGAAGTTGACAGACAATACTTTAACAGCACAGAGACCCACCTGTTATCCACAGATACATTCTACAGCAGTTCCTGCCTCTCAAAAAATGAACAGAGATTTAACACCGTGTTGAGGTTTAACAATGTTTGAGCAATCTTTGCTTCTTTGACAATCCCTTGCATTTCATACAAAACACTATATACATATTTGCTGTTTATTTCCTATTTAGCACTGATTATGTGTATTTGAAGCTGTGACCTCATGGGCTGTGTGTTTCTAAAATTAATTAACTAATTGGTTTTAAGACTGCTAAGCTACCACACCATACATAGTATAGTATAGTATAGTATTTGAGGTTGAATAAAGACATACGTCCATCCAGTCCAACCCATCTAGAAATATCCTCATTTCCTGCCTAACTGTTGATCCAGAGGAAGGCAAAAAAAACCCACCAAATTTATGAAGGGGGAAAAAATTCCTTTCTGACTCCAAGTGGCAATCGGAAATTTCCCTGGATCAACTCTACTTTATGTATCAATACCAGTAACTTGTAACATTCCTTGTTTGCAGAAACTCATCCAGATTTTTTTTGAAAATGACCAATGAACCTGCCATAACAACGTCCACTGGAAGACAGTTCCATAGCTTTACCGTTCTCACAGTGAAAAACCCTTTCCGAGCTTGAAGCCTAAACCTTTTTTCTTCAAGTCTTAAGGGATGTCCTCGTGTCCTTTGACATGTTCTATTGGTGAACAATGCCCCAGATAGTTTATTGTATGGCCCGTTAATGTATTTATACACAGTAATCATATCCCCACGCAAGCGCCTTTTCTCCAGCGTACATAATTGTAACTTTTCCAGTCTCTCTTCATATTCAAGCTCCCCCAATCCCCTTATTAATTTAGTTGCCCTTCTCTGAACCCTTTCCATTTCAAAGATGTCCTTTTTGTACACAGGATTCCAAAATTGCACTGCATATTCCAAATGAGGCCTTACCAATGCTTTGTAAAGAGGGAGAATTACATTTTCCTCCCTTGAATCCATACCTCTCTTTATACAAGACAATACCATGCTGGCTCTGGGATATGGAAGGTGGCAGGATGCACAGGGAAGAGGGCAGGAGGCACAGGGGTGGTGTCCGAAGGGACAGGGAAAGTGACAGGAGGCACAGGGAACGTGCGTGAGGGGTCTAGGAGTTTGGTCGGCCTATCCCCTCCGCTCCCTTGTTAATTTACCGGTGACTGGCAAATGAGGGAGTGGACAACAAGGGTGCTGAACACGTCCTCTGCAATCCCAGCTAAAAAACATTTGTTTAGCAGTTAGCCAAACACTCAATTTCTTTTGTTTCCAGAGTAATAACAAGGATTTCGGAGGTTCCCGTCTCATATCGATAAAATAATTTCGGTCTCATTATTGCATACTACTACATATGTGACATGGTAGTTCCACTTCCTTTTGCTCAATTCACTGTATTAAATAAACTAATATATAGTTTTTTCTAGATGCATTGGCCCGCTCCTATAGGATTATGGCAGGTTTTCTAACTGAGCGCAAATGGCTTTCCCTGCTACTGGTTCATAGTACTTGCTTCTTATACACATAAATATATAATTCCGGTCATGTGTTGTTTACAAGCATTATGGTATATAATTGTTTCTAGTAACCTGAATGCATGCAGTGTTCGGGCAAATTAAAAATATAATTTCTAAAAGGTATATATACTTCCTAAAAAATCGAATTATGGGTCAAAAATGATACCTTTAGAGTAGTGTGTAAAGGTCCCACATATCCCAACACTTTTTCGGAAGCTGTAGTTCTCAGAAATCTTCATTGTTGAAAGTAACAGGAAAAGACCTGTCACTCAGACCAGGTATGCTACTTTTATCCCCTCCATGACCTCTTATAGTATCTCCAACACATTTCAAACACTTTATGGAATAATATCTTATCTATCTAATTCTATCTATCTATCTATCTAGATCTATCTATCATCTATCGATATTATCTATCTATTCTAGCTATCTATCTATCTATCTATCTATCCTGTCTATCTACTCTTGCTATCTATCGTATCTATCTATCTATCTATCGTATCTTACTATCTATCTATCTATCTAGCTATCTTTAGCGTATCTGTCTGGTTCTGTCTGTCTAACTGTCTCTGTCTGTCTATCTATCTGTCGTCTCGGTCTGGTCTATCTATCTGTCTGTCTGTCTATGTCTTCACTATATATCATGGTATATTCAAGTGTGTTGGTAGTATAATGCAAAGACATCAAGTCGAATGGGAGAGATAAGCCAAGTCTGGCTGCAGAGTTCTTACAGGACCCTTACCATGTCTGCTGTGCTTGTCAGAAGGGAGAATTGTTGACACGCAGCAGCAAGCCCCGAGTCCCGTCGGCAACGTTGTCTATTGCCTGCTAGAAGGTGAGGAGAAAGAATTTCTCGATACGCAGACAGCTCCCCCAC
Source organism: Hymenochirus boettgeri (assembly GCA_019447015.1). Lineage (NCBI taxonomy): Eukaryota > Metazoa > Chordata > Amphibia > Anura > Pipidae > Hymenochirus > Hymenochirus boettgeri. The sequence goes on from CM033469.1 coordinate 148,379,840, forward strand.
CCCACTATCCATCAGTGTCAGGGAAGTATGTTTAATGGCTGTATAGTGTTTGAGTTGTGGAAGGCTCTGCAGAATGCGTATAAATGTTTCTAGTGGTCGGCTGATTTACAAGTTGGCAAGGGGGTGCTGACCAGTTAGGGAAGTACTAAACATTGAAAATCACTAACAACGCAGGCACAGACCACAGGTAAGTAAATCATTTTAATACCCTACATTGTACTTTTTCAGATTATACAAAGGTGTTTGAGTGATATGTGATACAATAGGCTGAATTTGCATATGGTGAATGTAAGCAGTATCCATTGTCAAGCTGGGTATCCATGCGGCGACTATTACTATCCATTCTTCCCGAGTCATCATCATTATAATAAATGGTAACCATTCAGATACAGGTGTTTATATACCATAGGACAAATTTAAATTATTTACTCACAGAAACATACACCATTCAAAATCCACTAATAATACTAATGACGAAAATTACATAATACATAATTAATTTTGATTATATAAAAGCCATAATAATTATTAACGTTCGGTAATAAAGACAAAATACAAGTTAAATTATTTTATTTACTATTATTATAATGCTACCAATAATTAAGAATAAATTAATCAAAACTTGAATGATTTAATACACTGTTATACTGTATATACATACACATTAGCTACCTTTAATAAAAGAAAAAATAATAACTAAAGATATAAAATATATCTTCACAACCAAGAGAGACATGCTGTCCAGAAATTTCCACATATGTTATTTTTCCTCTCAGATTTCCTTTTTAAAAACTGTTTGTCGTGATCAGGTTCACTTCTGCTATCCATATTCCTTATTAGCTCCTTTTTCTTTAAAGTGTTTAGAAGCACTTCATTGTACTCAATCTTTAATGGCACGTAAAATATTAGGAATTTTGCAAAAAAGGTATAGCTTATGAACTGGTGCCCAAAAATAATGGATGGTATCTCTTACAAGGACAGGTCAGGGAAATTATCAATATTTTGTTAAATGGTTAGTTGTGTAAGCCTTATAGTTTTCTAATATTCTCTCCCATTTTGAAAAAATCAGGTTGAATTTATACCTGTTGCTGTTCCCTGCTGCTGACTTTAAGTGAGCTGACATTTTGGTTATAATGGTCCTCTTCTTCCAGGATGCACCACATCTTGGAATGGTTTCTAACTGTAATTTCTCTGATTGGCTGTTGGAGATGGTCCAACGATGCTCAGATTCTCTAACTGAGTCAACTAAATCAAACCCATGCTGCTGGGTCCAGGGCATGACCATAACAGTCTCTACTAGGGTCCTGCAAACAGGAAGTCAGTATTTCGGTTGGCATTTATTTATACACTGACACAATGCTGAATAGGCAGGTTAAGGTCATTAGGATGAAAAAATACTATGCTCTTTTTCTGAAAATGTAGTATTTGCACTGAACTTCCCCTTTAATTCACCTCAGATTACTACTGATGATTATGATGTGTGGAAAATACAATACATGCTAAATCCAAAATGTATTGTCCCTCTCAGATTTGTGTTCATGCTAAGAACCCATTATTCCTCCCAAAACAAGCAAATATAAGTTAGTCAATTAATATCTCTTGCCTCACACCCTTAAATGTGATCCTTTAAGTCTGTGTTATGTCCAAATGGGAAGTGTTGTCTTATCCCTTGGATAAGGATGATCTTAGTGGTCATGTCCATGTAGCATAGATAGATTCCAGTGGCCATCTTGCAGATGTTAATGCCAAGTGGCAACCACTACTGATGAATTGTAGCTCTTCCTATGGAGGATTTTAATTAAATTGAAAAAAGTCTGGAAAAAGCTGAAACTGTGTATCAATAATAACAAAAGACACGAGAGCTAGAAGTTACGGTACATAGCCCATAAGCTAGACCTTGGTCTATTCTCCATTAGTGAGGTGTGAAAATTGCTGCATGCTATCAATAACGTTATCTCTCTCCACTGTTTCGACACCCTCTTTATAAGGCAACACCTGTGAGGGCAATTATACTACTGATGAGCCAGCACTGGAAGAGGAATTTCCCACCATGCATTTCACACATAATACTGTCACCCCTACCTCACACAGAAGAAGTTTATCAAATAAGGCACTCAATTTAAAGCTGAAAATCTTTGTGTACCAGCCTATGGCTCATACACCAACAATCCTGTTCGTATGAATGGGTCGATTGATTGTACGACAACATTTTTCCATTTTGGGCCAATTAAAAAAAAGTATGATAATACTACATCAAAGCACAAAGCACTACATAGCAAAAGAATTGCAATTTATTGTCAAAGCACTAACACTTTGCTAAATCACTGAATAGGAGTTCAAAGCCTCGACCCATGTTAAGGATGGGTACAGTATATAACAGTTAATGGTATGTTGTTGTAGACCCTGATGAAGAGTGTAGCCCTTGTGCACATATCATGTCACAAGAAAAATTCACAAGAACATTTGTGAGTGTGTTCCTCATTACATATACATTTGTTTTAAAACTGAATATCAATAATACTACCGAGGTAGGAGAGAAAGAGTTTTTTTCATTCCTGAGAAATGCAGTATAAAATGTAGTTTTTGTTATTTTTCAGTATGGTTGCCTTTTAAGAAGTAAGATGAAAGTGCTTTTTTTTCCTCTGCTGATTCTCTTAATAGTTCAGAAAGTGTGCTGTCAGGCAGCCAAAGATTTAGTAAGAGTCAGTAATGGGGAACATATTGTAATTTCTGCTTTTGGAGTGACAGTAAATGCTGTAAAAATTCCCGTAAATGCTATGATTTCAAATGATAATTTCTCAGAATCTACAGTTCAGATTAAAAACAGAAAAAAAGTTTAAATAAAAGAGTAGTGGGATCCGCTATAATTTGATTTCAAGAGTATGATACCTTTTAAATGTACACTTATTCAAGCAGACCGGAGAGAGTTCATAAGGTATATTCAAATCACAGTGAGCATGTTCATAAAGAAACAGTTTCACACAAATTATTTGGTGCTACGAAGATGTACAATACATGCCACAAAATTTCATTGGTATGCAAGAAACTTTTACAAAAATCTTAAATAATCTTTGTTGATGGAATTTTGCTAAAAAAAATGGAATGAAACAGGATTACTAAGAAATGCGGTTTGTATTAAATATTAATACCATATTTCTCTTTTTTTTAAATAGAGGAGTTGATTTAAGATTAGTCTAATTTTTGTAGCTTTCAAAGGTCAGATTAGGATAGTCATATTTTCTTTCTGCTAAATCTACTCTTAAAGGGAACTTAAAGGGGAACTGTAGTCAAAATGACTTTAGGTAAATTGATAGAATTGCTTTGGCAATTTAGTTCCTTTTTATTTTGCATAGTTTGAAGATATTACATTTTTGTGTGTGATATGGGCGCAGCATCACCAGGTCCACTGCACTTCCTGACCTTCCTGCTCTGAAAATGTCAGTCAATCTGTCCTGTGTCTCCTCCTCCTTGCAGCCCCCCTGGTCCCTCCCACTCATGGACCCCATGGTCCCTCAGTTTGCAGGCCCCCATGGCCCATTATCTTACAGCCCCATGGGCCCCGCCATTCGCAGGTGCCGTGGTGCCCCACTCGCAGGTGCCATGGTCCCGCCCACTTGCAGGTCCTAAGCCCCGCCCATCATGGTTGCCTGGTTACTCAGACCCCCCTCTACAGAAAACTCTGTGAAATCGCCTTTTCAGGCAGAGAACTTTGCCTGAAAAGGTGTTTTCACACGTGAAAGAGAAGGCTGTAGATTCCCTTACCTTCTTGTTAGGACTTCACACAGAGAGAGGAGGGGACTTCCTGTCTCCCTCAAGGAGTCTGAGGCTGTGCTCGCCGTCGGCACTGTGCAGGAGAAGCCTCAGGAATGTCCAAGTCAGCCTCCTACCCATTACTTTCTTGTAAGTCATTTCTGTATATCTTTGGCTGTAGAGCATGTAGAGAGGAAGTTGAAAGGTAAGGAATCTGGCCTTTCATTTAAACCCAACTTGTTTGGAACCACGTTCCCCTTTAAATAACTAGAACTATCTATGTAAATAAAGAGAAATTAAAAGTACCTGCAATTGGAGGCTACCAACCTTTGCATAGGAAAGGTCTTATTTTGGCCATCCTGAGAATATGAATTTCCTTCACAATTCTGCTGCAGTTCTACTCTTGGGCTTCTTCTTGATGTCTTAATGCACATAAATTGCCCCGTTGCTGCATAATGCAGCTCACATTGAATAATGAGTTAAAAAATTAATTTGTAACTAAGCATATCAGGAAATATTATTATTTTGAAATATAATCCCTCGGTGTCTGATGAATCCAAGACTTGCTGGTCTCCATAAGTGCACCAGCTCTCCTGGGGCTCCTAGTGTAGATAAATATTTATAATTTTGAGTTTGATTTCTTCATAAGCTAGTGCATGCAAGTTTGCTATTATACATTTGAAATAATAATAAAATCATGAGTGAATTCCAACTTCTGAGTTACAGAATCTAAAGGCATGTTTCCTTTCAATCCATTGTTCATTTAGTATGTTGGAAAGGGTTCATTTGTGCTAGCAGTGGTTGTAGTTAGATAATGTGTTGGTCATTTCATATTTGACACCAGATATGTTGCATAAATTATTTTAATTATATTATTAGTAAATTAATGTGTTTCCTATATGGACAACTGGGGCTGATACAATTAAGGGGCAAAAGTCTGTCCGTGCTAAGATTCTGCAGCAACCAATCAGATGTTATTTAACTGCAGTATCTTAATAAAAGTGTAATATTTAATGTGCTAAAAATTAATAACACGGATGAATAAAAACTCTGTGGGTAATAGGGAATAATAGTTTCATACATTTGAGTGTTTAAAAAAAAATGCTTTGGTAAATAAAATAAAAGAAAGACACACTTATGCTGGGTACACACGGGTGTAATTTGTCCCGACCAACATCCGCTACTAGCGAGCAGTTGCCTGCGACAAATCAGTCAGTATCACAACAAAAGTAGAAGCATCTGGAATTTTGCCACGACATCGCATGGTCCCAACCCCCCACCATACATTATTTGTGGATGAACATCCGATACACAGTACAATTGGCGGCCATAAATATTGTATGATGGTACCTAGCCTTACTGAATTAAAGGTTGTTATTCTGTCAGAAATACCACCAGTATTAATGTCCAGATGACAAATACCCTAAACAAAAAAGGCCAAATCATTAAAAAAATATTGTCATATGTCACCAACTGCCAAACATCATAGTATGTCACCTGCCAAACATCATTAATCTGTCACCTGTCTGAAAAACATCATTAGTATGTCACCTATCTGCCAACATCATTAGTATGTCACCGTCTGCAAAATCATTAGTATGTCACCTGTGTTCCAAACATCATTAGTATGTCACCTGCCAAACATCATTAACATGTCACCTGTCTGAAAAACATCATTAGTATGTCACCTATCTGCCAAACATCATTAGTATTCACCTTCTGCAACTATCATAGTATGTCCTGGTGTTCCAAACATCATTAGTATGTCACCTATCAGCCAAACATCATTAATATGTCACCTGTCTTCCAAACAACATTACTATGTCCCACCTGTCAAACATCATTAGTATATCACATACTACAAACATCATAGTATGTCACCTGTCTGTCAAACATCATTTGTATGTCACCTGTCTGCAAATACATCATTAGTATGTCACCTATCTGCCAAACATAATTAGTATGTCACCTGCCAAACATCATTCAGTATGTCACCTGTCTTCAAACAACATTACTATGTCACCTTCAAACATCATAGTATATCACATATCTGACAACATCATTAGTATGTCACCTGTCTGTCAAACATCATTAGTATGTCACCTATCTGCCAAACATAATAGTATGTCACCTGCCAAACATCATTAGTATGTCACCTGTGTTCCAAACATCATAACCAAACATCATTAATATGTCACCTATCTGCCAACATCTTAGATGTCACCTGCCAAACATCATTAGTATGTCCTGTCTTCCAAACAATTTATATACACGTCTGCCAAAATGCATTAATAATCACCTGTCTCCAAACATGATTAGTTTATCACCTGTACTGCCAAACATCATTAGTTATATCAACCTGTCCTGCCAATCATATTAGTATGTCCACTGTCTGCCAAACTCATTAGTATGTCACCTGTCTGCCAAACATCATTAGTATGTCACCTATCTGCCAAACATCATTAGTATGTCACTGACAAACATCATTAGTTATGTCATCTGTCTTACAAACACATTACTATGTCACCTGTCAAACCATCATTAGTATTCACTATCTGACAAACATCATTAGTATGTTCCACCTGTCTGCCAAACATCATTAGATATCACCTGTCTGCACAAACATCATTAGTATCATCACCTATCGCAAACATCATTAGTATATCACCTGTCTGCCAAACATCATTAGTATGTCACCTGTCTGCCAAACATCATTAGTTGTCACCTGTGTTCCAAACTATCATTACCAAAACATCATTAGTATGTCACCTATCTGCCAAACTATTATATTCACTGTACACATCATTAGTATGTCACCTGTGTTCCAAACATCATTACCAAACATCATTATATGCCACCTATCTAGCCAAACCACCATTAGTATGTCACCTTTGTCCAAACATCATTACCAAACATCATTAGTATGTCACCTATCTGCCAAACATCATAGTATGTCACCTGACAAACATCATTAGTATGTCACTGTGTTCCAAACATCATTACCAAACATCATTAGTAGCACCATTGATCTCAACATCATATATGTCATCTGCCAAACATCATTAGTATGTTCATCTGTCTTACAAACAACATTACTATGTCACTTGTCAAACATCATTAGTATATCACCTATCTGACAATACCATCATGTATGTCACCTCCAAACATCATTAGTATGCACCTGTGTTCCAAACATCATACCAACATCATTAGTATGTCACCATCTGCCAAACATCATTAGTATGTCATCTGCCAAACATCATAGTATGTCACCTGTGTTCCAAACATCATTACCAAACATCATTAGTATGCCACCTATATGCCAACACCATTAGTATGTCCACCTGTGTTCCAAACAAACATTACTATGTCACCTGACAAACATCATTAGTATGTCTCCTGTCTTCCAACACTCATTAGTATGTCACCTGTCTTCCAAACATCATTAGTATTTACCTGTTTCCAAAAAAACATTGGTATGTCACCTGTCAAACATCATAGTATATCACCTATCTGAAGAAACATAATTTAGTCACCTCTCTGTCAAACATAATTAGTATGGAATTTGGGAATACCCATAGGTAAGAACCAGTTTTGCCAGGCAAATATTTCAGTGAAACTGTGTGGGCAAGCTCTCGGAACAATTAATCAATATTTGGATTTAAGTATAGTTGCTTTCTAAAGGTAGTCTGAACTTATTATCACATTTCTTGTGTAAATAATTACAGATTCCCTCTTTGCTGTATTTACTAACTTCTACAACTGCCTAATATATATTTTAGATTCTAACCCTAAAGGTAAAGCAGCCTACATTAATTATTATAAGAACCGTAACTGCTTTGGGTAGTATCAAGATTGGTAGTTTCAAAGAGTCCCTCTGTATTCAGTGCAGATACAACAAAACAACACACAATGTTTCGTTACTGTGGCCTTATCAAGTGTGTTTTTTTTTGTATCTGCACTGAATAAAGAGGGATTCGCCATCTTCGATAAGCAAAGTAACAGCTGGACAGCCCTATTTTTTGTATATTGAGATTACATGTGTGGCAGAGAGGTGGCCAACAGGGTTGGACGTCTAGCAGGTACCCAGCTCACTAGAATTATTAGTTTCAAAGGAGGCCCATTTAAAGATACTTTACATTATAAGAACCCTATACTGCATGTTGGGAACATTCCCTTTTATTAGAAATCAGAAAACAGAATTGTTACAACATCATCATGAAAACATTAAAAACAGGAAGAGTCAATAAATAGCAAAAATGGTTTTATCAGTTTGTTCTTGCAACACAACAAATAAAATAGAAATAGGATGCATAACTGTGCTTGACCTTATGGTGGTTTTGGTTAACCATTTCCTCTCTGTAGAAAAAAATGAGAAAAAGTAAGCAGGAGCAATTTTAATTTCAACGTGTTACTTCAACTCGTGTTTTCCTCCATTATGGTTACACCATCGGGTACCTTCTTAGGGATAACATGGAATTCTTTTTGGTTCTATTCTGCCAGTGGTGGATTTGTTTAATCATGAATAACCTAGGACCCACCTCACTGTGATCTCATCACGACTAGATGTATTAAAGTTTGTTTATTAGGCTTGACAAAGGGATTTTCCCGAAACTTGCCGTATGATGGAATTTAAAAGCCAATAAATTTTATTCATTGATGCTGCTGTAATTCTACAATGTTTTTCTACATATTAGCCTTCAGCTTTGCATCATTCATTCTGATGAAAGTGCTGCTACTGTTGTTCATTAGATGTATTAAGGGCATGACCTTCCTCAAACTATAATTTAACCCACTACTGGCTCTACTCCCAGATCAGTTCCTCAATTCATATTTCAAATCATTCAAGGGAAGTACGAATGTAATATTTATTTAAAATAATGTCAGCTGATGCTGGAATTAAGGTGCATCTGCACATATATTTTATAGATCGGAATGAGAAGGGCAACTTGAGATATTTTTCTTCTTGGTTAAACAAATCCTATACATATAATGTTGGTATCTCTGAATGTGTAAAATTAGCCAAATACGACAAACCTGTTAATAATTTGAATGTGATATATTTGATGCACGTAGTATGGACTGGAGGATAATAGAGATTTAATGTTCCCTCTTAAAGTACAGATACTTCCAGGGAGGGCACAGATACACCCTCTAGGGACCAACCTGCTCCCATGTTCACAATGGTGAATTAATTAGGGTCCCAGGCCACCGGCCTTTGTTTCCATTTTTACCATCAAAGAGGAACATCAAAGCCAATGGGAGGACAGTAAATTGTCTACCATCTTGGACTATCACTTTGGATCTGCCATTTTTCTATTTGGATTACCAAGTTTTCATGACTTTGCCCACAGACTTAACAGGTGCCATTTATGCAAGTATTTTCTTCCTTTTCCCCTTTATTCTTAACTGTGGGCTACCTTTAAATGTTCAATTATTTACCATAGCATTTTTCTTAAAATTTGTATGCCCTCTTTGTACTCTTTTAATAAATAAATAAGAGTGAACAATTGAAGATGTACAAGCTCTATAGGGAAATTCCAGAATAGATTTGAAATCTGCACATTTTATAAAGAGGATATAATATTGGATTAAACAATATACTGATCTATATTTAATTCATTCTAATAAACTTTAACAGCTTTAAGATATTTGTAGTTAATGCAACTCTAGTTGACTAGTTTTTTGTTTTGTTTTTAAATTTTTCACACATCATGACTCAGAAGCAATGACAAGTGCATTTAATTATTTGGAAATTACTATCTTGTTTCCATACTAATATTACATCATAATATCCATTTGTTTTTCTATATATATGTGATTATTTTGTTAGTTGGAGTGAGAACCAGTCAGCCCATAATCCAGTGCATTTATGCCAAAAAAGGAAATTATTGGTGACAATGAGCATTAGATTATTTCCAGTCACACTTTCTTTTTCTAATTTTAATTAGTCTTGCTGAAGGTATGGTATGAATTTCTTACTAGGTTTGCACCACCTAGAATATACTTTTACATTTGTAATATTTGTTTGTGTGTATTTATTGTAATATGACATTTTTACTTGTTCTTTTTATTTAGGTATGTCAGAGATAAAACCAGCAATACAACTCCGGTGTCAATGTATAAAGAACTATTCTGAATTCATCCATCCTTTAAGATACAAAAAAGTAACTTCCTGCCAGTGGGCTCTCACTGTAAACATGTAGAAGTCATGTAAGTATTGCTCTTAAAGTACAGGTAACACATTGATGACATGCACTTATCATCTTTTGAGCAAATAGTGAGGAATTACAGAAACAAATACATATCTTGTAAGTTATTTATAGGAAAAAGCATTTCTTCTAAACATGGGATACAGCATTTGTCAAATAAGAGTGGTAGGTTGCATTGCTTTCAAAGGAACCTAGCCCTATGATCAAACTCCCTTACTTTGCTGGACCCAGGGAAGGAAAATTATAATTAGGTCCTCATCAATGGGAGTGAAGCAAAATAGTAAAAATACCTACAGGACCTTCTAGCTGCCACTCCAGTTTGCTCCTAACTCTTCGCTTAAGCTGGAAAACCAGAGTCTGCGCTGCCTATGAGAAGACACCTCTCATGCAGAGCGCACATTACCCAGGTACAACAAAAGGTAAGAAGCATAATAAAAGAGTCTGGTTTCTTTTAAAAACCCTGACATTATAGCAGAAAAAGCCAATGAGATTGGATTGTTAACATGTATGTGTTAGGTAGAATAAAAAGATTATGTTCATGTGTCCATTACATAGGGAATAAACTGATGATATGTAGATATCATTACATATGAGATCTTCCATTATATTCAGTACCTGTTTATTATATTAGCATTTTTTTTTTAAATGTAACTTTAAGATCTCCTTAATTGATTATTTTGTACTAGAATTAAAGTCTGTATATTATATGACTTCTATGTTGGTTAAATGTAAACATTTTTAAAATGTATTTTGTAGTATCACTACTAAACGGAGGGGAACAGGTGTGTGTGGGATGCATCTAAGCCATGGGTGGAAAACATTATCAAGCAAATATTAAAAAGGTAGGAATATATCAGGATCAATGTAGTGCAATAAAGGAAAGATACTCAAAATCAATGCATTTAAAGGGTATGTCCACCTTAAAATAGAAATAATTTATTGATTTGTCAACTGCAAGAAACCCCACTGCTATTTTTACCAATTTATTACATGCATTTGTAACCAGATATTTAAATATGAGTTCAATTCCTTCCTGGCAAAAGTATCTGTTACATCCACTTCTCAAAGGCTTTAGTTATAATTTATATATAATTGAGCATGTGCAGAGGAGGCAGCAAGTGAAACAGCAGTCAATCAATGGCTGTGAATTCAGAGGTCACTGCCTTGATTGACTGCATGGATAGAGGGTCCAGCTTACTCTGCCAGAATGGAGACAGTAGTTACCTTAAATATCTGGTTAGTAAGCAGATGATAATGTGCTAAAAAATCGGGGTTGTGGCAGGTAACTGAAAATTGACCAGTTAAGAGTGAACATGCCCTTTAACTGTTATAAACCATTGCCCAAAAGTTTTAAAAGGAAATGTCCCCCCAAAACTATAATTTAACCCACTACTGGCCCCACTCTGTAGTGTAAAAAAATCCTTACCTTACATCCCAAAAACTAAAATTAAACTAAACTAAAGTCCCAAAAACTGGCCACCGGAGCCTGCAGAGTCCTATATGGTCTCTTGTCTCTCCTCCAGGGAGGTAAATCCCTTTTGGTGTACTGTAGGGATCCTCCCCAACCCCTATATTAATAAACTCCCCCAATCATTACTACCTACCTCTTTCCCCGGGTGTTCTGGATAGCCGGAAGCCAATCACGGACTCGGCTGCTGGTCCGGCCCCCTGCTTGCAGTTTCATGCATGCAGAGGGCGGGACAGATCGTTGGAGGAAAGAGGGAAGGTAAGTAGTGATTGGGGGAGTTTCTGCAAAAAACTAATAAGGTGGTTGGGCTGGGGGAGGGAGCCCTACAGTACCCAAAAGTTAGTAAAATGGGTGGACATGCCCTTTAAATTGTATATGTTTGAGCTAATTGTTTCTCAAAAAAGGTTTTTGGAAGGGCACTAAGCATGACACAGCTTTACAACATTTTTAGTTTTTGTTGGTTTCCTTTAGATTTTTAAAAGTTTATTTCAATAATTTCTTAACCAATCAATATTGAGTATTCTATTTAATCTTATACATTGGTTTTTTCTTTTGTCTTTTTCATTTTAGAAATAAAGAACTCAGCATCTAAAGAGTAAAAGGTAGTTTAGTTAAATAAATGTATCTAGAGTTGATTCAAACAAGTTTGCCTTTAAAGGTGATAGACTATTCTAGTAAAAATAGAAAACACTCTATTATACAATATTTTTGAAAGTCATACACATGACAGCAAACTATCATCACCACCATTGCTTCATCTAATTATTATATAGCAACTATAGTGTGTTTATAAGGGGGTGGGTGGATTCATATAATTATCTATTATCTACATGGCTTGTATACAGTATTTGCCTTTCTAAATAGGTTACTAATAGCTTAAATTATCTATTTAATTAAGGGTTACATAGTAAGTGCAAATACATATGCTTTTAACAAAAAAAAGCAGTATTACCCATTCCAATCATCTTAATCTGCCTATCTAGCATTTTGTTTGCTCATAAATAAATGCTCCTATTTACTGACCTCCTGTTTGCAGGACCCCTAATAGAGACCGTTATGGTCTTTCCCTTGACTCAGTCCCTGGGATGATTCAGTTGCTCAGTAGAGATCTGAGCATATATTCGGTCCATTCAACAGCCAATCATAGAGCATTCTATGGTAGTGTTCATTCTGGGAAAAAGAAGGGCCGCTACAGAACCTGAAAGCCAGCTACACTGTGGACCACAGCAAAGAAATGGAATGATCTGGTTTTTCAAGAGAATATGTTTAATACCTAGGCATGTGTTATATAAACAAATAATGTAAAAATGTGTTTTCTGATTCCCTTGTTTAAAAAATAAACTGCAGAATTCCATTCTATTTTAATTATCATATATATAAAATGCCAAGTGCTGCCATCCATGAGAAGTGTGTGCCTGCGTCCGTGTATTCACTGCAGTTCCTATGGACTCACCACTAGAGGGAGATGGGGGGGGGAACTCTACACAGAGGGATGCTCGCCACGAGGGGGGATTCTGCCACAGGGGGCTCTGTCAGGAGGGGACCTCTGCCACAGAGGGGGACCACTCTGCCACAGAGGGGAGGACTCGTTCCAGGGGGACTCTGGGACAGAGGGGGGGCTTCTGGGATAGGGGGGCATGGGGAAGAGGAGGGGACTCTGGGACAGAGGGTGAGCTCTGGGACAGAGTGGGGGGGCATGGGACAGAGGGGGGACTCTAGGACAGGGGGACTCTGCCACAGAGGGGGCGACTCTGCCACAGAAGGGGGGACTCTCAGCCACAGAGGGGGGACTCTGCTACAGAGGAGGGGCCTGGGACAGAGAGGGGGCCATGGGACAGAGGTGGGGGGGCTCTGGGCAGAGTGGGGACTCTGGGACAGAGGGGGGTCTCTGCTTTTTGAGACAGAGGGGGGACTCTGCGCTTGGGACAAAGAGGGGTGTCTGGGATTCTAGCGCCCGTTAATGCAATGGGCTTAATGTCTAGTAAATATTATAAAGTATCCGCTTTCTTGTTTGACTTGGTTTAATTTGCTGCATTCCAATAAATACAGTGGATAATACAGTGGATATCTTTTAACATAAGGAATATTGCATGCTTTGGACATTGCACAAGCCATGTAAAATGAGCGAAAACCACACCCATGCAGTCATTTCAAGTTTGCATGAAAAGAGGCGAGCAATTAATTTTTCAGTGGGCCACGTGAGAAAACAGTACTATTGTGAAGGCCAAAGCAATAGATTCAAACAAAACTCAAACATTAATTAAGGACATGTTTACCCAGTTACTTTTCTCCCCTACACTCATGAGTCCAGATTTCTATCTTGAAATCCTCTGGTCCCTCGCTACTCTCTGCGATGCTTCCACCTTGCAGCCAATGCCTTATGACAGCTGCATTGCTCGCACTTATAACAGCTGTGCAAAATCAATTAGGACTCAGAAAGCAGTAAAAAAAAGAGCACATAACAGATGAAATGACCAGTGAAAATCAAGGTAAGATATCCGGACTCAGGAGTGCGAGAGAAGTATTGTGAAAGGAGGGTTGGGGGGATAGTTGTCATAGGGGTAAACATAACATTTCAGTAAATTAATAAAAAAATTATTTTAATATAAAAATAATAAATATATATAATAATAGATATCTCAGTCCTAACTAGAGAAGAAAGAAACCATGGCATTATAAGTTACATAAAAATCAATTTGGATTTATTAGGAAAAGTTACAAAAGAGGGAATACAGGAAAAATTAACAGGGGATAATATACAAAGAGAAGGGGTAAACAACCTTTATGCAGCTGCATCTGATGAGTTATGGTTTTAGTTGTTGTCTAAACCAGTGGTTCTCAAAATTTTCAGACCATGGCACAATTTTTCTTGAGGCTCGCTGGTGCTCTTAATGTTGGATTTAAATTTTAATTACCCATATGTATGCACTTAACAGTGTACAATAATATGTATTCAAATCATAATATATATTTTATATAGTACAAATAACAAAAATGTAAGTTATACTGCAAAACTATTTCCACTATCTAAATTCTGAGGCACACCTCTGGCTCTTTGAAGTCACACCAGTGTGCCTTGGCACACCCTTGATTTAATTAAATGAGTACATAATAGAGATAGTGTAAGGTTTTAAACTGAATTTACTAGTCACTGATGTACCGGGCATGAGGAGATCTTATATTTACAAAATTGTGGGGGGACATGAGGGCATCTTATATCTACCAGTCTGTGTGGCTGGGCATGAGGGTATCTTATTATATTATAAGTCTGTATGAATGGGCATGTTATATTTGCCAGACTATGTGGGCTAGGCATGAGGGCATCTTATATTTACCAGTCTATATGGGCTAGGCATGAGGGCATTTTATGTTAGCCAGCCCACTACACTTGCCTACACAAGCCATGCCCATCTCCACAAACCACAGCCACTTTTTGTTTTACGCAATGTAAGGGTAGGCAGCAAGTCAATATCAATAACCACAGTAGATATGGTAAATCACCTCTATAGTTTTTTGAACTCGATTTCAAGTGAGCCCATCCACATAACATATTTTCCAAAAGGCAAGGTATAGAGAATTGCAAGGAGTCAGGAAGATTTGCTTTTATCAAGTTTTGGAGAGAGGTAATAAGTCATGGCAGACAATCCGTTTCGGTAGTCGATAATCCAGGCAGAAGTCAAGGGGCAAGAATCAGAAGTTCAGTAAACAAAACAATGGTCAGCAACATGTAGTCACAAGTTAGTAATAGCCCCTAAAAACAGAAATATACCAGGAAGATGGTCTGGATTAAACAGCATAATGAGAGGAACTGCCAGGGGTTAAAAAGGCCAATCTAAGATAGACACATCATCGGAGTGCCAAGTTTACCAAAACAACATAGCCAACAAAGACTTTTGGACTTTTGAAGATCACATTTCGAAGCTTGCCATTTAAGTCACCAGGCGAACTATCGAACACAGAGGCCCAAAGATGAAGAGTATAACAGATAGATTTAAGTGGATGGAAATGTAAAATGAATTGAACTGAAGTTAAATATAGTAAACTGGACAAAACCACATGGGCTAAGAGTATAAACTGGGTGTAATGTCAAATTTACATTTCTATAGGACAATTAGTTGTTGCAAATAATAAAGGATAAAGCTATAATTAGTCTATTTTAATTTTCTTAGAAAATCGGATATCGTTTTGATGATATTTGGAGTTTATCATTTTCATCCACAGAGAAAATATTACATCAGAATGACCAAGCCCACATCGGCATATAAATATGATCCCTGTTATCTAAATAACAGAACACAGCCACGGTCTGGCAGCCAGTGGTGGATCTTTGCCAATTCTGCACAGAAATTATCAGACACAATAATGTGCACTAAAATATTTGCAGCAGCTCTTGTATTCTCTGTCCTTTACTCTTCCCTCACTGAAGGTATGGAGTTTCTATTTATTTTTTTCAGTTACATCATACAAACTGTTTCGATTTAGAAGATCACACAGATCAAAAATTTAGGCATATTTTTATATATATATGAGAGAGAGAGAGAGAGAGAGAGGAGAGAGATTTATTTTTTTTTAATTATTTATTATTTTTTTTTTAAATGTTTAACAAAATGTAGTCCAGTCTACTTTGCCTATTTAGACTCTTTCTATGTAAGCAGATATTTATTTTGGCTGGCAAGCTTACAATATGTCCACTTTGTTCCTCTGTTTATGAATACTGCATGAACAGCTGAAGAAAGAAGCTCTTTCAAAAGTTATCATCTAAGTTTGTATGCGTGCAGAATAGCTAAGCATTCATGTATCCTATCATGACATCTTAGTGGTCACTAAAGTAAATTTCTGCAATTGTATACACAAGACCTACCATAAGGGTGTGACACATGTGAGTTCCTTTCCAAGGGGTTCACCATCAACAGCTTTAAAACTGCAAGTATGGAAAGTATGTATGCGATTTACCAATCCTTCCGCGCAGTCCTTAAATGTAAAACTATGGCCTATACCAAAAGTGCCTAAAGGGCATGTTCACACCAACACTTAACTTTTGTAGATAGAGTAATCATCCCAAACCTGTTTTTTGAAATACTGTTTCTATCCAACCTTTATTACCTTTGTATCTTACCTTTCTATCCAACCTGTCACAACCTTGACAGAAGGCTTAAAATGTGTAAATGCGTCAGAGAGCACACAAGACCAAAGGAGCTGTAGGTGAATATTCAAAACACAGGAATTGGGAATTGGTTTATTTGCAAAAGTTTGTGTGTGGGGGGTAACACGTAATTTAAGGAAAAAACCCCACTAACCAGCTTCTTTTTATATGAAATAAAAGTAACACTGAGCAGTTTATCAAACTTTCAAGAAATTCAATAAAAGTTCTTATCATTAAAAATGTATTGTTTGGTCTGAGGAAGGAACCACACTGGTTCCAAAATGTTACTAATAATGTTTGATTCACTAAGACTGGTGTGCCCAGCTACCTTCATCATATATTTGATTACGGTTGGCTACAGTGCTTGGAGCACCCAGCATTTTGGAATTTGTTTACACTCTTGGTTTAGGTGTGCAGGATCCTATCCATTGTATTTATCATTAAAATGGTGCTAATTTTACCACAACCAATCAGATGTTATTTAACATTTGAAAGCTAACATCTGATTGGTTGGGTCAAAATTAGCACCATTTTAATAGAAGAACTTTTATTGAATAACCCTGTTATGTGTTATCACTTTCATAACATTCTTCTTGGGACTCATCTAACATTTGTTAGAATGCGAAATCTGTCATATACCTTTCTGCGAAGAGCTGTTTTGCTGATTTCTGCTGAAGGGTAACTAACTGGAATGTGTAAAAGTTCTGCCTAATTTGGAATCATCATTTTAATTGTGATAGTGACCAGTAAAACACAGCGATGTGCCTTGAAATTGGGCATGTAAAAAAAAATAAAGACTTTGGGATTCTGCAATAATAAAGTAAATCTATATTTGAGCATCAGGATTTATATATGTATTCACTGTTGCATAAACAGTCTTTGATTTCATGAAATATATTTCTTATTTTAAAGCCAATTCAGTATTAATAACAAAATCATAGACCTTCGCTGTCAGTGTGTGCAGACCCATTCAGGATTCATCCATCCCGATTATACAAAAGCGTGGAGCTCATACCAAATGGACCACATTGCAAACACGTTGAAGTTATGTAAGTCTTGCAACCGTCTGTTGGTGCTATTGTGTGTTAAAAGATCTGCTAGAAATTTAAAAAAACACAAAAAGGGTCATGAAAGGAGCTTTTATTTCCAATATTACATTCTAAGCCGCTATATCAGTAACTTGAGTTATGCTTTCCTGCAGCGCTGGCCGCCGCCCCTCTCTCCTGGCCACCCTCATCTCCTAGTCCACCACTGTGCACACTGTTGTGAACTCAGGGATGTGTGAGAGGCACAGCCAATATCACATTGTGTAGGGTGGGTTTTATGTGGATTTTGGAGAAAGTGTCCAGTTTTACACCTCCCTGACAACTGTGTCTTTGGGTTCAGTATTTAGAGATGTTTAACTCAACCAAACTAACATCTGTGTATGAACTGTGCCTCTCTTCTTCTAACCATCCTCCTTTACAGCACAAATACACACCCGTGTGCTTGTGAAGGTTCTCATTCATACCAGCATGTTTATCTGTTGTATTCAATTAGATCAACGGACTTGCAGTTTATTTCTGAAGATTTCGCTAGTCACCCGTCTGGCTTTCTCAATTCAAGAATGACTTGTACAAGATCTGTTGGCCCTTGAAGTACCCTTGAAAGTCCCAATTAGCATATGACAGCCAGGTGTTTGGACCTTCTCAATGCAAGTTGTTGATTGCATTGTGGCTAAGAGGTGTTATCAAAACTGCCCAGGGTAAAAACAGCATTCTA
The DNA here is from genome assembly GCA_019447015.1 of Hymenochirus boettgeri. Classification (NCBI taxonomy): domain Eukaryota; kingdom Metazoa; phylum Chordata; class Amphibia; order Anura; family Pipidae; genus Hymenochirus; species Hymenochirus boettgeri. Next base: position 148,398,174 of record CM033469.1, read on the forward strand.
CATAGCAGACAAATGGGTCCCCCATCTCTATTCAGGCTTGGTTTCTTTATTCTTGACACATCTCTTGAACCAATCCTGTTCTTTGCCAAGATGTTGACCTTACAATCTTAAAACATATGTCCTTTTCCCTTAAAGGAGAACTAAACTTCAGTTTTTCAGATCCTAATGTGAAAGTTTTTCTCCCCAGAACACCTACACTTGAAAGATTCTCTCTAGTTATTTGCATTTGTAGATATAATAATAGATTCTGTAACAAAGTAGCCTTCCATCTTGTGCCAGTACACTCATAGCCCATGTTGGCTTCAAAGAGCCACGCCCCCTGACCCCGGATTCACTGTCTATGTGCAGACTTTCTAGCATCTCTTTCTAGTGAAATATAAAGTTTCTAAATGTACCTGTGATCACAGTTAAGTTGCGTGTGCGCACCATGTAAGCTGTGTTTAGGGACAAACAGACCAAGAAGTCACAAGTTCAAATTCCCTATTTACTTATGAAACAGTATACAGTCTACTGCCTGAGTTTATTGCTTTGTTTGTTTCCATGTTTTCTAGAAAATATGAAGTTTCTACATATGTACAAACTTTATATTAGACGCTCTGTTATTATTTACCAACCAACATGAAGTTGCTGACAGCCTTCCATAGCAATACAAATAGTGAACTGATTTTACTTGCATTTAACTTCTATCGATTGAGAGTTCACTGTGGCGCGTTCTGCTAAAGTGCTGGGTTAGAAAAAAATCAGACTATTGGACACAGGTTTGATTCCCCCATTTCCCTTTTTTTGTTTTTTTATTATGTGTCTGGCAAAAGATAAAGACTCTTCATGTACCGGTTCATTATTTATTATCCCTTGTGGCCTAGTGGTATAAACAAGCTTGTCTTTTTAGAAAGACACAGGATAGAAGGTTCTGTCAAGTTCCCCATACTGATTCTGAAATTGTAAATGTTCTGTTTCTTCATCCATGCTAGCAAAGACATACACTGCAAAGATTACTTTTTTTTGTATGTAAAGCATAGGAATTTATCATTGTTAGGGACAGGGCATTCTAATGTGTTTACACACAAAACTGCACTGGTATCTGTGTTCTGTGTCAGAGGGAGGGATCTCTGAGCTGTAACATGATTGGCTGTCAGCTTCCAGGAACCAAAACTGCAGTTTCCTGTGAAGTGTCCGGCGGACACTTAGCTGGGTGTTCCCAGATAAGGTGAATTATGGTAGCTGACCCTTAGTACACACAGGTTATTTTCATAAATCACCCAGCATCCACAGCAAAGGGAGACATGAGACACAGCTTGTTGTTCGTTTGTGAATGTGCTCTCTCTATTGGGACAATGTTGTCTTGGGCTTTAGTTCTCCTTTAAGATGCAGGTACACAGTGCTGACCTGAGGAATTGCTGTTCTGTGCTGTGCCTTACTTTGGTGCAGGTGCTGTTTGGTCTCCCCCACATACAAATCAGAGCACTTCTTCCCTGCACGGCACCGTGCACTGTGTATATGAATTTTCTGTTCTTGTTTGGCCTTTCAATGCACCAGTTATTTCTCGGAGACCCCTGCTAAACTATTGGATGGCCATGTTCTGTCTCCTGTTTTGCTGTGGTATCATGTTCTTTTCTTTCCTCCATCCTCATCTCATAAAGACCCAGCTACAAGGCTTTTAAGATGTTTTATTTCTATACTCTTCCCCTCTCTGCTAGTGGGGATGTCCTCTGCTCTGTGTTGCAGGGTTCTGATGATGCCCAGCTTGTGATCTAAAGGGTGTGTAAGTCAAACAACAAATTCTGGTGTGGGTTGGTTTTCTGTAACCTCTACTTCCAGTTTACATCCAAAAATCCATGTTAGGGTTTGCCACAATGGGTAACACTGGAAATCCCGAGCACGTCCATGGTTTGATTGTAGAACCTATCCTTATATTTGAATATATGGTATTCAGGCTTAAGAGAACATACCTGTTCAGAGTTCAGATCTGTTCTGCTGGCAAGGGTGTTGAAAATCCTGGAGTCTGGATGTGATGCTTAAAACGTCCAACTAAGGGCCCTAGGGTGCTGGCTAAGTATTTTGCCAACTTGTTTGTTGGTACCGCTGACTATAGGTCTTAGTGGGACCTCTTCCTTGTGTATCTTTGGGAGTCCATATATGCATGGATGTGCATCACCGGTAGAGGTGATGATATATTACTCATCAATGGCTTTATCCTTTTGTAGTAAGTCTATGACCTTTTTCTTGTAGCGAGTGGTGGGATTCATTGTTAAAGCCTCATATCTGTTGTTATGGCCAGGATGTGGTCACCTTAGCATGGTAGTCGGAGGTGGCTGAGTACACTGCGCATCTTCCCTTTTCCGCAGGCAGAATGGTGATACTTTTTTGAGGATGTTAAGGCTCTTCTTTCCCTTTGTTCTGGTTAGCTGATGGGTGTTTAGCTCCTGGTTTTAGGAGTGATGGAAAAGTTCAAACCGTTAGCCAGGACTTTCTCACCCATTCCTCCTTGTTAAATTAATAACAATTCCCTCCTATCGTCTCCAATAGAAAACTTGTTATGTCGCCTTTCCTTGTCCTTACATGTTTGAATAGCTGTGCTTGTTTGTTGAATTCCACCACTCTTTCCCACTCTTTTTCCCACTCACCACTCTTTTGACCTTAAAGCTGTGAAATGTGTCTGTCACACTTGTTCATTCAGAAGCTGTGTTTGAGCCTTTTGCGTAACTGTGTGTCTCTGATGCCTGTTACAGTGATCCAGACATATGCTGCATGGTGCTATCCTTTGTTGCCAGCATCTGAGGTTGAATCGCAGGTGGTTTCTGTAGTCTGCCAATTTTGAGGGTTTTCTACCCAAAAATTATTTGCAATATGCTTTTAAGATTCTCATTCATCCAGGTATTGGCTTATCTGTTGTATTTAGCTATAATTTAGCCAGAGATTGAGTAGTCCACTACTTAAAGTCTTGTTATGGTTTCACTTTTTTGCATGTAAAGAAAATTACAGTAGGAGAAAAGGGACTTACCCATAACTTATCCATTTGTCAGTGGCAAACTTTCAGTGGACACTTTGCCATTTGTTGAGCTTTTAGAACATCACACAAGATCAGTGACATCTGAGAAATGGTTTTAGCTTTTTTAGTTGTACATATTTGTTACAGTTACGATTATAAGTTGCAACTTACAGTTGTAAGTACCAATACCATGCAGTAACCATGGTAAAGGCATGGTAATGCATTTTTTATATTAACCATAGTTAAAGGGCAACTATAGTGAAAAAAAACTTTGTCTGTATACAATGTATAGATCACTTAGTATAAGCTGCCTTACTTTCATGTTTCTGTGTGGCTTCGTTTCTTCACACTGGCAGAAGTTTGTATCAAGCTGTGTAGTCCCCTCCCCTCTCTGTCTACTCCCCTCAAGCAGTGACGGGCTGTATACAGAGTCCGGCATTGTCAGTTGAAAGGACTTTAAATGAAGTGCTGACATCCTGTTGACCCCTCCCTTCCAGAGCTAGACTGCAACAATCAAAGTGTGAATAAAGTAGCAATATGCTGAAGGGAGGCAGAGGGGGAGAGAGGAGACAGTGTTGCTGAGATTCTTTACAAGTTACTGAACTCTGCCTGTTCTCTAACTTTGCTAATTGTTATTTTTTTTTTCCTAAAGTTCATATCTCTCCCCCTGCTTAGCTGAGACATAATCACTGTAGAGAGAGTCAGTGTAACAACAGCTTGTAGTGAGACCTTCACAAACACAGTGACACTGTTGTTGTCCTGTTACATTTCAGTTGCTTTAGTCTATATATTTCATAGATTGCACTGTGTGTCTTGTTTGGTATATAGTCTGTTTACTGTATTAATATACTGTATTAGTGTTCCATTTGAGTCACTGGTTTTGTATGTATATAAGATTTTTTTGGGGGGGAGGGCTGTTTTATAGTGTGTTATGCTCATATTGCTGGGTTAATGGTTTATTGATTGTGTTTAGCACTACACGCATTTGACTATAGTTGCACATGGTACATATAGTGTGGGTGAGAAGTGTGTGACAGTACTGCAGGGGAGCTTTGGTTGTGTGGTGTGTGCCTTTGATGACAGATGAGGTGTAGCAGCTCCTACAAATCACAGCATATTCAAAGGCTTATATCTCGGGGACTATGTAGAATTTAAAGAAACTAAAGGTACCCTGGTGGATGGGATGACTTATAGGATACATTAGAAGAAATAAAAAAAAAAACATTTTCTCACTATAATAAAACATTTTTATTTGACTCACATTACCAACAAAACCAAAACCTATCCAGATATATATCTACCGTTTATACTCGAGTATATTCAAGGTTTTCAGCTCGACTTATACTCGAGTCAGTCACTTACTGGTGAAGGATCCGGCTGCCGCGTCCACTGATGGTCGCATCCACTGACGTCCACGACTCGGCGCCGGGAAATTAGACCGGCGCCGAGTCGTGATGTCAGTGGATGCGACCATCAGTGGACCGGCAGCCGGATTCCTCCATCAAGATGTCGGGGGCCCGGACTCTCCTGCAAAGGTAAGGCATTAGTAGTAGTGTATTAGTGGCAGGGTGAGAAGATGGGTGCAGGGAGTAGTGTAGTGTACTGGAGTAGTGTAGTGTAGTGTAGTGGCAGGGTGAGAAATGGGTGCAGGGTAGTGTAGTGTACTGTAGTAGTGTAGTGTAGTGTAGTGGCAGGGTGAGAAGATGGGTGCAGGGAGTAGTGTAGTGTACTGTAGTAGTGTAGTGTAGTGGCAGGGTGAGAAATGGGTGCAGGGAAATAGGTTTTATTCCTGGGGCTGGACCTGGGCTGGAGGAGACTCTACCTCTGACTTATCTCGAGTCAATTGGTTTTACTCATTTTTGAGGTAAAATGGGTACCTCGACTTATACTCGAGTATATACTGTATATTAAGATATAAGCATCACCTGGAGATTATGCTATGGTTTACCACCAAGCTTGATATTGCTTTAAATGTCCAACAGATGGTGTGGCATTCACAAAAGAGTACAAAATACAATGAAAATAGATCCTTTGCATGTTCGTGAAATATGTAATAAAGCAATTTGACAAGCAAATACTTTTTTTTTCCAGAATCACAATTACAATCTGGAGAAGGTGTGTGTGTTAATCCCAAAGAACCATGGGTTGAAAAAATGATTAGAAGATATTGGAAGGGTACAAATAAATTCAAAATTTATATAATACAGTACAGTTTATAATGTATATATTCTACATAGCATGCATTATTATATATACAGCTCTCTGTGCATCGGTTATTGTGACTTTAACTCCAAAAATTAAGTAACACTAAAGAATGCACAGAGCTGCTATACTAACGAAAATTAAATATACAATAGTGGGTCTTGGTGCATTTTCATTTTGATCTATTAAAACCAGCTCTTAATTTCAAAGTCAATATTTCTAAACCTTGCATAGGGAAATTGTATGTGGAACATGTACCAATGGCAGAAACTGCAAGTACTGTGTATTACTATTAAAGGTTATGTCCACTCTTAAATATGCTTGTGAAGGTTCTCATTCATCCAGGTCATGGTATATCTGTTGTATTCAATTAGATCAACTGGACTTGAATTTAGTTCTTGAAGACGTTTTGCTAGCTGCCACCTTAAGTGTTCTGCGGGGCCCCCTGAGAAAATGTTTCAGTTTGCTTCATGGTAGGGGCACCCCTGGGAACACCTTACATAAAACACTTTTGTCTACAATCCAGCAGAGGATACTTTATCCAGTGTACAGAAGTGCTAAAATGTTCAGAAAACCTGTGCATATATAAATATAGGTAAAAGCATATCTGTTGTATTCAATTAGATCAACTGGACTGAAGTTTAGTTCTTGAAGACGTTTCACTAGTCATTTGACTGGCTTTCTCAATTCAGAATGACTTAACAAGAATCTGTGGCAATTATGTACCCTGGAAATCCCATTAGCATACACAAGCCAGGTGTAAGGGCATGATTGGATAGTGGCTAAGAGGTGTTATAGGAACGCCCAGAGTAAGGTGTCAAAACAGCATTGTACATGGCAGACAGTTGGTGTCGAACCCCCCCCCTCTATTTAGGCTTGGTTTCTTTATTTACACATAAATAGCCTCCTTGACACCTCTCTGAACCAGTCACGTTCCTTTGCCAATATGTTAACATTACATGCTAATTGGGATTTTCCAGGGTACATTATTGCCACAGATTCTTGTACAAGTCATTCTGAATTGAGAAAGCCAGTCGGATGACTAGCGAAACGTCTTCAAGAACTAAACTTCAGTCCAGTTGATCTAATTGAATACAACAATATGTCCACTCTTAAAACAAAAAACTGGTGACTTGTCAGATATCTGCCTACAACCCCAACTGCTATTTTGAACAATTATTATATGTTATTGTGTAAAGATATTTATGATAAGTATAATCCTTTCTGGCAAAGGTATCTGCCTCTTCCCTCTGCTCAAAGAACTTTTTTGTAAGCTTAGCATGTGGAGAGGAGGCAGCAGATGAAAGAGAAGTTGATAATGGGCTATGAGTCAGTGGTCACAGCCTTGATTGACAGCATGGAGGGAGGAATTAGCTTACACTGCCATAATGGGGACAATTATTATCCTAAATATCTGGTTAGCAATGCAGGTAATAAAGTGCCAAATATATCAATAGGGGTTGGGGGTAGGAAACTGACAATTGATCATTTTTTTTTGTTTAAAGGGTGGACACAAAGTGTGGGAATTGCTGTTGAATAGCATGTGCCTGCCAAATCTGACTTCTGCTCAAACCAATTTTAATGTAAAACTGTGCACAGCCCTACAAACCATGTTGTGAGAGTAAAAACAAAATCAAGTGCCTAAAATATCCAACCCAGCTGCTATTATTAAATTGGCAGATTAGAAATATGGCTGATAACTAGCTGGCAATAACCATGACGATTGATTTTCAGTGCTGAAAAATCTTTTGAAGCATATGCATGACTTGCAGAAGGCCAGGGGAAACTCTGCCATAAAAAAAACAGCAGGAGTGGAGGATAGGAGGAATATGTACAGAAAAATATAATTGCTTGTAGAACCCCTGTAAATATATGATAACTTGTCTTAAAGGGCATCTATAGTGAAAAAAACACTTGCCCCATTGCAAAGTTAAATTCATGTACACTGTGCTGCCTTTCTCCTACCTCTGTCAGGTAGGTAGTCAGATCTCTCTGCAGCACTCTCCCCTCTGTGTTCCTCCTCCATGTCTAAACCCTGCTGCCCAACAAGCTTCTTATGTGCAGTAGGAGTTAAAAGTTCAACATCCTGAAAGACACACCACCACGCACAGTGGCCAATAGAAGCAAGCTGTCCTGGAAGGGATCTCTCCTTGTACTGTTGCAATACGACCCCTCTCTTTGTGACCCATCTCAATCAGTAAAAGCTGTCAAGAAGGGGGGTCAAGTGCAGCCTTAGCTCTGCAGTCAAAGCTACTTCTCTCCCCTGCTAATGTTCTTATCTCTATGTTTATTACAGAGCATGGAGGAGGGAGGGACTTGAGCAGGGAAGAGGGTCATGTCACAGGGATTTGATTAACAGTACAAGTAGGAGGAGATGCAATAATATTCTAACTAGTGTATTTCAGGACAGAGAGGGAAACTTAAGAAAATACAGACACCTGGGGTTAGGGGGAATTAAGAACACATGGAAAGAAAGAAAAAAAGTTAATTTTCCCACTATAGATGCCCTTTAACATGTTTTTTCTAAATCAAAATAACTCTGTACCATCCCTTTCCTCAACGATACTTTAGGATCTTGTTTTATTTTTTATTCATTTTACTATTGCCTTACCTGTAAGGCTAGTAAAATAGGGTACTTTATTTGCTCAGAGACTGGTCAGCCTTATCCAAATTCTATGCACAAGACTTTATTTATCAGGAGTGTGCCCTCGCATATGTTGGAGCAGGGTGTTGCTAGATTACCAGTTTCCTACATTCTATAAATGGATCAATCCTTGCTTATATTGGGGATATGCAGACAACGTAACTAGGGTTTTCTGCTCAGGTGTGATTCTCTCCTCAAGCTGAGCTTTATTTAAGTTATTGTCTATTTTAATTTCTCATTATGCTGGATATAACGGATTATATCACCACAGTTTCCCATTTTCCGACCGTTTGTGCCAAGAGAATTTTCAGGATTTTCTCCTCAATCGGTTTAGACCAAGTTTGCAATAGGAAACCCCAGTAAATCAGGAATGTTATACACTGTTATTGTCAGCTCAAGTGTACTTAAACAAGATACAGAATTTTGTAACTTTTCTGGAAATTTTGCAAATTTTCATGGACTTTCCCCATTTATTTATAGTTATCTTTAGAGATGGCTGGATCGAGGGTCTTAACCTGGATGGCTGGATTGCAGAATTTCAGGAATTCCACTTTCCGAATTTATTCTGTACCCTGTTTTACGAAAATCCTCGAACGCCCAATACGAGAATTCTTGAAGTCCTGTGGCTGGACGTTCAGGGATGCTTGTGGCTTTTGGGGTTTAAGGGTCCTCCAGCTCGAAACTGGGACCCCCCTTCCGGCTTATATGTTCCTTTGTGGCACTTGGAAGGGCCCTAGTGGCACTGACAATGCCTTTTGGGGCTTAAGGAGTCCCACACCTTTATCCAGGCCCCCCTCCCCGGCACATATAAGCGCCTTTGTGGCCCTTGGAAGGGCCCTGTTTGCACTAATAAGTGCCTTTGTTGGGGGTCCTGCAGCTCTGGCTGGGAAGAAAGAAGACACGCCACAAGAGCTCTTCTAAGAGCCAATGGGGGTCCTCGAGCTGGTTTCGAGCTGTAGACCCTTACAAAGGCACTTGTCAATGCCACTAGGGCACTTCTATGTGCACACAGGGTACTTACAGTATAAGTACCAGGGAGGGGGGCACAAACATCTGATTGGTTGGGGCAAAATTAGCATTATTTTTAACAGGAAGAACTTTTATTGAATAACCCTGTAAGATTATTTCTAAAGTCAGCCCCTACCATGAAGCAAACTGAAACATTTGCTCAGGCGCAACCCCTGCAGAACGGTAAAAGGCTGCCGATAGGCGGCATTTAAAAGTTGTTTCAGGTGTCAAAAATCCTAGGAACCCCCTTTGGTAAGTAAGGTGTGGTACCCAAATTGACTAAGCAGGAGATAATAACTTCTAGTTGTAGGTCTATGCGAGGTATGTGTGTTAACCATGTCTGGCTGGGTACAACTAGCTAGGGGTGACCTTTAATACTCTTTAAATTTATTATAATTAACTATATTATGTAATATCTACACATTGATAGACTAAAAAAAACAAAACACATTTGTGACATTTGATCTGCTGTAGTGTTCTACAAAAACTTTTAGGGGGAAAGTGTTTATTTAACTGTGCAATTCTTTCTTTTTATAGCCAAACCAAGAAAAATTCAGTTTCTAAGGAATGAAGACATACTGTACTTTTCAAGTGAACTTTTCAAGTCGATTTACTGTAAATGTTGGCTGCATATTAATACCCAAGCAATCTTTTGCACCTTTTAGCTCATCAGCCCCAGGGTTGTTAAGGCTTGCTTTTAAATTACCAATAAATAGTATTGCTTTCATTCCTAAATGTCTTTGCTTATAATTCATGCTTAGCTATGCCACATTATACTGTATCCCTACATAATGCTTTACAGAACTTATATACATATAGATTACATTTTTTGTTGCAAGACAATAATGTACTGGAAAAAAAATGACAGGTGCAAATGCCAGATTTAAACAGTCAAAGGACACAGGCCTAGACCAGTTTAAGATTGAACCTGAGTTCGATCTGAACTTTCATAGTTCGGACAAACTCGAACAATTAGATCTTTCCGATCTTTGAACTAGTTAGGTTTTCCGAACTTGTTGATGTATTTTCAACAATTATTAAAATTCAATGATTTTGAATTTACGTACTGTTCCTAACCCTCAATTTCGTCATCCATCGAAAGTTCTTACAGAGAATATGTACACTTTTAATAGTGGCTCAGCTGTGAACTGCTTTCTTTTATCAAGATACAATATTACAGATACAATAGTACAATGCTAGAACTGTTTTTTATAGAACAGAAGCAGATATCTGCGGATTTGTCAATATTCTTTTTTTTACCATCAATATTTCTGCCCAATCAACAGAAATACCAGAATAGCAGCCGTCCAGCCCTTAGTTAACATTATACCTAAAATATTTTAGGCTTGGTTGTGACACATAGGTATTAAGGAACAATAATTAAATGAAAAAAAGAGGATTTCAAGATACTTTTCCAGATTATTAAAATGTTATGGATAAATACACCTCTAGAATAGATAGAAAGACAGAGCACATTCACAAGGATGCAAAAAGCTAAATCACACACCTCTCCCTTACTGTGGCTGCTGGGAAATTTATGAAATTAACTTATGTTACTAAAAGGGTCAGATTCTATCATCCATTTAGCTGGGTGACACTCAGCTAAGTGTACGCTATACATGTCACAGAAAGCTGCAGCCTTGCCCCTAGAAGTTGACAGACAATACTTTAACAGCACAGAGACCCACCTTTTATCCACAGATACATTCTACAGCAGTTCCGCCTCTCAAAAAATGAACAGATTTAACACCGTGTTGAGGTTAAAACAATGTTTGAGCAATCTTTGCTTCTTTGACAATCCCTTGCATTTCATACAAAACACTATATACATATTTGCTGTTTATTTCCTATTTAGCACTGATTATGTGTATTTGAAGCTGTGACCTCAGGGGCTGTGTGTTTTCAAAATTAATTAACTAATTGGTTTTAAGACTGCTAAGCTACCACACCATACATAGTATAGTATAGTATAGTATTTGAGGTTGAATAAAGACATACGTCCATCCAGTCCAACCCATCTAGAAATATCCTCATTTCCTGCCTAACTGTTGATCCAGAGGAAGGCAAAAAAAACCCACCAAATTTATGAAGGGGGAAAAAATTCCTTTCTGACTCCAAGTGGCAATCGGAAATTTCCCTGGATCAACTCTACTTTATTATCAATACCAGTACTTGTAACATTCCTTGTTGGCAGAAACTCATCCAGATTTTTTTTGAAAATGACCAATGAACCTGCCATAAACACGTCCACTGGAAGACAGTTCCATACTTTACCGTTCTCACAGTGAAAAACCCTTTCCGAGCTGAAGCCTAAACCTTTTTTCTTCAAGTCTTAAGGGATGTCCTCGTGCCCTTTGACATGTTCTATTGGTGAACAATGCCCAGATAGTTTATTGTATGGCCCGTTAATGTATTTTACACAGTAATCATATCCCCCGCAAGCGCCTTTTCTCCACACATAATTGTAACTTTTCCAGTCTCTCTTCATATTCAAGCTCCCCCACTCCCTTATTATTTAGTTACTAAAATAATCCCCTTGAACACAGTCCACTTCTGTTCAGTACCTTTACCTGATAATACATTTCCCAGTTGACATTCTGAAGAGCTGCTTTTAACCTGGGAAAATTTGCTTTCCTGAAATTAAATGTTCTTGTTAACCCAGCGCACTTTTCCTTTCGATAACAAAGTCCAAATGCCACTATTTCATGGTCCCTATTCCCTAGCCTCCAGTTACCTTTATATCTATAATGCGCTCCACAATGTTAGATATTACCAGATCCAACAGAGCTCCTTTTCTAGTAGAACCTCAACCACCTGTGAGAGAAAATTATCCTGCAGCAAATTCAGGAACTCATCGCTTTTTTTCTGTGATGGCAGTTCTACCACACCAAAAATGTCAGGGTAATTGAAGTCCCCCATAATGAGCACACTCCCCAAACTTGCAGCCCTTGCCAACGGCATATGAAGTTGACTCACCTCCTCTCTGCTAGCATTGGGGCGGCTTATAGCACACCAACAATGACATTCACCCCTTTCCTGTGCCTAATTCCACCCATATTGCCTCCACTTTATCATCCATATGACCAGTTATCTCTTCTTTTAAATTTGGCTTCAATTCTTTTTTACATAAAACACATACTCCTCCCCCTTTCCTTTTTTTCTGTCCTGCCTAAACAAGGCATATCCTTCTATATTTACAGCCCAGTCTTGAGAACTGTTCACCACGTTCTGCTATACCTATTACATCATACTTTTCATTCAATACCATCATTTCCAATTCACCCATTTTGTCAGCCAGCTCCTCGCATTTGCAAACATACATTTTAATTATGATCCTGTAATTTATTTGTACACTTTGATACACATTCCTCCCTATCCCCTATCTAGCCCCACCCCCCTTTCCACCCACCACTGGCCTATCTACACCCTGCTTTCCTCCTGGACATCTATCCCAGTGAGACTGCTAATACCCTCCCCCCCAAACCTAGTTTAAATCTCCTCCAACCCTCTAGCCATCTTCTCCCCTAAAACAGCTGCACCACCATCAGTGAGGTGCAACCCATCCCTACTAAAGAGCCTGTAGCCGACAGCAAAGTCTGCCCAGTTCTCAATAAACCCAAACCCTTCTTCCTTACACCACTCTCTTAGCCACGCATTAATGCTCCTAAGCTCCCGCTGTCTCCCTGGCTTAGCACGTGGCTGCGGTAGTATTTCTGAAAACACTACCCTGGAGGTCCTTGCTTTTATCTTGGCCCCTAGTTCTCGTAAATCATGTTTAAGGACCTCACCTCCACCTCTAACTTTGTCATTGGCACTAATGTGAACCAAGACCGCCGGGTCACACCCGGCCCCACCCAATAATCTGTCTATACGATCCACCACATGCATAAAGAAATAAAAAATGAAAGCAAAAAATAAAAAAGAGGCAGTAAAATCAGTTATTTGGGTTTTTGGGTCAACAATGTCAAATCCAGTGCACATGACATCTCTCCTTCAGTCTCCTACCGGCAGTTTAGTGCAAGCTCTCACTATCAGTATGGGATGCACCCACCACGTTCCCCCTAGAGCCACTGCAGTCCTTAACAGGATCACTAAAGTTTTTTTTTTTTTAAATGGAACTTCCATTTAAAAAAAATATATACTGCCTGCCGATACAAAATCAGGACAATTCGTAAAGACTTGAGTGTGTGCAACAGACGGATGGGGCCCTGTTCAATTACCATGCACAAACGCCGGACCTGCACAGGTTGGGCCCCCAACCAGTATGGTTGCTATGGTGATCCCTACAGATCCCTATAGAATCTACTCCTTTCATATACATAAATGCAACTTACTAGAGGAAATCTCTATAGGTGTTCTGGGGAAAAACCTTTCACATTAAGGTTAGGGTTTCAATATATAACACAATATAGGTTTTTGGTGTGTTGCAGCGATTCCAATGATTTGATAAAAACACAAGCGCAAACACATGCACAAACGCAGAAAAATCGCAGCAATGCAGCAGTGTGGCCTAGCTCTACCAGTGTTTCTCAACCAGGGCTCCGGGGACCCCAAGGGATTCCTGAGAGGTTGCATGGGGGTCCTCAAGAGACAGACAGAAACTCTATGGATCCACTATTGTGATAAATACAGATATATTTTTAATGTCTGGGGATAAAAAAAATAAGTAATAATGTTTTGTTTATGTTCCCTGAGATATTAACATTTTTTCAAGAGTTCCATAGGGACAAAAAGTTTGAGAAACACTGGCCTGCGGTGAACTTGGGTGTATTTTTTTATAATAGAGATATATTTATAGCTCTATCATTTATATTTGTATAAATTATGTATTTTCATACGTAAGAAAGAAAAACCTCAGTAATAATCTGTAATCATAATTTTATGTAGGGATTCCTCAAGACACAAAAATTATTTCAAGTGTTCTCCACAGATAAAAAGGCTGAGCAACACTGGTCTAAACTGACCTGACATGATGGGACAATAAAGGAAAAGACAGCAAAGTATTCTAAAAGTCCTGTGTATGGAAACTGCAGTGCATGTGGCAGACAGGGCCTCATGAGTCAGAACTGTGCTGTTATATTAAAGGGCATATCAAGGCAAAAAATAACTTTAGGTATACAGTACAATACAATAATACAATACAATAACATTTGTAAAGCGCTTTTCTCCCAAAGGACTCAAAGCACATAGATATGTCTCAGATCAATACAGTCTGTTACAGAGAAAATAGTCAGGTGTTCAGTATGATTGATCTCCAGCCCCCCCAGAACCCACCTTCCATTAACAATAATTTCAAAATATGCCCCTGAAGGGACTTACCTGACCTGGTCCCTCGCCGTCTAAGTGCGTCCCTCTGCTCCTATTGCAAGCTTGTTTTCAGGAAAAACAGGAGCCGGGGGTTTCTGCTCTGACAGACACTCTTCTTCCTGGACACGGATGTCAGGCGATTGGGCGTGACGTCACATCGCACCTTTACTGACAACAACAACCAGGAAGTGGAGCATCTGTCAGCCACAGAGCAGAGGAGGAGCAGTGAGGAACCGGGTCAGGTAAGGAACTCAAGGGGCATATTAGGAAAATGGTGTTAATGCGAAAGTGGGGTTGGGGGGGTGGAGAACATTTATAGCTAAAGTTATTTTTGCCTGGACATGCCCTTTAAATAAAACCTGTTATGCTTGTGGAAAGGGGGGCATTTTGCAGTAAAATCTGTGACAATCACATACCCCTATCAACAGATGAAGATGGTAAAGTTAATCTTATGTCTATAGATACAGGAGAGACAAGTGATTCTGGGTATATTTTTCCCTTGACCCACTTCAAACAGGGAATCTGCCTGTTAAAATCAGTAACACTGACTTTACTGTATTGATTGATTCAGGGGTTACTTCTAATGTTTTGGATTCTGCTTCATGAGATATGCTGCAAAGCAAAGAAAAACACTTTTAATTATATACCACCAATAAGAAGATTTATACATATGGTTCTAATACTCCTTTGTAGCTTAAAGGAAAGTTTGCTGCTTATATTCAAACAAATGGGATTAAATCTCCCTTGTGGGCTGATTTTTTTTGTGATTCAAGGGCAAGGAACCTCTTTAATTGGCCGTACTACTGCTACAGAACTGGGAGTACTTAAGATTGGGCCCAATGCAAACATGGCAGAGATCAACATGCTGTCTGATTATGCCCTTAAGTTAAAACAAGACATTAAAGACTGTTTCTTGGATTTTGGGAAGCTGAAGGATTTTCAGTTGGAAATTTCCATGGACCCTCATGTAAAGCTTGTTGCGCAGCCAATGTACAGACTTCCTTATAGTTAGAGAGCAACTGTGTGAGACAGAGGGTAAGAACGTCCTCTCCCCCATGGACTCTCACAATCGTTCAGTTTTCAGATCTTCGGGATTATCCCGAGATCCGGGAATCCGAAAACGGAATGAAACTGGTAAGTTTTGGCCATCTCTAGTTTATATACCTCAAGTGCATAGGATATGACAAAAAGTCATATAGTCAAAATTTTTTTAAAAAGGGGTGGACATGCCCTTTAATGAGCTAAGCAGAACCAAATTATTGTTGATGCAAGCCCCGGGGGTCTAGGTGCCATTTTAGTTCAAATAGTTCAAACAACAGGATGGGGATTACAGACCTGTTCAATATGCTAGTAGATCACTTTATGATGTACAAAAATGATTCACAGACTGAGAAAGAGGCGTTGGCTGGTGTGTGGGGGTGTAAAAGATTCAACATTTTCCTCTATTGGATTGATTTTACAATTGTGACAGACCACTACCGTACTATTTTACCGTTAGATACTGACACAGTATGCTCTCTAACTATGTAACAAAAGCTTGCTGAATTACTGGAACTCGATATTATTGAATATGTTGATGGTCCCACCTGCTTATCTCTTTGGTTGTTGTACCCAAAGGATTTGACATATGAGTTTGTGAGGATATGAGATGTGCAAATCAAGCAGTAATTAGGGCATGACACTGGATTTAAAATGGGGCTATCATCAGATTGAACTAACCCCAGCTTCTAGAGGGATTACAACATTTGTAAGCCTTAAAGGCCTATTACGTTACAAATGCCTGATGTTTTTGTCATATCCTATGCACTTGAGGTATATAAACTAGAGATGGCCAAAACTTACCAGTTTCATTCCGTTTTCGAATTCCCGGATCTCGGGAAAATCCCGAAGATCCGAAAACTGAACAATTGTGAGAGTCCATGGGGGAGAGGACATTCTTACCCTCTGTCTCACTGCTATGTACAGGTACCGACAAGGACTGCTTTTGGGGGGATGCTGGTGCCAGTACCTATATAGCAGTGATGAAAAACCTTGTAACTTCAGATGTTTAAGAAACTACAACTCCCAGCATGCCTTGATTGCATTCTGCCACCAAGGCATGCACTGCATATGGGGTAGGTAATAGCCTAGTAGGGCTACTGGGCTATTTCTTACCCCATGTGCAGTGCAATCCACTCACTAATAGAACAGGCACTGTGGCAGCATTTGGTAATGTGCACTCACTAGGGCACAACGTGCACATTACCAAATGCGGCCACCTTACCTTCCTGAGAGTGTACATTACCCAATACTGCCACACTACCTGCCATGTTATAGTGAGTGGATTGCACTGCACATGGGGTAGGTAATAGCCTAATGGGACTATTCGGCTATTACCTACCACATGTACAGTGCAATCCAGTCACTATCACAGGCCAGACAGTGGCAGGATTTGTAATGATAAAGGCACCCATTGATATATTATATATAACTTTGAGATGTAATATTGCAGACAACAATGTAAAATGGGAATAATGGTCTTTAAATTGGGTGTGGTCTTAAAGTAGGCGTGGTCTCAGTATAGGGCCCAGAAAAGTTTGAAAATCATGGAATATGGTCTCTGCATACCCTGCATGCCAGCTTGTGGGTATCAAACCAAAACCAGACCCAGTTTTATGTAGTTTTACCAAAAGGTCCATGGGGAGAGCTGGCCATTGATTTGTGTGACATACCGGCTAGCCCCCACCTTTTAGTCTTGGTAGACTATTATTCACATTGCAGGAGTTAACAATTCTCTGGGAAGCAACTGCTTCTGCTGTAATTTGAGCGTATTTTTGCTTCACACTGACTTCCTAAACTCATTGTAAGTAATAATGGCTTGCAGTATACATCCATGGTATTTCAGCAGTATTTGGCCTCAAATGCCATTGTACATTGTTGTAAAACTACATATTGGCCACAATCAAATGGGGAAGTTGAACGTCAAAACAGGACTTTATTGAAAGCTATATGAATTGCTCATTTGGAAGGCAGAGATTGGAGAAAGGAATTATGGCCCTTTCTTTTGGTATACAACAGGGATAAGCCCTGCAGAACTGCTGCGTGGCCACAAGTTGCCCAGAATTGAGAATCCTACTGATGTTTCTGATGAGTAGAGGTTCAGGGTCATCAATATATTTATCAGAAACTACCAGAATAGTGTCCTCCAGCAGGGAGATACAGTACTGCTTAAAAAGGAATGGTCAAACAAACTTTTTTTTATGAGCCAGAGCCCTACATTTTGCAAGAAAATAGTGGTACTCCAGTTGTTTTGGAAGATTCCGATGGTGGCACAATCCTTCTTTTGAAAAAAAAATTGTTGAACCAGAGAATCTTGCAGTGGAAGATGACCAACCAGCTGAAAGTAGCTGAAATCTCATGCTGATAATGGCACACAAGTACCTGCATCAGGACCAACATGATGTAGGTCAATCAAGCCACCAGCATACCCAAAAGACTATGTGTAACATGCATAATAACATAGTTATTGCTATGTTATTATGCACCAGAGAATGCACCTAACTTTTCTAATCTGCCTGCATACTCAAGGCCCTTCGTCCCTTTATTATTTTAGTTACCTTTCTCTGATCTGCTTCCATTTCCAAGATGTCTCTTTTGTATATTAGATTCCAAAACTGCACCGCATATTCCAGATGTGGCCTTACCAGTGCCTTGCAAAGAGGGAGAATAATATTTTTTTCTCTTGAATCTATTCCCCTCCTTATACAAGATAATATCTTGCTAGCTCTAGCTGTTGCTGTCTGGCATTGTTTGCTACAGCTAAGTCTGTTAGCTACCAGAACCCCAAAATCTTTTACGATTAGAGATTCACTTAGCACAGAGTTATTTATGGTGTAGGTAGCACCAGAATTGTTAAACCTCAAATGCATCACCTTACATTTATCAACATTGAATCTCACCTGCCATTCTGCTGCCCATTTTGATAATCTATCTAGGTCTGCTTGCAGCAATTGCACATCAGCTGAGGTTTCCAAAGCTCTGCATAGTTTAGCATCATCAGCAAAGACAGAGACCTTGCTCTCAATGCCCCCTTCTAAGTCATTCATAAACAGATTAAAAAGTGGCCCCAGTACAGAACCCTGAGGTACACTTAGAACTTAAAGGGCATCTATAGTCAGGAAACCGTTTTTTTTTTTAAACTTCTAAAAGAAGCAACTAGGCTTCCAAAGCCCCAGAGTACCTTTAGTTCTTTAAGATTCATCCTGGGTCCCGAGATATAGCCCCTCGAAAAATCCGCGATGCTAATGAGCAGGCACACGTCATCCGTCACTCAGTAAGCACATGGCTCCTCCCCTTGACCTATGACGCGAACCGCGTAACTGATTCTGTGTCCCGCGATCTTTCCAGCAGCGCGCGTAAGTCAGGAGACTTGCAGAGACTCGTGCGCGCTGCTTGACAAGGAGGAGCAAGGAAGAGCAACGAAGAAGCAATTGGAAGAAGAAGCAATTCAAGGTGATTGCTCTTAAAATAAAAATAAATGTTCTCCATGGTTTATTATCTCTTAAATTAAAAATAAATGTCTATGCTTCATTATTTATTAATGGCTGGCAGCTGGCAGTAGAAGATAGCAAAATGGAACATGGAAGGTGGCATAGCTGGAAGGAGATGGAAGGTGGCATGGCAGGAGGCACAGGTTAAATGGCTGGAGGCACAGGGAAGGTGGCAGGAGGCACAGGGATGGTGGCAGGAGGCACAGGGATGGTGGCAGGAGGGACAGAGGAGGTATCAGAAGGGACAGGGAAAGTGACAGGAGGGACATGAAAGGTTGCAGGATGCACAGGGAAGATGGCAAGAGGCACAGGGGTGGTGGAAGAAGTGACAAGGATGATGGCAGGAGGCACATGAAAGGTTGCAGGAGGCACAGGTATGGTGGCAGGAGGCACAGGGAAGATGGCAAGAGGCACAGGGGTGGTGGCAGAAATGACAACGATGATGGCAGGAGGAACATGGAAGGTTGCAGGAGGCACAGGTATGGTGGCAGGAGGCACAGGGAAGATGGCAAGAGGCACAGGGGTGATGGCCGAAGTGACAAGGATGGTCAGGAGGCACATGAAAGGTTGCAGGAGGCACAGGTATGGTGGCAGGAGGCACAGGAAGTGGCAAGAGGCACAGGGGTGGTGACAGAAGTGTAAAGATGATGGCAGGAACATGAGGTTGCGGAGGCACAGGTATGGTGAAGGAGGCACAGGGAAGATGGCAAGAGGCACAGGGGTGGTGGCAAAAATGACAAGGATGATGGCAGGAGGAACATGGAAGGTTGCAGGAGGCACAGGTATGGTGGCAGGAGGTGCAGGGAAGATGGCAAGAGGCACAGGGGTGGTGGCAGAAATGACAACGATGATGGCAGGAGGAACATGAAAGGTTGCAGGAGGCACAGGTATTTGTGACAGGAGCACAGGGAATATGGCATAGGCACAGGGGGTGGTGGCATAAATGACAACGATGATGGCAAGGGAAGAAACAAAACCATCAGGAAATGAATCCTATGCAGAAAAGACAACAAAAACCTCTCCTCCACAGCAAGTCTAAGATGACTCTCAGCAGGAGGTGCAGGGAGCTAGCCACGCGTATCCACCCCTCAAACGCCAACACCCAAGCGGGTTCCACCCAACACCCTCTCCCGGGTGGTGGTCCAATCCGAAAAGACAACGATGATGGCAGGAGGAACATGGAGTTGCAGGAAGGTATGCTTAGAAAGGTTGCAGGAGGCACAGGTATGGTGGGCAGGAGGCACAGGGAAGATGCAAGAGGCACAGGGGTGGTGGCAGAAATGACAACGATGATGTAAGAGGAGATGGAAGGTGGCATGCAGGAGGCACAGTTTAATGGCTGGAGGCACAGGAAGTGGCAGGAGGCACAGGGATGGTGGCAGGAGGCACAGGGATGGTGGCAGGAGGGACAAGGAGGTATCAAAGGGACAGGAAAGTGACAGAGGGAATCAGGATATCAAGAGGAAATCACATGATGCCAGGGAGGATGGCAAGAGGCACAGGGGTGTGAATAGTGACAAGGATGGGCAGGAGCACATGAAAGGTTGCAGGAGGCACAGGTATGGTGGCAGGAGGCACAGGGAAGATGGCAAGAGGCACAGGGGTGGTGGCAGAAATGACAACGATGATGGCAGGGGAACATGGAAGTTGCAGGAGGCAGGTATGGTGGCAGGAGGCACAGGAAATGGCAAGAGGCACAGGGGTGATGGCAGAAGTGACAGAGGATGAATGGCAGGAGGCACATGAAAGTTGCAGGAGGCACAGGTATGGTGGCAGGAGGCACAGGGAGATGGCAAGAGGCACAGGGGTGGTGACAGAAGTGTAAGGATGATGGCAGGAACATAGAAGGTTGCAGGAGTGCACCAGGTATGGTGGCAGTGAGGCACAGGGAATGGCAAGACACAGGGGTGGTGGCAGAAATGACAACAGATGATGGCAGGAATGAACATGAAAGGTTTGCAGGAGGCACAGTATGGTGACAGGAGGACAGGGATAGTGGCAAGAGGCACAGGTGGTGGTGCAGAAATGACAACGATGATGGGCAGGAGGACATGGAAGGTTATGCAGGCAACATATGGGCAGGAGGGTGCCGGGAAGATGGCAAGAGCACAGGGTGGGTGCAGAAATGACAACGATGATGGCGGAGGAACATGGAAGGTTGCAGGAAAGGTATGGCTTAGAAAGGTTGCAGGAGGCACAGGTATGGTGGCAGGAGGCACAGGGAAGGTGGCAGGAGGCACAGGGTGTGGCAGAAATGCAACGATGATGTAAGGAAGGAGATGGAAGGTGGCATGGCAGGAGGCACAGGTTAAATGGCTGGAGGCACAGGAAGGTGGCAGAGGCACAGGGATGGTGGCAGGAGGCACAGGATGGTGGCAGGAGGGCAGAGGAGGTGTCAGAAGGGACAGGGAAAGTGACAGGAGGGACATGAAAGGTTGCAGGATGCACAGGAAGATGGCAAGAGGCACAGGGGTGGTGGAAGAAGTGACAATGATATGGCAGGAGCACATGAAAGGTTGCCAGGAGGCACAGGTATGGTGGCAGGAGGCACAGGGAATGGCAAAGGCACAGGGTGTGTGTGCGTCGCAGAAATACGCAGCGGCAGAACGGAAGGATTGCAGGAGGAAACAGGGCTCTGTGCATGAAACAGGAGCACAAGGTATGGTGGCAGGAAAGCAGACACAGAATAAAAGGCACAGAGGCGCAGAAATGGTGATGGCAGAAGGAAAAGGTTGCAGGAGGCATCAGTATGGTGCAGCACAGGATGGGGCAGAAGGTCAAGGGCAGAACATACATCACAATGAGCAGAGCAAACATGGAGTACAAGGCCATTTAGGAGCAGGACAGATGAAGGGGTGGTGGCAGAAATAACAACGATGACTGGAAGAAGCAAAGGCATGGCAAAGAGAGGAGGAGCAGATGGCATACCAGGGTCAGAAAACACGAATGACAAGGATGATGGCAGGAACATCAGAAGGTTGCAGGTACACAAAGAAGGTACAAGTTACACAGGAGGCACAGGGAAAGACAAGAAGGCAGAACACAGGGGGTGGCATAGCAGAATACAGATGATGGCAGGAGGAACATGGAAGGTTGCAGGAACAGGCAAGGGTATGGTGCAGGAGGCACAGGGAAGATGGCAAGAGGCACAGGGGTGGTGGCAGAAATGACAACGGATGCAGGAGAACATGGAAGTTGCAGGAGGCACAGGTATGGTGGCAGGAGCCACAGGGAAGATGGCAAAGGCACAGGGGTGGTGGCGAAATGACAACGATGAGGGCGAGGAACATGAAGGTTGCAGAGGCACAGGTATGGTGGCAGGAGGCACAGGGAAGATGGCAAGAGGCACAGGGGTGGTGGCAGAATGACAACGATGATGGCAGGAGGAACATGGAAGGTTGCAGGAGGCACAGTTATGGTGGCAGGAGCACAGGGAGATGGCAAGAGGCACAGGGTGGTGGCAAAATGACAACGATGATGGCAGAGGAACATGAAGGTTGCAAGCACAGTATGGTCAAGGCACAGGGAAGATGGCAAGAGGCACAGGGGTGGTGGCAGAAATGACAACGATGATGGCAGGAGGAACATGGAAGGTTGCAGGAGGCACAGGTATGGTGGCAGGAGCAGGGAAGATGGCAAGAGGCACAGGGTGGTGCAGAAATGACAACGATGATGGCAGGAGGAACATGGAAGGTTGCAGGAGCACAGGTATGGTGGCAGAGGCACAGGGAAGATGGCAAGAGGCACAGGGGTGTGGCAGAAATGAAAGTGATGGCAGGAAACATGAAGGTTGCAGAGGACAGTAGGGTGGCAGGAGGTGCAGGGAAGATGGCAAGAGGCACAGGGGTGGTGGCAGAAATGACAACGATGATGGCAGAAGGAACATGGAAGGTTGCAGGAGGCACAGGTATGGTGGCAGGAGGCAGGGAAGATGGCAAGAGGCACAGGGGTGGTGGCAGAATGAAAGGATATGGCAGGAGGAACTGGAAGGTTGCAGGAGGCACAGGTATGGTGGCAGGAGCACAGGGAATATGGCAAGAGGCCAGGGGTGGTGCAGAATGACAAGGATGATGGCAGGAGGTAGCATGGAAGGTTTCAGGATGCACGGTAGGCACAGGGATGGTGGCAGGAGGCACAGGGAAGGTTGCAGGAGGGACAAGGAAGGTGTCATAAGGAACAGGGAAAGTGGCAGGAGGGACATGGAAGGCGGCAGGAGGCACAGGGAAGGTTGCAGGAGGGACAAGGAAGGTGTAAGAAGGAACAGGGAAAGTGGCAGGAGGGACATGGAAGGTTGCAGGATGCACAGGGAAGAGGGCAGGAGGCACAGGGGTGGTGTCAGAAGGGACAGGGAAAGTGACAGGAGGGACATGGAAGGTTGCAGGATGCACAGGGAAGAGGGCAGGAGGCACAGGGAAGATGGTAGGAGGCACAGAGGTGGTGGAAGAAGTGACAAGGATGATGGCAGGAGGTACATGGATAAATGGTTGCAGGATAAATGAGGAAGGTTTAAGGGGGCACAGGGTAGTTTGCCAAAGTTAATAGCTTTATTTATAATGTATATTTTTTAGGTTATGGCTGACGAGAACCCTCAACCAAGTGGATCAAGGGATTGCGAAAGACCTTCTCCTAAAAGACGGGTATTTATTTATTTTTTTTTGTACAAAAAAATTAATGCAAGCTGTGTAGTAGGATGCATAAATATTTTCAACCATTACTATTTTTTAGTATGAAGATTTACTGGAACGTTTAAGAAACCGCCCTGAAGTACAGGGTCCTTTTTTTTCCTTTCAAGATGATCCATGTCGCAAAAGATTAAGAGTCGAAGAAGAAGAAATTGATAAAGAAAGTGATAGTAGCACAGAAAGTTCCTCAACATCTGAACCAGACCCAGATACCAGAGCAGGGAAAATAGACTGGTGCAGATGTGGGAATTGTCAGCCTATGACCACAAAAGTAGAGAGCCTGTGTTGTGTGGAGGTTGATGAAATTTCTGCGCAAATTCCAGATCACTCCACCTGTATCATTGAAAACGCTACTATCCATCAGGAATGCACCGATCCGTGGAGAGTTAAGCTAGATTTGAGAAAAAATCACTTGAGTCTAGCAAAATATCCAAAAGATCCGGAGTTACAAAGGTAAACATTTAATAAATCATAATGTGCAGTAAAAGAAATCATTTTATAATAGTTATTTTCTGTATTTACCAACCGTAATGGAAAGTAATTTTCTCTGTGATGTCGGACATCAAATTCTATTAAAACAATTATACTCACCATACTTGAGTCAATTGGAGTTTTTTTTGATTTTGGAGGCAAAAATAGGTACCTCGGCTTGTACTCGGGTCGGCTTGTACTAGAGTATATATGGTATCCCAACAACCATATTGAAATGATTGGCGTGACTCAGATTACTGCTTTTATATGAAGGTGCTCTTCTTTCTGAGTGTAATTCTAATGCTTTAGTTGTCCTTTAATTTAAAGCTGCTAACATGAAAGCTGGGAAGGCACATTTCAACACTGATGTATATGTTCAAGTAATGTAACAGTTTATGTGAAATGTAATTTACCCTTATTGATTTATTAATGTAACTCGGTTTGTTTATTGTAGGTCTCTTAGAAAGACTGCATACCGTACGTTTACGGTAATGATTTATGAATTTCTTGGCAAAAAAAATCGAAAGCCAATACCTTCCTGCATGGTAAAATCGATTAGAAATGCGTTTCCTGACCCTAATGGAAGATATGTGGGCTTCATGGAACCCAGTGATTATTTGGCAGAGGAAATGGCCCTTGATTAAAAATAGAAATGTACATTTCAGTAAAAAACATTTCTTCTGTTTGTTTGTTTTTTTGACATTGTGTGCACAGTGCAACTAAATGTTCTTAAGTTGATGCACAACTACCCGGTATACTATTGTACAAATGTTTGACCCTTTGTAGTGTAATAGCTATAATGTTATTGTAATATTGAAAATATTTAATAGGTTATTAGATATGCTTCTTTGAAGAGGAGTAAAAAAACAGTTCTAAGTAGTAAGTTATTTTTGAATCTGAATAAAAACATCGTTTTACAACAGAAAAATAATTGTCTCTTTATTAAACATTCACAATTGAATTAACCAAATTTTAGAAACAACAAATTCACTGGCATATTGGGAGGCACAGGGATGATGGCTTTTAAAACTAATCTTTATTCACAGAATAAAAGGCAAGTTTGTCCCTCCAAAATATAGCGGTTGGTGGTGGGAGGGCATGGCCTGCAATATAACTAAAGGAATTCACACGTACATGAGTAGCAGCCAGGGAGGAAAGTAAGGGGAGGAAGGACTCCACTGTGCATGCCAGCAGCAACTGAGAGGACACAGCAGAGGCAGAAACCGTTTGTACAGTAAGGCAGCTCCTACCCTACAGTTTCCTGGACTTTGAAGATGCACTATGGGAGAACCACAAGGAGCAGGAATATATGGTAAAGATTTTTTTTTATTCTACAGTGTGGCCAGTAGTTGGTGAAATTTTCACATCTCTTTCTACCACTGTCTAACTCTGTCCAAACCTGGAACGATGTTTTCCTATCAAAGATTTTTTATCTAGTCTTTCAACAGTAGCTATGTTCTTTGGGTATTGACTGCTCAGTGATGACCAGTCAGTTTCAAGTTCTCCAGAAAGGATTTGGAGAGTATTCCTCATTATGTCCATCACAAAATTGTCCTGGACTTGATCATACACAGGTTTAGCAATCCAATGTTTACTTTGCTTTGTAAAAGCAATTTTGAATCGTTTCTCTCCCAGATCCATTGAAGTTGCTGTCGGGCGATGAACAACGGCTTGTTCACGGTTGCAATTTCTGTTATGAGACAGCGCTGATAACATTGTTCTTGCATGCATTGCGTCTATTTGAAACGAAATTCTTTTTGGTCGGAACTTCAGCATTTTGCTGTGGTAAACTTCGAGGCCACCGGTGTGACAGAACATTTCAACGTGTCTCAGATCTTTTAGTAGTTGTCGAGAGTTCACGATCTTAGACAATTCTTGAAAGGATTTCTCTGTTTCTTTTAGCCATTCTTTTCCTTGACGATGTGCTTTCAATAATCTTTTATGCTCGCAACTCTTGACCAAGTCATTGTTAGGAAATTTATGTATGTTTCGGACATGGTACAGCACAGAGAGCCACTTGGCAATTAGTAAATCGGCATTTTGGTTACAAGACTGAGCACAGAACCATAAGTGGTTTATTATTGGTCCAATCCACAAACTGAGAGATGCACAATCTGACAGTCTACTGGCTTTGAGAAGTCTTTTCCTCAAGCTCTTGCAAATATGCCATACATCAAATTGATGATTGATTTCTTTATGTTTGGTTGCCATTGATTTTCTAATAGATACGTGTCTGTCAGTTGCCATTATTTGTACTTCGGCATCCCTTTGTAAAACACCTTCAAGACATGTTTCAAATGTATTTTTTTCTAGAGCAACAGAACTCTTCCCGGGACCCAGCTGATCAATAGTGTAATTGACAATTTTTTTACTCATGATATCCATCAATGTGTAAGTGCAGAACTTTGCACAATGTCCTGGGCTGTCAAATTGCCCATCGCCCGCCACTAAAATAGAAGTACCAGCTATTTCCTGGTCTATATTCCTAATCTCCTTTTTCCACTCATGATCGATTGCTGGGAAAAGATATGATTTCTGGTAAGTGTAATATGTAGATGGAGATATAGTTTGTACTCCAAAGATAGAAAACATCTCAAACACTTTTTGAAAATTAGAGCCACTGTAGAGAACACTCGCAGCCAATTGAACGTTACCGAGTGAAATTTTTTTTTGCATTGGTTGACTGTGCCAGTAATAACTCTGGTGCTCATTTTCACAGGTCAATCGTACGGTGACCATGCTTCCTTTTAAAAAATTTTCAATTTTTTTGACAGCAGCATTACATGGTTCAATTGAAGGATGTTGACAACGAATATGGTACAGCAACTGGTCAAGACATGACTCGTATATAATAAATTTGCGCTCAAGTATATGATCGTTGATGTCTGACGGACGTTGTTGTTCAATGGATTTGTCAGTGTCACATGTCGTATTAGAAGGTTCATATGTAACATCCTGTGGATCAGGTTTGACTTCAAAAGAGTCATCTTGAGATGTTTCGCCAACATCGCAGTTTGTCAAAGAATTACTGGCAATAGGAGAAATGCTTGTTATTTGGGGAAAACTATTTAAAAGTATGCTCCGTTTGGCTTTTCGAATACATCTCTTCATTGCAGGTTTATTTTTAGGAGTCGATGAAGCAAATAGTGTTGAATCTACGTTCACACATGAGTTATCCTGATTTATAACATCATAGGTCTGTGTACCAAACTCAATACTTTTTTTACTATAAATTGTTTGTGTTCCTGCATCTTTTATTAAACCAGTGCTCAGTGTTGCAGTATTTATCATGCTGTGGTGTAAATAGATCTGTCTGGGTCTGTACAGTACGTAGTCTACAAACAATCCTAACAATTTCACCTGACGTACTATTCGTAGAGGTAAAAGCTTCATCCACATCTTCTGTTCTTCGTCGTTTAAGTGGTGGAATTGCAGTTAATATGGGTAGAGTTTGTTGAACGCTTGTAGATTGGAATATAGTTGGTACTGCTGAAGGTTTCAAATCTCGATGGTTACCTCTAAATAAATAACAATCATCAGTGAAATGGCATAAAAACATCCTATAATTTGAATTCTTCTTTCCATCCAGAACTTTTTGGGCCATTTTGTCAATGTCTTCAAACTGCTGCCCTGTTTGAAGTAGCCAGTTCCTTATGGCCTCAATATTCGTAGGGAAAGAGTGCAGTACGACATTGGGATACTTGACTTTCTGACCAGTACGATGGTAACAACCTTTCACAATACAGGATGGCATTGTGAATCCTACAAAAAGATCAGAAATTAAATGACAGAGAAATGATAAATGTATTGGCATGTGATGGGGTCTTGCAATTATAATCATCTTTTTACATCTTACCATTATAGAGTGAGGCTCCATTTTTATTTAAAACAGGGATGACATAACATATAAGTAACACTGATGGACATGGTGTTCTGTAAAATGTATGTGAGGGAGTGTCTGATGCACGATACAGTATGGAAGGTTTAGCATGTGGGTGTGTTCGGCTACTGTTGTTTGAGAAACGGAGTATTTCAGTGTGTGTCACATGGTGTATGAAGTGTTGCTAAGGGAGTGTGTGTGATATAGGACTGCATGAAAGTTTGTAGTGTTTTAGTGTGTGTTGCACATGTAGTCGTGTATATTGTGGATAAGGTAGTATGTGATGCAGAGAACAGCATGGAATCTTTGTTGTGTCTGTGTGTGTTTATTTTTTTGGCACCAGGTTGTTAGCCACTTCTGTTGGAGTACTGTATGGGAGATTTGGTGTGTACCACTCAAAGGGTTTGGCACTTATGTTTGAGTATATGTGTATGATGTGAGGTAGTATGTGATTTATAGTACAGTATAAGATGTTTTGTTGGTAAATTAATTATTGTACTCTGTATCACATACTCTTTTCATCCACACTATACACAATACCATATGCCACATATTAAAATACTTCAGTGTAAAGCAAAAACACCCAACAAAGCTCACATGCAGTACTGTATATCACACACTCCTAAACCCACACCATATAACACCATAAATCACACAAACACACACACCAAATCTCCCATGCAATACTGTATGTCACAAACACTATACACAACACCATGTGCCCCACATGCACATACTTTTATGCCAAACACAACCACTAAACTATTTACCAAGCGATATGAACATAACACACTATAAAACTGCCCCCACCCTAAAAAAAAATCTCACACACATACAAAACCAGTGACTCATATGGACATCACCATTACCTCAGTTATACAGTATACCAAACAAGACACACAGTGCAATTCACATTGCAATCTATAAAATAAGGTATGTATATACAATATGCACATAAAAACACACATAATAGTACAAAATCCATTTTATTCATAGATATGCATTACCAACAAATAGTACAAAGTGACATTGCTACACAATGCTGTACAGTGCCTAGTGCATTTCTATATAATACAGTTATTTATGATCTCAGCTAAGCAGGGGAAGAGATAAACACAGACTTTAGTTTAAACAATAAATTACAAGTAGTAAAATTAGATAACAGGCAGTGTAAAATAACTTACTTAGAAAGAAGCTTTGCAGCACATGTCCTTTTCTCTCCACTCTGCCCCTGCCTTCAGTCACTTCCTACTTTCCCTGCATTTGGCTTGCTTGCAGTCTATTGGCTTTGGAAGGGAGGGGATGTGTTCAGTGGGGTCAAGATGACATCATCTCTTCATTTCCAGTGCTTTTAACTGACAATGCTCGGACTCTGTAAACAGCCCGTCTCTGCTTGAGGGGGACTAGACAGAGAGGGGAGGGGGACTCCACAGCATGGAACAAACTTCTGCCAGTGTGAGAAAACGAAGCCACACAGCTGGATGAAAGCAAGACAGCTTATGCTAAGTGATCTGTACATTGTATATAGACAAAGTTTTTTTTTCACTATAGTTGCCCTTTAATAAATAGGTTAAATAGAAGCGGCCCCAACTCAGAACTCTGTGGCATCCCACTTAGCACTTTATTCCATAATGATGAAGCCCCATTAACTATTACTCTCTCCCCATTAACCAATTTTCTGTCCATGTACAAATGTGACTCCCCAGAGAGGGGGATCGGGGTGGTCTAGCGGGAGACCACCCCGATTTGCAGGAGACTCCCGGAAGATCTGGGAGTAGTGGGATACCTGGTACCATATCCTCGTTAACCGAGTGCACTTGCATCTTTTATACCATTTTTGCTACTATACTACTTGGATCTTTTATAGTGTATACAGAGGTGAAAAATATATTTAAGACATTTGCTTTATTGCCATCCTCCGTAACTAACTTATCCCCATTAATTTTTTTTTTTTTTTTTTAATCATTCAATTTTTATTGAAAGGTTTTCAGAGTAAATTTGATTCATAGTAACATAACATAAAATCAGATAATAAATGAATAATATCAAGATATGATATATAATAAGGAGTAGGTAACATTAAATAAAGTAACCAAAAATATATTAAAATGTATTCCGCCTCAGCTGCCAGATTGTGTATCTTGTCTTCGTCTGACTTACATAGATTTACAATTTTGAGCATAAGTACGTTTATCTATGTTGATAGAGGGATCTATTATCAGTATACCAGTATTCCCACTTTTTATAGAATTTGTGGAAGTTAAGTTGAGTTATGGCATATTGTTTCTCATATTGCATGTTGGTATTTAGGTTTCTCAGTATAAATGCAATGTTAGGAATTTTAGTGGTTAACCAATTTCTGGCAATAAATTGTATGATAATTATTGTGGTGTGATAGATAATGGTTTGTTGGTTATTGGGAAATTGTTGTAAATCTATCCATAAGAGAGCCAATTCGAGGGTGAGAGTGATTTGTTTTTGCAATATTGATGATAGCACTAGTTGAGATTTATTCCATATTTTCCTGATGTTCCTGCAGGTCCAGAATATGTGTAGAAGAGTTCCTCTGGTCTCCCCACATCTCCAGCACATCGGTGAGTATTTGGGGTTCCACTTTTCTAATATAGTTGGTGTTCTGTAGTACCTCAACAATATTTTCCTTAATGTTTCCCAGTGTTGTGAACATTTTGACAGTTTAAAGGGAATATTGGCTGCATCTGACCATTGTTTGTCGTTGAAGATTTTCCCCAAATCTTCCTCCCATTTTATATGTGGTTTGAGTTTAGTAAATATGTTTTTATTGTTGATCAGGTTGTAGAAAGTTGTTATTCCTTTGGGAGGGGTAGTGGGGGCTGTGAATTGTAGTTCAGTTGATTCTTTTGAAGTTTTCCATTTTGATTTAGAGGCTGTGAGCAGGGAGATTATTTGGATGTGTTTGAAGAAGTCTTTCGGGTTGAGCTGATACTTGTTTTGAAATATGGGAAATGGGATCGGCTTTTCATGCTGGTATAGTTGATCAATTGTTTTTAGTTGGTGTTGATCCCATTGGATGTGTAGATCTGGGATAAGTATTTCGCGACTGTTGATGGGTATGAAGTCGTATAGCGGAGCTAGGAAATTTTGGTTTTTATGTATATTTTTACAGATTTTGCTAGATGTTTGGGGTAGGATATAGGGGAGGGTTATTTGCTTATTTTCTAGAAGTGTTGCTCCCATGATTTGTTTCAAATTCCTGGGTTGGCACATTTTTTCTTCTATTTCACACCATAGATTTGTGCTTGTCTTGCTTTTCCACCAATATCTTATT
Organism: Hymenochirus boettgeri; assembly: GCA_019447015.1. Taxonomy (NCBI): domain Eukaryota; kingdom Metazoa; phylum Chordata; class Amphibia; order Anura; family Pipidae; genus Hymenochirus; species Hymenochirus boettgeri. The sequence continues at coordinate 148,429,193 of CM033469.1, forward strand.
TGATCTAATATTGTTGCTTGGTAATAGTCTTTTAAGATTGGTATTGCTAGGCCTCCTGTTTTACGATTTTTGGCCATGGTTTGGTTGTTTATTCTTGCTTTGTTTTTGTTCCATATAAATTGGGTTATGTTTTTTTGTGCTCTTGAGAGGAAGGGTTCTGGGATGTTTATTGGAATTGATCTGAAAATATAAAGATACTGGGGGAGAATTATCATTTTGGATGCCATTATTCTGTCCATTAGTGATAGTGTCATAATCCTCCATTTTCTTGTCTGATTTTCTAATTTTTCTATTAATGGTATAAAGTTGGATTGGAATAGGTTTTCAAGGTTGGTTGAAATTTTGATTCCCAAGTAGGTTATTTCGTTCGAGTCCCACTTGAATTGGTATTTACTTGATAAGAATATTTTTAAAGTCCCTGAAATATTGGTTTCCATAACTTGGGTTTTTTTCTCGTTAGTTTTATAATATGATAATAGTCCAAATTGGTGTAGATGTTTGTGGATGTGTATTAATGAGGTAATTGGTTTTATGTCACAAACACTATACACAACACCATGTGCCCCACATGCACATACATGCCAAACACAACCACTAAACTATTTACCAAGCGATATGAACATAACACACTATAAAACTGCCCCCACCCTAAAAAAAAATCTCACACAAATACAAAACCAGTGACTCATATGGACATCACCATTACCTCAGTTATACAGTATACCAAACAAGACACACAGTGCAATTCACATTGCAATCTATAAAATAAGGTATGTATATACAATATGCACATAAAAAACACACATAATAGTATAAAATCCATTTTATTCATAGATATGCATTACCAACAAATAGTACAAAGTGACATTGCTACACCATGCTGTACAGTGCCTAGTGCATTTCTATATAATACAGTGATTTATGATCTCAGCTAAGCAGGGGAAGAGATAAACACAGACTTTAGTTTAAACAATAAATTACAAGTAGTAAAATTAGATAACAGGCAGTGTAAAATAACTTACTTAGAAAGAAGCTTTGCAGCACATGTCCTTTTCTCTCCACTCTGCCCCTCCCTTCAGTCACTTCCTTCTTTCCCTGCATTTGGCTTGCTTGCAGTCTATTGGCTTTGGAAGGGAGGGGGTGTGTTCAGTGGGGTCAAGATGACATCATCTCTTCATTTCCAGTGCTTTTAACTGACAATGCTCGGACTCTGTAAACAGCCCGTCTCTGCTTGAGGGGGACTAGACAGAGAGGGGAGGGGGACTCCACAGCATGGAACAAACTTCTGCCAGTGTGAAGAAACGAAGCCACACAGCTGGATGAAAGCAAGGCAGCTTATGCTAAGTGATCTGTACATTGTATATAGACAAAGTTTTTTTTTCACTATAGTTGCCCTTTAAGCCCACGTGGATGTGGCTCCATTCACCACCACTCTCTGCAATCTAATATCTAATTCTCTATCCATGTACACATTTTTTTCCCTCAGTTTATACATTAGTCGCCTATGTGGAACAGTATCAAAAGCTAAAAAGTAAAATTCAAGTATACCACATCTACTGCTATGCCAGAAACTCAATTCTTACTCACTTCATAAACGCCAAGTACTGTAAATTTGTCTGGCACAATCTATTTCTCATAAATCCATGCTGACTACTAATACTTGCTAAAACAAATACTTAATAATAACGTAATACTGTATGTAGTGTCTTCTTAGAGGACAGGATTCTTACTTTTAATTTTTACAAGGCTGAACGTAAACTATTTTTTGGGGAACCAAAAATGGGCACATGTCCATGTAGATGGTGCCAAATGTGCAACGCAATTATCCCCAGTGACATGGTGTACCATCCTACTAAAGGGACAACAAGCAAATTGCGGGACTTTTCCACATGTATGAACCAAGGGGTAATTTATTTGTTAAAATGCCCATGTGGTTCAGGATATGTTGGACAGACTAAAAGAGAAGTATGAAAAATATTAGGCGAACATAAAAGAGATATGAAACTATTCAAACCAGTGAATCCAAATGTGATACCCCAGTGGCTAGACACTTTAATAATTTTAACATAATGCCATGCAAGTGAAATGGCAAGTATTAGAAGTCTTTAAACAACCCCAAAGAGGGGGTAATTTCCAACAGTTATTATTTCAACGGGAACACTGGTGGATTGTTCTTTTACAGACATTGGTGCCTAAAGGGTTAAATAAAGATTTTAATTTAACCTGCTTCTTAATTCCCTTCTTTTTGTAGACTTATACAAGTTGGTCATCTTGATTATTTATTGCAGCTGAGTTAAAAATTGCTGCATATTGTAATCAGAAGATAATTACAAAAGTTGCTAGAAGTTTCATCTTTTCTTTGCAGGGGATCCCACGCCATCTGGTGGATCATGTTGGAATTGATCCTATGGACTTGTTGAAAGAAATAAATTCCTCATGGATATACATAAAATAGGATTTTGTTTATTATACTTAAGTCAATAATTTTGTTATGATATAATAAGGACACAGACACTGTTTTTACCCACAGAGTTTTTTTCATTCACAGATGGTTTTATTTCATCAGTATGCATTAGTACTTTATTAAGATATTTATTTTGTTTTTATCTTCATCAATTTTAAAGTTAAATGAGTAATCACATATATGGCACTTTGATGGATTAGCAGATACTAACATATATACTATGATGTTTTAATGCAACTAATGTTCAGTGCATATTTACTGTTTTTATCATCACTATTTTATATTAAGATTGTACTTATGATAGCACTTTTTGTTCACTTTATAAAAATTAAATAAGAATTAGTAGCACTTTACTCCTCCCCATTCTATGATAGATGGAGGAGCTTTACCTGAGGAAGGGGGCACAGACTCCAAGACACGTTCTGTGGCTCCATCTCAATATTTAATAAAGTTATTTTAGAGTGTGCCTCTCTCCATTACCCTGTATGATACTTACCTGGTGTGGTACAGGCCTTCCAGAGTGCACCTCTTACTATTGCTGCCAGGACACTATTTGTTGTAGACTAATTATAATCTACCTGTATATACGCCAATTTCTTGTTCTGTATTACTATATAGAATACTGTAGCACAAAGGTATATTATGCTTCTTTAAATGGTCTTGCTGTAAACTGCACGTTTTAACTAATTTTGCATTTTTATTCTACCGTTTAAAATGCTTGCTTATCAAACCAAACAGTTTAACAGTAAGCAATTGATTTTTTGCATTTTTAAATGCACTTCATCGCCTAGCCACATTGTTCAAACACAAAAATTGTTTTGCTTTATGCCTTCAGCAGAACTAGAAATGTATTAGGGTTGGTCTGATACATTCTACCTGTTGACCACTGGTATTACAACAGAATTGCCTTCTCTAACTCCTGACTTTGGTACAGACAACTAGAGGATGTCATATTTCACTTGAGTACAGATCATCAGTACTTCTTTCATGAAACACCTACTTAAATGCATTATTCCCCACACACAAAAAAAAACCTAGAGATTCTAGTGGGACTATCATAGACCTCAATTAATCTAATGGTATAATACTTTTTTTGTTTTACCAAAAAGTAATTTTTCTGTTGTTCAAATAGCAAAAATAATCATTATGTCATTTAGCTTTGGGATAAAATGGAATCACTTTACATACATATAATATAGATCTGACCACAATGGTTACCCTTGTAGTTTCCATGATGCAAAAACAGCTGCTGCATTGCGGGGACAGGAGCGCTCCCTTGCAGGAATTTTACTCCTTGATTCAATTCGCATTCACTTTTATGCTAAATAGTAGCAGAAAATTTAGCACAAAGTTTATTGAATGGGGAGCAGTACTCTGTTTTTAAAGGGTTTTGAAAACATCGCAGGCCCTCCGCAAAACTAGTGCCCACGCTAACATGATATTACATTGGGTAGAGTGGGTTTTGCACTTGTTTGAGCTATAGGAAAAGGTGTTTTTCAGTATGAGATACTTGCAAGTCAGGCTGATATTCAAAACATCTTATATCAAAACTAATAATGGGAATTAAATGTTGTTATTGTGGTTAGTTTGTAAACACAGCTGAGGAACTTGGCATTCTAGAGAATATCACACGATGATTACATATGATGACCAAAGGAAAATGTAGCTGGCAAAGTATTTCTATTTAGAACTGTCTGAAAATTCTAAGAAAGCATGAGAAAAAAGGAAGGATTGTATTAATGGACATCATCCACAGTAGGCTAAACAACACAGTAGGCTAAACAACACAGTAGGCTAATCAACATTTTTCAATGATATGCAAAGGGGTTATGTGGTGCTCCAGCCAATTACAGAATCACCTCTAAAACAGCCCAGATTTCATGAAACACCTGCACCTCCTGGGTATAGTCCATATATTTCATATGCCTGCTGAGATTTGTGTTTCAGCATAATGTGGCACATTGGGCAGACAGCTTATAGACTTAAAAGGAAAAAAAAAGAATTGGTGGGAATTTTACAAAAGTTTTTTTTGTATGGCAAAACAGAAAAAGTCTTTGCAATTTATACTATATCTTGGATACAATTATTTGCATGCATGAGTATATAAGTGAAAATATTAGGGCTAAGTTTGGCATTTAGAAAATGCACCGAGCCAATAGCAAATGGGGTTTACCAATTCAGAAACGCCAGCTGTCTGCTGGCATTAAGGATTACATCTTAGAGAGCAGCTATTGGCTTGGTACATTGGAATGCAGTGGCTGCCTGACCCAGTTTTTGCAAGTTGCTGCAACTGACGTTATTTGTGTTAAAGCCACGTTAACCCTTGGCACATAGGTTAACGTGATTTTAGGACCGATAACAGCTCTCCGCACATAGCCTCATATATATCTTTATGTTTATTTGAATGTTCAAGGATTTTCAAAAATTTACAACCGGGGTTCGGGAAAAGCAGAATTCCGGAAATCCCACCTGATATGCTAATATCGGAGATCCGCCCGTGAAACCAGAAGAGAGACATAATAGAAGAATATTTAAAAACCCGGAAACCATGGGGCCTTACCGACAACAACATTATTTTATGGCATGGATGGAAAAATAACAATTTGATTGCAAAACAATTATTGTATTGTATGTTATGTATTTTAAACAGCATTTTATGTCTGTGGTGTAAAATATCAATGCAGTCAGTCAAAAAATCACTTGCCAATAATACATAATATTAATATAACAAAGTCCCAAGTTGAATTTAAAACATTGTGACTAGTTTACAAAGGGGTCTTACAATACAGATAACATTTTACAGTTTTCTACCAACATAATTGTATTGCTATATAACAGTTTTATAATACCTCCCCTTTATTAATATGCCCCACAGTCTTTATTTGTGGGGGTGATTTAATTTTTACTGATTAGTGATTAACCTGTATTAGGTAAAAAAAAGACATTTAGGTAATTACATGGCTTTTCAGCACAAATGACTAAATTAGTTAAACATAACTGCTCTAACTAGAAGAAATAAATATTTGTCAAAGGGACACTATAGTGAAAAAATGACTTTGCCTCATCGTAATCTATAATTGAATACATGTAAGTAGCACTTACTCTGATTTGTGTGTTGCTGCATGCCTTCAATCCAGCACACATTTTGTTTAGCAGAATCCCTCCTCCCTCTTTTAACCACTCCCACTTCCATCCGACCTGACTTTTTTCCCCACAAACCAACTGTCAAGCCTGCACACAGCATACAGCATTCCAACTGTCAAAAAACTGTCACCATTCCAGCTACAGTAAAACTACTCCCAGAAGAATAGTTTTTGAGAGTGAGGAACTTGATTGACATCTAAAATATAGGAAGTTTTGATTGGATATCTCAAGAAATAGGGTGCAGATCAACAACAAAAAAATGATACAGTGGTGGTTGGGAAGAATTATAGTTTCCAGTTATGGTCAATTTAAAATAACTTCGGTATACTGTAGATGCCCCTTAAAAAGGTTCTCTAGCCAATAGAACTTTGAGGATATTGATATTGTATTCTATTCTGTTTAATGTCACCAAAAAGAAAGAAATACTTTTTTCACATATCTGTTTTCTACCTGGGAGAATTCTTTTCCATGTACAAGGATAAAAGGAAGTTCTTATTACTACATTATGAAAGTGCAGGTTATAATGGTTATTTCTAGTCCCTATGACCCTCAGGGAACTATTTTGGCTTCAGCAGTAGATTTTCTTGCTTGTACAGCAGAAAGTGAAAAGGAAATGCGTAGCAGTGACATAATCAGCTTTACTAGTCTGGTGAGGAAATCCTTGCAATGCAAGAGCAATGCAAACTATTCTAGATGTGCGGCCCTCTGTCATTATATCCATCAAAATGATCCAATCAGAGTCAGCAGGGCCGTTTTTAGGCATAGGCCACCTAGGCAAAGTGCTAGGGCGCCTATGTTACACCAGGGCACTCAGTGTTCTCCCTAGCATCTCTCTGTCAGATTTACTTGCTGTGTTAGAACTGCTCTCCTTGTTGTGCTGTAATTTGTAACATTGTAGTGAGTAGAGACCCTGAACGCAGCTCCCTCTACTTGGATACAATGTTACAAATGAACTGAAGGTGAAGGAAGGAGGGGGGAGGATGAGCTCATCTAATAGTACTGAGGAGAACAGATCTAAAATGCCAGGTAAAAGCTGCTGCAGACTTTATAACAGTGGCCCCTGTGACTAGCAGCCATGAGATCCCTATCCCTGCCTCTTTCTTCCTTCCACCAAACTCTCCAATTAGAACTTAGTGGGTGAGGAGTTAACAATTCAATGGAGGAGACATGGAAAGCAGGTACATACTGTATATCATGTCAATGCTGGCAGCTCAAAGGGTTAAATGTAATACTGTGCTGGCCCTGAAAGTGTCAATGGCAATACTCTGGGAAAGTACTGGCACTAAGGGTTTAATGGCAATACTCTGGGAAAGTACTGGCACTAAGGGTTTAATGGCAATACTTTGGGTCAGTGCTGGCACTGAAATTACTAGTAGGAAAGTGTGGTGGCACTGAAGAGTTAAATGCTGGCACTGAAGGGTTAATAGCAATACTCTGGGGAAGTGCTGGCGCTAAAAACGTTAATGCCAATACTCTTGGAGGAATAGGCCACACTACTACACTTTTAAGCGTGATGGGATTGCGTTCTGATCATGCTAGGGCACCAAAATGGCTAGAAACAGCCCGAAGAGTCAGATGAGAAACAGCTGCAAATCACTGAGCTAAAGTTCTCCTTTCCTCTTCAGGTTAGATTGTAACATTGTTGCAAATGCAGGGAGAGCAGGTGACAACCCTGTGCCACAGATCCCTTGACCTCTCCCTCCCTTCTCCTTTGCTTTCAGTTTGAAATGACTAACCTTTGGGATAGACATGCAGTAGCTGTTCTGAATCTTCTGGCTGGTCCTTCCCGGGTTCCCTCAAACCTACACAGACTGGTTTAAGGCTATGTCCCCCTGAAATTTTTTTTTTTATATATGGTCCCTGCCCCCTCCCACCCTAACCGCTAAATGTTTTTTTTAGAAAGCCCCCCAAACTCTACTTACCTCCCCTCGATCCTCCGCCGCGCTCCCGGCCCTCTGCTTGCAAGGAAATGCAAGCAAGGGGCGGGACCGGCAGCCGCGTCTGTGATTGGCTGAGCGGCAGCCAATCACAGACCGGCTGGCGCGGCAGCTCACTTCGCCGAGGAAGAGAGAGAGGTAAGTAAGAGTTTGGGGAGCTTTCTAAAAAAAAAAAATGCGGTGGGCTGGGAGACATGGGGGAATGATTACTTAAGGGGTTTTACGCTAGGGGGAGGGATAGTAAACGGGAGGGGAGGGGGGGAGGAGGGAGAGGGGGGAGGGATGGGGGAGAAGGGGCTGCAGTACCGATGGCAAAAATCTACCTGAGGCCAGCTACAGCGTGTCCTATATGACTCTGCTAGCCTCCTGGTAGTCTTTTTTTTGGGACTTTGGGGGGCTACAGGAGAACCCTATGGAGCTGGGATGTGAGGTAAGGATTAAACTACACTACATGGTGGGGCCAGTAGTTGGGGGGATTATAGTTTTGGGGGTGGACATGCCCTTTAAGGTCAGTGCGCACATAGTACTTTTCAGCAGAGCTGCTTCATATTGAGAGACACAGTGAAGGCAGAGCTGGGATTAAGAAAGGGACCACAACACAGCAGGTTTGCCATGTATGAAAGACTCTGTGTGTCTTAGCTATTAGGTCAGTGATGTCCAACCCGCAGCCTGGTAGAATTTGTTCGCGGCCCACACAGAGCTGCGGGTGGGCGTGGAAAGGGGCGGGCCGAGGGGGAGCTACTCCCCACGGCCCACTCATAGTGTTCAGTGCCGCTAGTGCGGCCCCCAGCATCGGCTGTGTTGAGCACCCCTGTATTAGGTGTTTGATTAGATTTGTGTGTGTGATTGTTAGTTACATGGTGTTAGATTAGATGTGTGTGTGTGTGTTTGTTGGTTATAAGGTGGGTGATTAGATGTGTGTGTTAGTTATAAGGTGGGTGATTAAATGTGTGTGTGTGTGTTTATTGAGAGAAGCTTTCATGGGCTGTAAAAAAAAGCCCTGGAGGATGCAAGCACATACACAATTACAATGCTTATTAAATGATTCTGTGCTGTTGGGGAATTAGGCATTGTAAAGCAGGGGCTGGTTAACTGGCCCCAGAAAGTTTTATGATTGATCAGGTTTGGCTTTGATCATGGCCATCAGCCCTCCAGTTCACCAGTCAGCCCAGTGTTAAAGGGCATGTCCAACTCTTCAAAAAACAAAACAAATATGAAGATCTTGCATAAAATCCCCCCCAAACCTAGACAACACTAGCAGGGTTATTCAATAAAAGTTCTTATCGTTTAAAATGGTGCTAATTTTGCCCCAACCAATTAGATGTTAGCTTTCAAATGTTAAATAAGATCTGATTGGTTGGGGCAAAATTAGCACCATTTTTAACGATAAGAACTTTTATTGAATCTCCCTATAGGTTTAAATTTGTCAAATCTGAACCTAACTTTACTTAACAGTCCTCATTCCATCACTCGCCTTCTGCTTCTTCTTCCGCAGCAGAAGGGGCTGGACCAGCAGCTGCTTAGTGATTGTCTGAGTCTCAAGAAAATAAAATTCAACACTCAGTACTCAGATCCTGGAAATTGTGCTACATTGTAATCAGTTGATGTTCATGACTAAACCACCAATTTTTAGGAAGTTGTTTTAGTTTTCAATCCTCTTTTAATGATTACACCTCTTTCTAAGAGCAAACTTTTTTTCCATTCTGATTACATAATTACAACATCTCATGTGCAATATACTGGATATTCCAGTGATAAACTGACCGTAATCATTTTGTTGCTATGAATAATTCAGTTTTTTCTTCCCTGTTTATCTTTAAAAATGTTTGAAAATACTGGGTATCTGACCAAAATAAAATATATAAGCAAATTGTAAGAAATTTAGTTCAAATTGCCTATAAAGCAACAAGTAAAATTATATTTAAGTGGGAAACAATGAAGAACAAATTGTACGGTAAAGCTGATCACTACATAGCATAACCTTAAAGGAATAGTTCACTCTGAAAGTGAACTATTCCTTTAATATATTGATTGAAGCCAGCTGGAATCTTCAACCGCTTCACTCTTCTGTACAGCTATAGCGCGCATGCGCGTAATGCACGCTATAGCTGTACAGGAGAATGAAGCGGCCAGAGATTCCAGCTGGGCTGCTGTGGATCGCGTAAAAGGTAAGGTCTTTGGTATCTTCGTTCCCGGACCCTGCAATATTGATTGAAGATCGGGAGGTAATGCATAGCTCCTTAACCTCCCGGGCTTCAATCTATATATTAAAGGAATAATAGTTCACTTTGAGAGTGAACTATTCCTTTAATACCACATGCCAATGTGATGCAAAAACCTTTGTACATGTTCCCTTCACTACCTGTCCGCAAGTATAGTATTAGGGCTATGCAACACTAATTTGTTTCACACACGTTTACGTTAGCACGTGAGCCAATTGTCAGAAGAAATAGAAAGCAGGAACCAGATTGGCAATAGGAGATTTGATTTTGCTTCCAAACAGCGAGCAGCCAATAAAAGATCATTTCTGGAAACAAAGGTTTCCTATGCACCCTAATAAGAACACAGTCCATAGTGCAATATCAGCGTGTTTTTATTATAACACTTGACATTTTGGTCTAAACAGGTGTCACACAGGTACCAAAATGTTGTCTGTTATAATAAAAACACCCTGCTAAAAAATATTTTGGCAATTGCACAATTCATGTTGGGTCAATTATATTTTAAATTTAGCTCTACTTTAGGTGTAATTTTACAATAAATGTGTGTAAAATTAGCATTAAGGACAAAGTCCTAATATGTGTTTTGAGTTTTCCATTTTGAGTGCATTTAGGACAATGCATTTTGTACACGTTCCAGTCTGTGGTTAACAGACATGCATTTTTCTATGCATTTGTCCACTTGTGTCCATGTTTCCAGTCCGTTTGCGTCCGTGTGCCGTTTTTGGAACATCAACAGGAAATACTGGAGAAAACGCAAAAATTAAGTTTGTCTTCATGTGTCAGTTTTTTTTGTGTTCGCATAGACTATTATTAAACGGCATGTCCACCCCTTTTAAAAAAAAATGTATATATTGTAGAGCTAGTTCCCCTAGCCCCAACTGCAATACTATATTTGTAAGAAAGTTGCCCTTTCGTTACTTACCTTCCCTCTCTCCTCCGCCGCAATGCCCGGCCTTCTGCTTGCACAGAACTGCAAGCAGGGGTCGGACCGGCAGTTCAGAAGGCTGGAGGAGAGAGGGAAGGTAAGTAAAGATCGGGGGACTTTCTTATAAATATTTTATTGCAGTTGGGGCTGGGGGGAACTTCCCTATATGTGGGAAAAGGGGTTTTAAAAACTAGGGGGAGGGAGAGGAAACGGGTGGGAGAGGGAGAGGGGGGGGGGGGGGGGGGGTGAGGGCTGCTCTGAGCAAGCCAAAAACCTGTGAGGACAGCTCAGAGGCGGAAACAAATTTCACTGGTGGCCGAGCTCCTGTGGTCAGTTTTTTTAAACTTTGGGGGACATTACAAGGAGAACTATTTGGAGCTGGGATGTAAGGTATGGATTTTTACACAGTACAGAGTGGGGCCAGTAGTGGGTTAAATTTTAGTTTTGGGGGTGGACATGCCCTTTAAAGTGCGATTCTGACACAAAAAGTAGTAGGACCAAAAGTAGTTCACACATGCCGATAAAAAATGGACCACATAGATTCGGAACGCAAATTATACAGTGGGAACTCGCGATTTCCATTATATTTTAAATTATTTTGTGATTTGCAAAATGCACATACTGTAGTGGGACCTAACCCTAAGGCATTAAAAATATACATATTTGCAATTATCAACTTCAGAGTGTAGAAAATTGTCAAAGAAAGAAGTGAAAGTACAAATGTTGTTAGAAAAGAAATAACTCTGAGAAAGATCAGCAGACCAGATGAGAAAAGTAGAATAGCTGGAGCCTGATGTAATGTGTAATAATAGGTTGATTTGATTGCTTGTTCAGTAACAAAGAACTAGGGAAATGCAGGGCAGCAGTTCATGGTATGGTAACTTTTTGTAGATAGTGATGGCCCAGTTCGGCGTATTTACCTCGTTCGCGAACGGCGGATATCGCAGATTTTCCGGTTTTCCGCCTTCCGTACTTTTCTGAACTGCGTTTTCAAAAATTTTCGAAATTACTAGGATTTCTCTTCGTAAATACAGGAAAATACAAGAAATCCTCGTAAATTCAAAATTTCGTGGATTTTTTTCACATTTTTGGACGGAGCAACCCAACATTTCGGGTCCGTATTTTCGAAGAATCCTCGGTATTTTCGAAGAATCCTCGTATTTTGTAGAACGGATTTTGCTGAACTTTCATTTTAAGGTTTTAATGGGTCTGCTCGCGGATTTTCGAATTTTCAAATTTTTTCGAAACCGGATTTTGCGAAGTTTGGACATCTCTATTACTAGACCAAGACAGGGAGAACTGCAAAGGAGAAAGTACAGCCTATTTTATTTATGCATACAAGGCCTCAGTTTTACTATATAATAGTCCAGTGCCTACTATAAGTTTACTATAAATACAGTAGTTGAAATACGTTGGACGAGAAAGAACATTTATTTACAAATATTTACTCAGTAAAGTATATTGAAACATAAAATTTAATAAAATACATAAAATGTATCAAAAACTATTAAGTGCATATTTATAAACATGCAGTATCGATCTTAATGGATGCTACGGTTTAATAGCAAACATGTCAGCATTTTATTACACAGCCGTATATTGCCAACCGATATAGGTACTGCTATTTTATGACCTTGTCTTATTACTTATTGGTAATGGCCAGTAGCGCTACTAGAATGGACAGTCCCCCTGAAACAGGATGGCTATGGCATGTCTACTCTTTCTATTGGTTCCTATAGGCAGCACACTCCTGCGATCGGAAGAGCACCACCATAGACGTCTATCAAAAGGGTGCACCATGCCCTGAGCAGGATTTTCACCTTGCCTCATGGGTGCAGCAGCCCTGGTAATACCATAGAGTTGGTGGTGAGCTTATTTGGAGAAACAAATGGTAAATTTACTGAATGGTAGTTACTGTACTGTAATACCTTGTAAGTTTGATTGTCAGTCACCCTCCAGTTACTTGAATGAAGATCAATTTTTTTTTTAGTTTTGTGAAAGACAAACATTTAAAACCACAAAGAAAAACTTAACTTTAGATATCCAGGGTTTGCTAAATTGCATACCATGATTAAAGTATTTATAAACTGAAATAAATATAAATCACAAATGTAATTTACAACACTCATCGTGTCGCGCCATGCAAATGCGACGTGATGTTGTCACGCACGCAGGCATCTGTGCATAAGCGTGGCGCCACCTCGCATGCGCCGTGACGTCGCACGGACGCCACAAGCACTGATTTTGGAGCTAAAGAGAGAGTGCAATGAGCCAACTCTCAGAGGGAGGAGCTCTACAGCCTTACCTTCATCATCCAAGATGTCAGCAACACACACACACAGGTAGGCTCAGGAGGGACCTAGGGGGTAAAAAAATGGTGGGGAAAGATTTTTAAAACCTGTCTCTTACAATTAAACTATACTTGTTTTAATAGTGCACTTATCTTTTAATTGATCTTTTCACTTATGTAGAAAAGGAAATAAAAAAGAATATTTTGTGAGGAGTGTTGTAAATCACATTTGTGATTTATATTTATTGGCTCTCAGCCAATCACAGACACGGCTGCCACTCCAGCCCCTGTTTGCAACTTCCAGCAAGTGGTGAGTCGAGGTAACGATCGGTGGTAAGTTTGTTTCTGGGGCTTATTTTACAAAGCTAACACAGTGGCTGGGGGTGGGCTGGAGTACCCTAAACTACAGAAAATGTTAGTTTCTGGGGTGAAGATATGCTTTGGGCCCCAAACTGCTCTTTTAAAGGCAACTGGTGGGGTGCAGGGTCCCTGCCTGTGGAGGTGGAAGAGCCCCTCCCCCCCCGTTAAGGTGGCACCCCTCCCACCCCACCTCGAAATAGATGGAGAATTTTGTAATTTTTACATTTTCGAATTGCTTTCTGAGTTTATTACTGTTTATTACTGCTTTCTGACTTTTATATTGATCAAAAGCTCCCTTGAGGCTATTAGGGAATTTGAATGCTGCCCAAGCAGAAGGTTCCCCGGGTCACATGCACCTGCCCACGTCACATGTACCATCCACTTATCGTACCATTTCCCACCTGGTTGTTAACTAGACTGAAGAATTCTCAGTAATGGGACGAAGTAAACAATTATATTGTTAAATTTCTCATTGTTTTAACTTTCTGTGTCTGGAGTTAAGATGGTTTGTTCTTGATTACCTCATATACATTTAGGATGTGATGTTAATAAATATCTGCACATTTCCTGTGCACTTCCGTTTTCAAAATATCTAAAACTACAGCAGCCCAAATAGCAGTCTATTGTTGATCATATATTATTCCATTTTAATTCTTGGCCACTATTCGGTAAATAAAATTATATTGTACATATTGACATGTATTTTAAATTACTATTTTAAAATATGAAATTTTAAAATAGTTATGTGAAATATGGTTATATCAGTTGTGATTAACTTAAGACCAATTTGGGCGGTATAGCTTTTAAAAGAAATTCTATGCTAAAAATAAATGACTGTTTATTATCTGCAATGCACTTCATGGGTTCTTCTATATGGTACTAGTAGGGGTTGACATGTACATATATCTGCTGCTGTTATTATTATCTCTTATTGAGTTATTAGGGATTGTTAGGTGTGGAGCAATTAAACGCTTTATTAGATTAACTAAAAAGTGGTTGGTTTTGTTTTTTTCTTTTAACCCCCATGTGAGTGTTAGCTATAGATTTAAACCCTGTTGGCACCACTGAATGTTCAGTGATCCACATGGTATGTTTTATGGATTTCGCTCTTCCAGAATTAAGCTGTCAGGATCTTCTCATACCACGGGTTATCATTAATGTATGGCCACAATTGTACATTTACAATTGATCAACCGTACAATACAGCAATGGTATTGTATAGGCCAGCGTACTTAGTGATACTAATAATAATAATAAGACTTCAAATTTGCAAAGCACAGCTAGATTTTTCACCAATATGTCTTAATGCGTATGATTAAACTAAACTTTGCAATAGTCTCTAGTATAGAATAACACATCAAAATCTCATTATATGTAGGAAGGTTACCGTTTCTCAGAGGGGCAGGGCTTAACATTCAGCAAACCAGTAACAAGATGTCAGCACTCAGCAACTTCCAAGGCACAAAGCTAGGCTCTGGAGGGGCATAGGTAAAAAATAAATATGGCAACGGTATTTGTAAAGCTACAGCTTCCAACTGAACATAACTTGATTTTACAGTGCACTTATCCTTTAAGACATAAAAGGGGAGATTTACCCAGAGCTGCTATCAGTCTGGTTAAATCTCCCATTTGCGATTCAATATTATTTATTTGCCTTCCGGGTTAATTGGGAAATGGCATTGTCATATGTTTACTTTAAACTCCAGCTATTAGCTGGCATTAAAAATTTGCGAAGGAATCGGGACACAATATAGAATGCTGCATGGGTTTTCCAAAAGCCAGGGCAACGATGGAGTTAAAGTTGCGCTAACTAATATTAAATTTTTTAGTGTGACTTTATCTCCGGAAAAGTGAGTACCATCCCTGGGTAAATGAGCCCAAACATTTTTCTCAATAGATTGTAGAGTGGAGCAAATTACATTTCAACACAAATTTGCTCTTGCTGCTTTTTTAAAGTATTAAAACATTTTCCCAGAGTTGGGGAAAAAATATCTTTAGTCAGCAAAGAAAAGGAAATGACATATCACTGTCTAAATAAACAAATGCTTTTGCCTTTAGGCTGTAATTCCTAAACTACACATCACAACTTCTAGGTGTAACGTGTTCAAACTTGTGCCAAAATGTGCACATTTTTTGAAATATGTATAGATGAACTTGTTAAAAATGTATCCACCTTTTATCTTGTTAGCTCAGTAATATTTTGGATGCATACTGAGGGTCAGTATGGATTTAAGACAAGATTTATAGCTGTTATGGCAGTTTTTGACATACAGTATTTTGCGATTCTCCATTTTGAAAGCAATAGGACAAAGTTATAATGGCCATTTGTGTGATTATTTTAATGCATGCCAATATCTGGCTTTAAAGTCAGGCAATAACTCTCTACCCCCACAAAAAGAAAATTCATATAAGGTAAGGCAACCCCCCAAAGAACCTAGATGAGCCACTAAACGTACTTACCAGCCTTGGCTCCCTCAGTCATGGCCTCTTCTGCTACTTCCGTGCACGGAACAGCCGAAGGGGCTGGATCAGCAGCCATTTATGATAGGTTGAGACTAAGACAACCACAGATGGGGCTGTCAGGCAGCAGCGGGAGCCATGGGAACGCAGTCGCATCAGTAGATTTAGTGGCTGATTTCGATGTTTTAAACATAGCGTTTAGGGTTGGTGGGTTTCCCTAACTTTATATGATTTTATGCAGCCATCGAGGGATCCAGAGGGAGGGGGGAGGGCTCCACTGTGGATGCCAAAGTCCTCTCAGAGGAGCAGGAAGTGACAGAAACAGATAACACACAGACAGACTCCTACTCTTCATTTTCTGGACTTTCATCAGGCCCTGCAGGACAGCCATAAAGAGCAGAAGAGAAAGGTAAGGATCTTTTAACACTACACAGTGGAGCCAACAGTGGGGCAAATTTTAGTTGGACAGTTTAGTGGACATGCACTTTAATGTAGGCAGAGGCTGGTCATATGACTACAAGCACATGGCTGAAAATCGGAAGTGTTAAAGCAGGAAGTAATATTTCTGAACCTTTCTAGCAATAACTTATATAGTCTGGTGTGGTGGCCTGTGGTGATGCAATCGCATTGTAACATGGTGATTGTGAGTGGTAATTGGCCGTGCCAGATCCCGTGGGATTTTGGGAGCCAGTGAGTTTGCGGTGCTGAAATCACACCCATGCAATGTCACCTAGGCTATATAAGCTTTTATATAGTTAATTTATCTGTTTTATAGGAAAGGGGAGTGTTAAGTTGGAGTCACAGCTGGCGGATACATCTTTGCGATGGGAATGGTTATTGGAGCCACTACAGAGGCTCCAGAGGTGTGTCATTCCAGCTTTGGCTATGGCTGGGTTTGTCTAATTAGTATGCAAGGATGTATAATTTTAAAATCTGCCATTTCAACACATTAATGGAATGTGTTAATTAAAGCTGTTGCCTACAGTTTCACCCAACACTTGTGTCCGTCTATTCATTTCAGAAGGTTTGAGGCATTACATGTGAAGGGTTGGTTATTAGTGTCAAGCGGTTTGGGCTTTTCCAGGACATGGTTTATCTAGAAATGTAATTTAGGTTTTATTTTGAAGGTATGATGGAAGGCTTTTTTTTATATACAAAGGGTAAAGTTCAACCTGCCCAATTCAACTTACCTTTAGCTGCAGCTATACGCACCTATTACTGTGATGTCCCTAAAGTCATTTATTCCTCATAAACTCTGCTGGTAGTACCTATGTTTTCTTCTTGGTCCTTCTGAGTAGCAGCAATTGGTCAAGGCCATACTGGCGTCATTGCCAATAAATGATGGTTGCTCCCCAAGATACCTCTTCTTTACATAAATAAGCTTATTAAAGCAGCTTGTATGGCTTGAACCTCTTAAGCAAGTGTATTTGTAGAGGAATAGCACAAGTTTGCCAGCTATATGCTGGCATTAAAAAGTTATGCAATTTTAGACACAGCCTCTGCAAATCACATTTTAAAACCACACCAATCTTTATTATATTATTTAGCATGGCTTTAAGACACAAATTAGTGAAATCTCCTCTAGTTGATTTGCCCTGTCAGATGCATAGAATGCGATCTTATCTGTTTTTTTTCCCCTCTGAAATAGAGGCTGTCAGTGCATCACTCTAGCAGCTGAGCCAATAATAAACCATATAATGTAAAAATGTTATGTAGATAAAATTAACCAAGCAGTGCCATGACCACTGGCTGAATGCTTTAATACAGGTTAGAAGACTCCAACATAGGGCACATTGGTCTGTGTAAGTTGGCCTGTTTATGTTTGACAGTTCAGAAAGAATATATAAACAAAAATAAATCTGGTAAAAAATTACATACAAAGCAACCAATTATTATAATGAAATTAAACAATTAAAGAACACAATATATTTTATTTTTGTCAAAGCTGTTAATTGTCACAGGAGATAGTAACCAAAATTGGTTAGTCTTTTTTCTTCCTTCCTGTAATGGTCATGCCAAGAGACGTCATTCCAAACAAACTTTCTTTATAAAACCTGTTACAGCTTGCTATACTACAGTAAACAGGATTGTGCAACTTGTTTCATGATCGGATACTGGAAATGTAAGCGTTACGTATGATACAGCCCTATAGTTCTTTAAATGCTATTTTTGATGCCATGCTTTCATGGTACATGTAAAAGCTTTCAGAGAGTGTGGAATTTTCATATTAAAAAAGCAAATTCATATATTACAAACAATCCTAATGTTTATCTGTTGTATTCAATTAGATCAATCGGACTTGAAGTTTAGTTCTTGAAGACGTTTCGCTAGTCATCCGACTGGCTTTCTCAATTCAGAATGACTTGTACAAGAATCTGTGGCACTTATGTACCCTGGAAAATCCCAATTAGCATATCACAGCCAGGTGTTAAGGGCGTGATTAGATAGTGGCTAAGAGGTGTTATAGGAACGCCCAGAGTAAGGTGTTAAAACAGCATTGTACATGGCAGACAGATGGTGTTGAACCCCCCCCCCCTTCTATTTAGGCTTGGTTTCTTTATTTTCACATAAATGGCCTCCTTAACACCTCTCTTGCTTGAGAACCTTCACAAGCATAATCCTAATGTTTCTGCTGCATCTCCTTCTGATACTTCTCTGGGTCTACTGATATAATTTCTAATAAGGTCTATGAGCCTGGTGGCAAACTGAATTTTGGCTGTTCAGAAAATATTACTATTAGCTAAAAACAAGGAAGGAGAAGGAGGAACAACACCTCCAATTACATACATAGAAGTATTGTTGAAGAACTAAACCTAAAAAATGAAATAATGAGAGTAGATCACTTACTTTATTCTATAAATATTTTAGGAGAAATCCAGATAGGGTTAAGGAGTTGGCACATGTGCAGACCAGATTATATAGGGTAGCTTAAAGGGGAACCGTGGTCTCCAAATCAGTTGAGTTTAAATGAAAGGCCAGATTACTGCCTTTAAAACGAGCCATCAACCACCTCTATACGTGCTCCACAGCCCAAGATATAAAGAAATGGGTGGAGGCTGACATATGACATTCCTAAGGCTTCTCCTGCACAGTGCCGCCTGCGAGCACAGTCTCAGACTCCCTCAGTGTGTGAGGGAGACAGGAAGTCCCTTCTCCTCTCTGCTGTGTGAAGGACCTGCAGCTGCAGAGAAGGTAAGGGAATCTACAGCCCTTCTCTCTCACTATGTGAAAACAGCCTTCTCACTGCCTGAAAAGGAGTTTTCGGGGGGTAGGGGGAATTTAGGGTGGCCCACAGCACCTGTGATTGGTGGGGCTTAGGTACTCGTGAGTGGGCGGGGCCATGACACCCGTGAGTGAGCGGGGCCACGACACCCGCGAGTGGGTGGGGCCACGACACCCCACGATTGGGCAGGGCCACGACACCCGCAAGTGGGCGGAACCACATGGGGCTGTAAGGGAAAGGGCCAAGGGGGGCCTGCAACTGGAGGGACCATGGGGTCCATGAGTGGGAGGGACCAGGGGGGCTGCAAAGGGGAGGAGACACAGGGCAGATTGACTGACAGGTTTCTGTACATGAGGACACATCTTCAAAACTATGTAAAATAAACAATGAAAATAAATTGCAAAAATTCTCAGGAGAGCAATTCCTATCAATTTACCTATAGTCATTTTTGGACCACAGTTCCCCTTTAAAGGAATTTGTCATTTACATTTTCATTTGTAATGTTTAGTTTCCTTTAAATAGTTGCTTTAAGTGCAAACATGCTTATTTTCAGTGCAGTATAGCGTATTTCAAACACTCACTGTTGCACTCAAAAGCTCAGCAAAAAGCGTGCAGAAAAACTACTGTGCTTTTGTTCCCTGTGCTATGATCCAGATGTAGTTTGAATGTAGCCTAAAAGTACCATATGGGGCTGATGCTATAATGGCCACTAACAGGCCAAGTGTAAATCCCATCCTGGCCTGAACAATGTATTATCAGGTTAGTATGGGTTTTACACTAATTTTGCTAGACTAAACTTTGGGGAAATAGCGCATTGTGGGATCTCAGGAATGTTTACTTACGGTATTACACTGCCCAGTTAATGTTTTCATTAAGACGTGCAGGGCATATAGGAGAAGCGTGCTATCTTCTAGCTAAGGAATCCGCGGAAGCGTTACCGGCAAATTATGGGACATTTTCCCCCATAGACTATAATGGTAACAATCCTCAAGTGTGAATATTTCAAAACAGTACCAAGTAGGTACACCTACTGACCTACCTTTACATTCCCATGGAAGCCATACTTAAAGGGTAACTATAGTCAAAAAACTAATTTTGATCAATCGTGTTCATACATGCAAAAACACATAAAGTAAAAAAAAAACTAATTTTGATTTATCCTCAATAAAAGTTAGTTATATGACTATACATGAAAAACCACATACCCCCAACCTCAGACGAGTACACACACCTACTGACCTACCCTTCCATTTCTGTGGCAGCCATACTTAAAGGGTAACTATAGTCAAAAAAACGAATTTTGGTCAATCATCAATAAAAGTTAGTTTTATGGTCATACATGCAAAAACACATTAAGTAAAAAAAAACCTAATTTTGATATATCCTCAATAAAAGTTAGTTATATGATCATACATGAAAAACCACATACCCCCAACCTCACATGGGTACACACATCTACTGACCTACCCTTCCATTCCTGTGGCCGCTTATTAAAGGGTACTAAAGTCAAAAAAGCTAATTTTCATTTATCCTCAATAAAATAGTTTTATTGGCAGCCATATAAAAGATGGTTTTTGGCAGCCATATAGTTTTATGGCAGCCATATAGTCAAAAAAATATTGACTAATCATCAACAAAGTTTGTTTTTTTTAGCCCCCAACCTGACACAGGTACACACACCTACTGTTCTACTTATCCATTACTGTGGCAGCCATACTTAAAGGGTAACTAAAGTCAAAAAAACTAATTTTAATCATTAATCAAAAAAGGTTGTTTTTTTAACTTCCAACCTAATCCAGGTACACACACCTACAGACCTACCCTTCCATTTTCATGGCAGCAATATTTAAAGGGTAAGTATAGTAAACAAAAAGCATTTTGACCAATCATCAAAAAAGTATCTTTTATCCCCCCACCTGACACAAGTACATACACCAACTGACCTACCTTTAATTCAATTGACAGCCATATTGAAAGGGTAAGTAAAAAACAACATGTCCTTCATTGGCATTACTGAGTTTTAAACAAATATCTACAGCATAAACACACACATTCCTTCCAAAATGCAGCCTTTCAAGCCAAATTCAAAGTTTATATTTAAACTTTCCCTTTCTAGTTATTAATTATTATTTATAATTTAAATAACACTGTTAAGGGCAATGCACCATAAGAATCTAAAAGGGTAATTTAATTTACAGACAAAAACTGCAGGGTATGCAGGGTAGATGTTATTTAAAACACTTTATCAGTGTTTTTGTTGTTGCCATACAGTTGACATTTATGAGTTTTGTAGTTTCTGAACTATCCAATGTGGTACTCAAAGGGCATGTTCACTGTCAAAACAAAAAAACTGGTGAATTGTCAGCTACCTGCTCCCAACCCCAATGGATATATTATGCACTTTATTACTTTGATTATTGTCCTGATTCTGTCAGAGAAAGCTGACCCCTCCCTCCATGCAGCCAATCAAGACTGTGATTGCTGACATAACAATCAATGATTGACTGCTGTTTCACCTGCTGCTTCCTCTGCACATGTTCAAGCATATAAAAAAGCCCTTAGAGCAGAGAGAGGAGGCAGATACTTTGGCCAGAAAGGGATAGAACTTAACATTAAATATCTGGTTACAAATGTGTGTAATAAACTGAGAAAAATAGCGGTTGGGTTTGCGGGCAGATAACTAACAATTTTTTTGTTTTAAGGGTGGACATGCCCTTGAAACAGTACATCTATTTCAGAGCTCTAGATGCAATGTGTCATTCATCATTTATTGCCATTCAAATACAAAGAGAATACAAGAGTTTTTTCACTGCAGACTCTTTTGGGGGAATTCACAGAAGAGCGCTGCAGCAACTTTGCGATGGCTGAGTGAGTGACGGAAGAGTCACTGTGCAGCCGTCGCAAAGCGATTTACTAGAGGCTACACGGGTCTTAGCACGTAAGTATTTAACGCCAGCGATAGCTGGTGTTAAATACCTACAGTATGTGCGGGTGAAATTCACCCAGAACCACACAGCCTCGTACCTGAGATTTGCCAAGAGCATTAAGTGCTTTGGGTGAATCTCCCTGTTTATACTTAAAGGTTTAAATAGTTTACACTTTACTAGTCACACCGCAATCCACTCCCTTAACCACCTACTGGAATAACAATACCAGGGAAATCTTGCGTTGTGAAATAAACAGTGCCTAAAGAAGTATTATAATGAAATTGTAAAAATTATTTGCGTAGGATTTTTGGCAAGTAAGTCAATATCACTCCTATGTCTGTGAAAAAAAGGATTGCTTAATAAAGAATTTTGGCTTTAATGATCAATGCTATTAAGTCTCAATAAATTTCTTTATAATCCTTTTGTGACTGGGGCATGGAATGGTTTTCATCGACAGTAGCACAAGCAGTGCATTATTTTTTGCTATTTTTTGTCTATATTTACAATTTAACACCTTTATCCTCTCTCTGAAACCCCTGGCACTTTCTCTCCTGAGTAGGGTGTGCCAGGCTTAGCAAGAAGGATCAGGGCACAGTATGAGGATACTTAGCAGGTAACTATGTGCCAGCAGAAGTGGGAATCTGGTGCCCTCTGAACCCCTCTCGCCCAAACATGCCCTTATGTGGTTAGGTTACTATTTATTTTGATGCACAGTTGGTTTCCCCCATAGCACTGACATAGGCTTAAAGGGTAACTATACTCACTCAAACAACATTACATTATGTGAAACTACAATTTGAGAGAAGTTAAATGGTGCCCTCTCTTAATCACAGCTTCACCATGGACACTGCTCTGTTTACACATCTCCCCCTAACTCCCGCCTTTTTTGTTTTGCTGATTCTCTTAAATGTTGCAGAAAGTGTGCTGGTGGGCAGCCAAAGGTCCTAGTAAGAGGTGAAATAGTCACATATAATTTCTGCTTCTGGAGTGACAGGTCTACCTGCTTGCCGGAATTACAAGCAGGGGGCCAGTAATTTGGGCCAGGAAAGAGGCCAATAATTTGTTCTGACTGGATATTAGCACTGGGATGATCACTGGCTCATTGCCCCTTATTGATCAAAAAGATCAAGCAAGGGGATGGATCTATGAGCTTCACCTAGGTAGAGAGAGAAAAGCTGTCTAATTAGATACATTAAGGGATTTAATAAAAGTTATTTTTGTTAAAAATGGTGCTATTTTTGCCCCAAACTATCAAATCTTTTTTAACATTTGAAAGCTAACATCTGATTGGTTGGGGCAAAATAAGCACCATTTTTAAGAACTTTTATTGAATCTCCCTAACTGTATCTTATACATCATGGGCCTCATTTACCCATATGTGCTAAAAATAGGGGTTAAACTCATGCTAACCAATATTGAATAGGTTAGTGCAAGTTTAACTCCATAATTGCACTGGTTGCACCAGTTTCACAAAAGAAACCGGTGCAATGTATTTAATTAAGGATTTGCACCACTTTTTACTCCACAATTTAAGACCAGCTAATGGCTGGTCTTAAAGTGGTGCTGGGGTAAAATCCCTTTTGGGATTTACCAACAGGTGCAAATCCAATATTAACTACAGTAAGCCATATTTGCCCGGAGAAATTTAAGACTCTGGGTAAATGAGGCCTCATGTATCTCTCAGGAATTACTGAGAAAAGCCACATGGTAGTCTTTCAATCATCAGTCAATAAAATGTTTATTCTCAACTTCTCCTTTAAATGTAAAAGGGCCTCTAGGAAACATGATTAAAGATTAGTTTAACAAATGATATTGGAGGTTCCCATTTTACTTTATTATGTTTTCATCATAAATTGGTCACATACAGCATATACAAGGTTGTGAGTGCATCTGAGAAGGTATACAGTCATTCGTTATATTTCATAAGATACACCCACTGATGTTTTTTTTATTATTACTTGCTTTGGTACCTTTGCTGGTGTGATGGTGCTGTAATGTCATACACTGGGTGGCATGTTCTGCATGATTTCCTAAGACCTTGGTGGGAAAGCATGTCATGTGTGTTAAAATCTTTTTAAGTTTGCAAGGCATCCAGAAGGATTGAACTGAATCGCACACTCAATCGCTCGAGATTTTCCTGCATTTGCGCTTGCGATTTGCCCATGTGCGATATGGCAACGCATGCAATTGTGGAAAAAAATGCATATCGCATGCGTTACAAATCACGTTGGCACAATCTCTATGCAATTTGAGTTTGCAAGTGCAATCGCGTGTGCGCAAACGCAGGAAAATTGCACAAGTGTGGCCTAGCCCTTAGAATTAACCGTATGGATATGCACCATATGTACATAATGTAGCAATGGCTATTAGGACAGCTGGTATTCTTGTTCCCAGATTTTATATGATGATATGTATTTAAGAGAGGAGATGGGCAGTGGCATAACCATAAGATTTGTTTAATCATATGTTAGGCATGTTTTGTATTTATAGGAAATTTAGTTTATTTCTATTTACAGGATATATAATGTGTTTGGAAATATGTGTGTTTTTATTTAGATTTGGTACACTTAGTACTCAGGTACCTGGTACTTTACTTCTCAGAGCGGCTTATTTACCAGCCACGCAGCGCTCTTTCCTACTCTTAAATTCACGCTAACGATTGGTTAGCGCTGTTTTAAGCCTCGATTTGGGGGGCTGCGCGAGAACAGGAAGAGACATTTGTACAGCCTTCGTAAGCCTATTTACCCGACGCTGCAAAGGCTGTTTGCACGTAAGTATTTAAGTATTTGCGCAAGTAATATTTACCCAGAGCAGTGCAGCATATGGTAAATCTGCTACGGGAGATTTGCCCATGTGGCTCTGGGTGAATCTCCCTGAGAGAGTCTATAGTCCATTTATGTGAAATCCAGGAATTCTTTTTAGCCCCTTTGTTTTTGCCAAGAGTGTGTTGTTTGTGTCTGTTTTTACTACAGTGGGCTCAATGTCAGACTTTCTAATAGGGTCGTAAAAATCTCTGTTGGACACTGTGGGTCTTTAAACAATAAGGCTTAAGTAGATAAATGTAAATAAATTACATGCAATGTGTTTTTTCTAACTAAAAACTATTATCAACCGTTAGAGCTGGAAGAAATTTAGATCTGACATAATTTTTGTCTTGTGATGAAATAAAAAATATGTACTTTCATATACTGATCCTGCTTATACGTACAGAATAAAATAATGTGTCCTTTTTATGTGTATACATTTGTACAGATTCATAAAAGAAGCAAAAGTGTTTGGCCATTGTTTTTAAAAGTGAAATGTGCACCCACATGATGTTACTATTAGATATGCTCCAATACAGTAGGGGGTAGGTAATAAAGCCAGTCACTAGCCAGACACACGCTCTAAGTGTGAAATCAGCATGCAGTTATAAAAGTTTCTGTAAGACCTTGTACTTAAAACATTTATGTATTTAAAAAATACATTTTACTTTAATAAAAAGAAACCCAAGGGGGAAAAAAGCTGCAAAAATTAACAGAAGGGAAAAACAAACTCAAACTTTTGTTTTCGTTGCAAATAATAAAATATCATTAGAATATTAGAATTTGTGACTGAATTAGAAGTCAAAACATTAAGTGATCATAAATATATTTTACGATCCTCCGTTTTAATAATTGTGGTAAGCGTTCTACTATCCAACTAATGAATTTAATTCCCTTTTTATTGATACTCTTTTCATTATAATTTTTCCATCAAATTAAAGCACCTTTTTTGTTGTGTTTGCAGTGAGTATTTTATGGGACATGAAAAGTGGCCAAATAAATAATAAGAATATTATGTGGCTGACATATATGCATCAGCCAAACAGGAAACTCTATGGGAAGTTTCCCAAAAGGTGGATTTTCCCATGATCTAATGACAGCATGAACATATGCTAGACCACTGATTTGTTTTTAAATGTACAAATTTATATTTTAAAATATGGGGAAAGGAAATATCTTTGATGACTGTATTGATTTTTTTAATTCACATATACATTACCGTGAATATATATAATATATATATATATTAAGTTGCTTTTGAATTAAATAAAGATGTTAGGGCTGTATTGTTAACTTGCAGCAGCATGACTCATTTTTTTCTTCTGCTGGAGGGTCTTTACAGAATCTGGAAATTCCTGTTACGCAACTCAGCCAGGAGAACTGTATAAAAAGGGATGTGGATCTCAGTTATCAACAAAGCTCCCAAGGAATCTCAACACTGCTTAACTAAAGAGTTTACACAGCAGACTCCTTGTATTACCATGGAAATCAAGAGAACTGTTATGGCAGTCCTGGCTCTCTGCCTTTTGTGCTCTACAGTAGTAGAAAGTAAGTGTTTACATTTCTCATAACTAGCATCTGTGACTTACCTTTGACTTGACAAAACTACTAGAAATAATACGCAACATTCTGTATATTAGTCATTTGTTTTTACCCACTCTTAAACTGTTACTGAGTTTAATGAATCTAATCAGAAATCTTTTTTTCATAGGTATGTCACTCTCAAGAGTTCAAGAACTCAGGTGTTTTTGTTTAAAGACAGAAAGCACGCCTATCCATCCAAAGCACATTCAGAATATTGAGGTGATCCCAAAGGGACCCCACTGCAAAAATGTGGAAGTCATGTAAGTATTTTTTTAACCACTCATGAGAATTTATTTAATTTAAACATTAATAGATGACTCTCTCTCTTTACATCTATCTATCTATCTATCTATCTATCTGTCTATCAATCATCTCTCTCTCTCTCTGTCTATCTATCTATCTATCTATCTATCTATCTATCTATCTATCTACAGTATCGCTAGCTTCATTAATCTATTTGGATACTGTAGATTAAAATAGATGTTTGAAAGTTTATAGGATGCACATTTTTAAATAAAAAAGAGAAATCTAAAACCACAATCTCTCTACAGTGCAACTTTGTCAAATGGGAAGGAAGTCTGCTTGGAACCCACAGCACCATGGGTTAAAAGGATCATTGACAAAATCCTAGCCAGGTAAATACAAATGGATAGAATTGATAAATGGTTGTCTATCGGCTTTTCATATTTTGTAGAAAGTTTGTTCACATGTAAGCTAGCTAAACGCTGCTTTTAGGTGCAAATGGACAACATTAATGCTTTTTGCAGTACCATCTCTTTATATTGAAATGTTTAAATTGAACCCTCTGGAGACAGGGCTGCAAGGAAATTAATATGTTTTCTTAATTTACATATTATTTGCATTACATATTTTTAATGCAGAATTTGGAGAAATTAAGAAACACTGATGATAATCTGTTGGATCTCTGATAATGCTGGGGGATGCCATTCAGACTATAGTAATATTATATTATTTAGACTTTATGCTATTTATAAAAGAAGCAATCATGGAGTATATCTTTCTATTAAGGCAGGTACACACAGGTCACTGCTTATGTTTTGGTAAATCAGATAAAATTAATGGTGGGACTGACCACCCCTGACTAAATTATAGTCAAAATTGGTCAGTCCAAGTCATAGGGCATGTCAGTAAATAATGGTCAGTCCTATGATTTTCGCTAAGCTGCATTATCGTTTGTACCGTACTGAAATACTTAATGATTTATCAATAGAAATAACTGCAATGTAAAACATGTCTCTACTATTATAAACACTCTACCCTTAAGGCTATTAAGTCACATTAAAGTTCCCTAACCTGTATATAAGCATTTCCCTCCAGCTTTGTGCTTTTATATGGTTGTTGGACATCTCTGTAACTTAATATCCACGATCCCTCTAATTTAATATTGGTAGTGTGCGCGTATGTATAATCTGTGCATATAGAAAATACAAAAAATCCATTTTGTGTTCTATACTGTACATACATCATATTACTAACCCAGTAGATTTTTATGCCTGTGCACACAAGTTAGTGGGAACACTGCTTTATATCTATATATTATTACATTGTAAGGGGCATTTTAGAGCTTTGTAAGAGTGTATAGTAGCCTGACAGTACACGATAGTTTCATACTATCATACTATGTAAAACATGTGTACATTTCTGTGTTCATTATCTCCAGCTTTATTACTTAAATAACGGTCTTCTTTTTTTATTATTATTTTTATAGCTCTAAGACCCCAGCACCCAGCACTTTATAATATGATCACACTGAGTACTGAAGATAAACTTTTAAATGTCAAGAAGTACATTTAATCCTTTTCCTAAACAACATCATCATTGATCTACCAATCAAAAATCATTGGTTCTGAACTAAGAGGATAACAGACTGTACTTCATTGCAATGGGTGGCCCTAA
The DNA here is from genome assembly GCA_019447015.1 of Hymenochirus boettgeri. Lineage (NCBI taxonomy): Eukaryota > Metazoa > Chordata > Amphibia > Anura > Pipidae > Hymenochirus > Hymenochirus boettgeri. The sequence goes on from CM033469.1 coordinate 148,457,450, forward strand.
ATCATCACTTTCAATTGCTTTGCTAAAAACCATTCCAAGTAATTGGAAGAGAATGGAGGATCCTGAACATATCCGAAGACGCATTATATGCAGAACACGCTTTCTAAATAGTGTATTTATTAATTTATTTTCCTGTTTTAAGCAATGTATTTATTTAAGAAACCGAGAAAACGATACATTATTTATACTAGTTTTTTTATACGGTGGAAAGGAGTAGATGAAGGTAACCACTAAAGGAAAATATTTATGTAAGAGAAACAGGGTATTCTGGAGAGCATTTTTAATGCTAATATCTTCCTTTTTTAAAAGTATTCCGTCCATAAATATGTTTTTCTCTGACCTAAAAGAATGTATCACTGGTCTGTGTCATTTTTAATCAAAGATACATACTTAAATCTAAAAGCTGAAATTTAAGCAAGAGAAATCAGTTTTAGGATGGACGATTGTTTTAAAGAATCTGCTGAGGAGTTTGATTTTATTTATAAATCACTGTGCGAATGTAGGTGTAAATTGTGTCATTGTCATTTGGATTGTCTGGAAGAAACTTGAACTATTTTAAGTCCTTCGTGAATTTTATTTATATTCGTATTTATTTATTTTAATTTTTAAATGAATGTTTAATAAAGTATATGTAAACAATCATATTGGCTTGGAATGTTAAATAATAATAATAATAAATCTCGGATTTTAAAATGACGCTCAGAATATGCCATTGGCAAGCAACACAGTTACAGGCTAGAAATAATCTTAGCATTGCCAGAATAACACAAGGGCAATGCAGTAAAGTAAAAGTAATACAAACATCCCTTTACAGAATGGCCAAATACAAACATCCCAGGTACAAATATCTCCACTACAACAGTTTTCACCCACGCCACACCAAGAAAGGTATCATATATATATGGTTTTGAACCTCATTTACGTAATTTCTCCAGAGCGATCAGCTCTTGAGCGATTTTCTTTCAAAGGGATTTTCTGTTTTAAAGGAGTTTCTGTATTTAAGGGGAAAAAGCGTTAAAAAACAAAAGCGTTTAGATCAAGAAAGGGTTTAAGAACAACACTGCTGTTTCTCTGCTGGGTATTGCTGTGTATTGCTGTGTCTCTGCTGTGTATTGCTGTGTATTGCTGTGTCTCTGGTGTGTATTGCTATTTAGTATGGACAGTTTTGTTGGGGCCACGCAATGTGCATCCTGCTGCATGTATGGGATCTTGGAGCAGCCGCCCCAGGGGACCTATGTATGTGTCAGATGTGAGTGGGTTGCCCATTTGGAATCTTAGGTCCAGAATCTAAAGGGTAAACTTGCAGCATTGCAGGGCTTGGCAAATCTGGGGGAAATGCAGGTACTGGCAGGGGCCAGTAAACTGGAGGGTGGACATGGGGCAGATAAGGTGGAGAAGGAAGATAGATTTGTAAGGGTCACCAGGGGAAGTAGGGGACGGAAGGATAGGGACGCTTCTTCCGAGCTGGTCGATCCCAACAGATTTGCCATTTTAGGTGAAGATGTGGAGGACGATGGCTCGGAAGCAGCATGTATGGAGCGGGCCTTTCCCTTGAGCACCCAGGGGACGGCCATCTCCAATACAAGGGAGGGAGAACTGGGGGTTAGGAAGGATAGGCAGGTGGTAGTGGTAGGGGACTCCATTATTAGAAGGGTAGATAGGGTAATCTGTCGCCAAGACCCTACATGCCAAACAGTGTGTTGTCTGGTGGTGGATCGTGTAGACAGATTATTGGGTGGGGCTGGGAGTGACCCGGTGGTCTTGGTTCACATTGGTGCCAATGACAAAGTTAGAGGTGGAGGTGAGGTTCTTAAAAATTGATTTCCGAGAATTAGGGGCCAAGTTAAAAGCAAGGACCTCAAGGGTAGTGGATTTCAGAAATATACTGCAGCCACGTGCTACGCTAGGGAGACAACGGGAGCTCAGGAGTATAAATGCGTGGCTAAGAGAGTGGTGTAAGGAGATGGGTTGGGTTTGGGTTTTAGAAATTAGGAACTGACTGATTTCTGTTGGCTACAGGCTCTTAGTAGAGACAGGATTGCATCTAATGGTAATGGTGTGCAGCTGTTTTGGGGAAGAAGACGGCTAGGGGGTTGAGAGGAGATTTTAAACTAGGTATGGGGGGGGAGGGAACGTTGAAATACACAGGGGTAGATAGAAAAGTTAGGGATCAGGGGGCTATTAAAACACAGAGCGAGGGAGGGAGAGGGGAGGGGGGAGAATAGAGGATAAGGAGGCATGTATGACCATGTATTTAAGTAAATCAATTGATAATCTAAAAAGTATGTGTTACAAATGCAAGAAGTCTGGCCTGGAAAAAACGGCGAACTTGAAATAATAGCTTTAAAGGAAAGTATGATGTGATTGGTTATACAGAATCATGGCTTAATGATTCACACGACTGGACAGTAAATATTGAAGGATACTCCAATTTAGAGATGACAGAGTTAATAAGAAAGGAGGAGGGTATGTATGTATGTTAACAGGAATTGAAGCCAAATTTAAAAGATGGAATAGACGGGGGAGTAAACGATACGGCAGAAACATATGGGTGGAACTGGTACAGGAAGCAAGAAGGTAGGTAAATTATGTTGTGGGGTATGTTAAAGCCGCCAAATGCAGGGGAAGAGGTGGAAATGAATCTCCATATGCAGTTGGCGAAGGCTGTGCTGGTATGGGGCATGTTTCTGGTTTTTGGGGGATTTAACTACCCTGACATAGATTGGAGTAAGGGAACTGCCAGCACCTCAAAAGGTATAAAGTTCTTAAATTTCCTATATGAGCATTTTCTTCACAGATGGTAGAAGTTCCTAATAGCAGAATGCGTGTGTTGGATCTGGTGATATTAATAACCCTGAGCTCATTTTTGGAGATAAGGGTAATGGGAAGCTAGGGAATAGTGACCATGATATAGTGTCTTTAATATAGGATACAAAAGACTAAAGTGCACTGGCTTAAAACAAAACTTTTAACTTTAGGAAAACTAATTTTATGCTGTTAAAGGAATCGCTCCTGTTATAGACTGGGGGGAACTGGTTCTAGGTAAAGATCTGAGCAGAGTGGACCACTTTTAAAGGGATATTAAACTATTACATTTCTAAATCTGTACCTTTAGGTAACAAGTAAAAAATGAGGCCCACTCCTGCATGGCTTAATGCTCAGGTAAAAAGGGAAATGGAAAAAAAGAAAAAGGCTTTAAATTTTGAAAACAGAGCACAGAACAGGCTTACAGGGAGTACAAAAGCGGTAATAAAGAGTGCAAGAAAGTAATTAAACTAGCTAAAATAGAAAATGAAATACGGATTGCCGAACAAAGCAAGTCCAACCCCAAATGTTTTTTAGGTATATAAATGGTAAAAATATGAGGACTGAGAATGTGGGACTGAGGTGGTTGTAGAGGATTAAATAATGGGGCTGAGGTGGTTGTAGAGGATGACGAAAAGGCTAATCTGCTAAACCGTTTTTTTACATCGGTTTTTTACTGTGAGAATCCTAGTCCTTACAGTAGGGATTGTAATATATGCAGGGAAGAAAGGAAGAGTATTACATTGGCTAACAGAGGATATATGTACGGAAACAATTAGACAAAGTTAATATCAATAAAGCGCCAGGACCAGATGGATTGCATCCCGGATTTTAAAAGAGCTTAGTTCAGTTCTATCTAGACCACTGTTTCTCATCTTTTCAGATTCGCTTTTGTCTGGGGTTGTGCCGCTGGATTGGAAAAAGCCAATGTAATACCAATATTCAAAAAAGGTAGTCGTTCACAGCCTGGAAACTATAGACCTGTAGCCAACAATGTGGTAGGGAAGGTGATGGAAACTTTGTAAGGGATCATATCCTGACTTGTCTCCAGAGATCATCTTATTAGTAGTAGTCAGCATGGATTTATGAGAAATAGATCATGCCAGACAAATTTAATGGTTTTTATGAGAGAAGTGAGTAAGAAGTTAGATTCAGGCACAGCAGTGGATGTGGTATATGGATTTGCAAAAGCTTTTGATACTGTGCCACATAGGCGACTAATGTATAAAAATGAGGACTGTTGGCCTTGAAGAAAACATTTGTTCATGGATAGAGAACTGGTTATTGGACCGCAAACAGAGAGTGGTGGTTAATGGAGCTACATCTATGTGCGTAAAGTTCTAAGCGGAGTGCCTCAGGGTTCTGTACTGGGGCCGCTTCTGTTTAATCTGTTTATAAATGACTTAGTAGAGGGGCATTGAGAGACAAGGTCTCGGTTGTTTGCTGATGACACAAACTATGCAGAGCTTTGGAAATTCCAATGAGTGCAAGTGCTTGCAAGCAGATCTAGATAGATTATCAAAATTGGCAGTAGAATGGCGATGAGATTCAATGTAGATAAATGTAAGGTGATGCATTTGGGATTTAATAATCCCTGTGCCACCTACACCATAAATAACTCTGTGTAAGTGCATTTGTAATGGAAAAAGATTTGGGGGGGGTTCTGGTAGATAACAGACTTAGCTATAGCAAGCAATGCCAGGTAGAAACGGCTAGGAGCTAGCAAGATATTGTCTTGTATAAAAAGGGGAATAGATTCAGAGAGAAAATATTATTCTCCCTCTTTACAAGGCACTGGTAAGGCCTCATTTGAATATGCGGTGCAGATTTGGAATCCCAATATAAAAAAGGGACCATTGGAAATTGAGGCAGTTCATTGAAGGGCACACTAAATTAATAAGGGGAATGGGAGGGGCTTGAATATGCAGGCAGATTAGACAAGTTAGGGCTGTTACATTGGAGAAGCGATGTCTGCGTGGGGACATGATAACCTTATACAAATATATTAATGGGCCATACAATGAACTCTCTGGTGCATGTTTACTAATAGGTCATATCAGAGGACTCGTGGACATCCTTTAAGGTTGGAAGAAAAGAAGTTTCGTCTTCAGGTTAGGAAAGGTTTCTTTACAGTGAGAACAGTGAAACTGTGGAACTGTCTTCCGCGATGTTGGTAGTGGCAAGTTCATTGATAACTTTTAAAAAAGGCCTGGATAAGTTTCTAAAACTAAAGAATATTGAGAATACTGGTATTAATGCATTAGATCTGGTTTATCCAGGGATACTTTCCGATTGCCGTTTGGAGTCGGAAGGAATTTTTTCCCCCTTTTTAGCTGGTTTTTTTTGCCTTCCTCTGGATCAACTGTGTAGGTAGGGTTAAAAAAAAAAAGGGGGTGAATAGGTTGGACTTGATGGACGTATGTCTTTATTCAACCTTAATTACTATGTTACTATGTTACTATATAGCCAAGCAACAAGATACCACCAGATATGTTCAGAGCTAGATGAGAGAGACAAACATCTATGTGCACTTGAGAGAACATTTCAACAAATGGATATACAGCTAGAACTATTACTGCGAACACTAACAGGATAACTACAACCGTGTATGGTGGCTCAGTGGTTAGCACTGATGCCTTGCAGCGCTGAGGTCCTGAGTTCGATTCCACCCTTGGACACATCTGCAAGGAGTTTGTATGTTCTTCCCGTGCTTGCGTGGGTTTCCCCCGGGCACTCCAGTTTCCCTCCACAATCATAGAGACATACTGATAGGTTGTATGTGTAAATAAAGTGATTAGATTGTAAGCTCTTCAGGGCAGGGCCTGATGTGAATTGAATAAATAATTGTAAAGCGCTGCAGACTATGTAGCGCTATAAAAGAAATAAAATACATACATAAATGAGTATGAAAACCGTAAAAACATTTTTCTACTGCTCCAAACCTACAGCAAAAAATGGCCAGAAGGAAACTACATACAGACCACAGAGATAATACACCAGGTACTACACCATGTGGGGGCGCTATGTGCAAGCTTTGTACCAACATGAACAGTTCTCCTTTTGTTACACGCAGGAAGGGATTTTATCACATCCATGGATCCTATAGCTGTACATCCAGCAATATGGTGTATTTAATTCAATGCAACAAATGTGAGGATGTAAAATATATTGGAGAAACTAGCCAAAAACTGCAAAAGTAGATGAATTCCCACAGAAGTAACATCACCAACCATGACGAGGATAGAAGCTGTTTCTGAAGGACACCATTTTACCCAGCCAGGAAACACTATGGAAAACTTCCAGGCATAGGCAGATTTTACATAAGGCTTAGGAAGGCTTAGCCTTCCCAAGTGAAGTCTTGCAAAAAACCTGAGACTTCCCACGCGGGCAAGGCAATCAGAATGCAGAGCTCCGCTCCCTCCTGCCCCAGAGCTTCCCTGGATGTCTGGAGCCTTTACTCTGCAGGCGAACTGTTTAGCGCAAGAAGCAAGTAACAGTAAGTTATATGTACTGTGTGTGTGCCAAGCATATTGCCCATTTCTATGTGCCAAGCATATTATTTTCCATTTCTTTGTGCCAAGGATATTACCCATTTCTGTGTGCCAAGCATATTGCCCATTTTGGTGTGCTAAGCATATTGCCCATTTTGGTGTGCCAAGCATATTATTGCCCATTTCCGGTGCCAAGCATATTGCCCATTTCTGTGCAAGGCATATTATTGCCCATTTCTGTGCCAAGCATATTATTGCCCATTTCTGTGTGCCAAGCATATTATTGCCCATTTCTGTGTGCCAAGCATATTATTGCCCATTTCTGTGTGCCAAACATATTGCCCATATCTGTGCCAAGCATATTATTGCCCATTTCTGTGTGCAAAGCATTTTGTGTAAAATATAAAACTATCACTTTATGCTGTGTAAAATACAAAGTGGGTATTTTATATTGGCGGGCATGGAAAGGGGCGTGGGTTAGAAAAAATACTCACTTCATATTGTTTTTCATATATGGTGGGTGTGGCCTGGGGCATGGAACAGGGTGGGGCCTCAAAAGTTTGTGCCGCACTACGGCAATGATACTTCCTTGGCTTTCCCTATTCAAAAAGTCACTCTCCACCCCTGCTTCCAAGTCCAAATCTTAAAGGGACATTTTAGCAACACTCAGTAAAGAAAAGCATTTGAAGCCAAAATGATATTATTTGACTCTAAAACAATGGTTTGAACCAGGACATGGGATTCCTCTCACATTTTATTTATTTACTTCTGTCGTTTTTCATGTTGCTCCCTGTTTTTCCCTCCCACCTTCTCTCCCCTCTTTCCTTACTCTTCCTCCCCCGTCCTATTCTTATTACCACTTCACTATTCTGTTATCTCTCCTCATTTTATTACCTCTACATTTTCCTTGTCTCATTTTGCTTCTCACTGGGTTTTTTTGTTCTCCCTGCCTTCTCTTCTCCCCTTCCATTTCTTGACCACTTCACTATTCTGTTATCTCTCCTCTCGTTGTATTGCCCTCTACACTTTCCTGGGCACATTTTGCTTTTAACTAGGTTTGTTCTCTCTCCACCCTTGTTCCTTGTTGTTTTGCTTATCTTATTATCTTTTGGAATTGGCTTTTTACTTTGTTAAACCTTTGTTAAAATCAGTACTGCTCTGACCTGATGAAGAGGGTATAGCCCTCGAACGCTTGTCAACGAAATAAACTGTTAGTCCATAGAGAAAGTATCATAGTACTCTTATTTTTTAATATGAAATACAGAAACTAACCCATTAAAGTCAATGGGAGGAAATAGTTTGAAAAGTTTGGATTAAATACAAATAAATTGAAGGCTACATTCGAGGGTTACCGAATTCGAACATTACATTCAAGGGTTGTGGATTTAAGAATTCGTTAATTATCTAGTTCGGATAGAGTTAGGATAGTTCAAGTTTGTCCAAACTCATAAAGTTCTGGTTCGGGTCCATCACTACTCTTAGGTTTTGGGGCATGCAATATTTCTCTCTATGGTTAAAAGGAATATTACTAGATTTAATAATGGATTAGAGTGGGTTTTACACTAATTTTACATGGCCTGTACCATATCAAAGTATTTTTGAATAAAGCACACCCGATGCAGTTATCATTTGGTAAGTTTTGCAATTAGATTGAATGCTTTTGTTAAAATGCAAGCAATTTGTTGTAGTGGTCTCACTAATGCATTCTGATCCAGTCTATACTATAAAATGCACTGCTCCATGCATTTCTGTCTGTATTGCAATAATAATTAGAAATCAGCCATTATTAGATTTATTAGATATTTTTAAAAAAATACACATCAGCATCTTCTGCCATTACTTTATTTATTCATGCAGAAAATAGCGCCGAAAATAGCGCCCAAAAATTACAGACAAGCGCCATCGCCGCGATATGTATCGTGTCCACGATTTCCGGCGGTAATTTTAAGTCCCTTTGCGGTGATACTGCACTTAACGTGATGCGATAAGTACAATATCGCCATAAAGGGACCTAAAATCCCTTCCTGGCGTCTCCGCTTCAGGGGCGGGCTTAAGCCCACCCCGCCCTCGCTCCCCGCGGCGACCACCCGCCGCTGCTGTGAAGGGGCCGCAGCAGGTGGTCACGACCACCCGCCGCGCACCCCCTCCCCAGCAGACCCTCCAAGCCCCCTTCCCCGCCGCTGGCGGGAGGGGAAGGGAAGGCCCACTGGAAGGGGTGGAGGCCCCTCTTCTTCTTCTTTCTTTAGCCATCTAGACTGCAATGGCATCTGAGGTCTGCGGCGGATTGCACCTCTTTATATAGGTTTGCAGAAAACCCTAATCCGTTTTTGATTGGTCAATTTTTTAATGCTTGGTTTACATGCTTTACATTTCGGAAAATCTGAATGGTTAATGTAAAGTATGTAAACCAAGCATTAAAAATTGACCAATCAGAAACGGATTAGGGTTTTCTGCAAACCTATATAAAGAGGTGCACTCAGCCACGGACCTCAGATGCCATCGCAGTAGATAGATGAAGAAAGAAGCTGAGGCCGGTGGAGCCAGTGGGCTCACTGCTGGCCGCGGTGATCCTGCCTGGCATCGGCGACCTCAGTGGGGTAGGTGTCGCCAGCCTGAAGACGTCGCGACGGATCAAGACGCAGGCAACATCGGCCTTGTTGAGGCAGCCGCAGGTGTACCGGTTTGGGCTGCAGGACCCCTTAAGCCCCAAAGGCCCTTCTTAGGGACGCAAGGGCACTTGTAAGTGCTGCAAGGGCCCTTACAAGGGTCGGTGAGGGGGGTCCCAGTTCGAGCTACTGGACCCCTTAAGCCCCAAAGGCCCTTCTTAGGGACGCATGGGCACTTGTAAGTGCTGCAAGGGCCCTAATAGGGCCGAGGAAGGGGGTCCCGGCTGGAGCTGTGGGACCCCTTAAGCGCCAAATGGCCCTTCTCAGGGCCCCCACTCCCAGTGGGCCCTTCCCCTCCCCGCCAACGGTGGGGCAGGGAGCTTGGAGGGGCTGCTGGGGAAGGGGTGCACGGCGGGTGGTCGTGACCACCGCCGCGGTGGTCACCGCTGCCGTGAGGGCAGTGGGCGTGCCCCCTGGGGCGGGTGCGACCACCCACGACGATCCAGGGGGATCTCGCCGCTTTTGCCACCTTCAAGGTGGCGAAGTAAAAGGCCCGAGATTAGTGATGCGTAATAGTAACGGCCGTTTTCCGCCCATTAATCAATTGCGGAAAAAGTGATTTTTGTAAAAGTGGCGGGAATAACGGCTGTGAAAAGTTAAGGAACATTTATAAATATGCCCCTTAGTCCTGCAAAAAATTCAGGGTTATTCAATAAAAGATGTTATCATTAAAAATGGTGCTAAATTTACCCCAACCAATCAGATGTTATCTTTCAAATGTTTAAACATATCTGATTGGTTGGGGCAAAAAAAGCACAATTTTTAAAGAACTTTTATTGAATCTCCCTTATTTTTAAAGGTCTGCAGTGCCATGACATAGAGCGTACAATCTGCTACACTAGAACATTTTATGCTAAAATCACATACTCAGATATTCTGCAGTAATGAAAAGGTTAAAAATGAGGTGTATTTATTGGATGTAATATGACTATGCATTGCCAAAAGCAAGATGAAAAACTGGATTGGTGCCATTTTCCTTCCACTGCAGCCAAGCTTTATTTGTTCGCGGCTGAAAGGTATGGCAAGCTTATTACATAATTAGGAAGTTCCATAAAAGAAGAAAAGGAAATTGTTAGGCTCTCATATACTTAAACAGAGGGGGAGATTAAAAATCAGGTGGAATCACTTGTAAGGCTGGGTACACACCAGATATCGGATGGTGTGGGACGGCTGTCTGCGACCAAGCTCGATTGACCGAGCACTTTCGTCTGTATCGGACAAACGGGCGATCGAAACTGTCGGGCGATCGCGCGAACTGTCAGCCGCGGCCACTATCACAATGACTATCACAATACACTGTAATGGGGGCATAACTACCAGGGGAGCAGGAGGAATAATCGCAGAGGGGATAGATACAGTATAGCCTTCTCCCAGAAAACTTGTGTATGAAGCACGGATAGACACTCCATCATGGTTTTGCCAGGGGGGGCCAGTGATTCCTAGTTATGCCACTGTACTGTAAAAAACACTACTCCATGTTAAATACAATCTCTCCTTTCACCATGGCTTACTCTTTAAACCATATAAAAGTACAATGTAACGTGACACGTATGTAACTACCTAATAAAACTACTAATACTGCCCAGAGTAAGGTGACTGGTTCAAGAGAGGTGTTAAGGAGGCCATTTATGTGAAAATAAAGAAACCAAGCCTACATAGAGGTGGGGGGTTCGACACCAACTGTCTGCCATGTGCAATGCTGTTTTGACACCTTACTCTGGGCGTTCCTATAACACCTCTTAGCCACTATCCAATCGCCCTTAACACCTGGCTGTGATATGCTAATTGGGTTTTTCCAGGGTACATAATTGCCACAGATTCTTGTACAAGTCATTCTGAATTGAGAAAGCCAGTCGGATGACTAGCGAAACGCCTTCAAGAACTAAACTTCAAGTCCAGTTGATCTAATTGAATACAACAGTTCTACCAATTTGCATTGAAAGTAGTGACCAGACAATTATTTCTTAACCTCAATTAGCAGGTTTAAATCTAGCCTTACATCCTACCTATCTGGTAACCAGCACAGTATTTGATAGTTTTATTTGCACTGCATACGTCTCACTCCATTCCATTGTATCTGCGTGTTACCCACCTAACTAGATTGTAAGCAAGAAGGGGCAGGGACCTCATTACCTCTTGTGGCAAAGCCCTAGCACTTCTATTTATATAATGTTATATTTATGTACTGAACTATCTATGTATTGTATTTTATACTGTACAGTGCTGCGTCCCCAAGTTGCGCTATATAAATAAACATATACAACATATATTATTCCCATTCTATTCATAAAGGGAATTGCCCTTTTAGATCTTTTTGCCCTCTCAACTCCTTTTCTCACCCAGGATTTACTATAAATTAAAAACTGGAATGTCACTCAACAAGCGCTCTCGGTTATGGTAATCTGCTCTCAAAAGAGAGTCAGTAACCTTACTTTTTCTGAAAACTTTGAGACTAGGGCTCCCTTGCATATGGAAATACAAAGATCCAAAAAACTGATCGATATTCTGCTCCACTCATAAATAATTTTAATGTTACGTTCATCAACACTGAAGTTTTAATGTTAGTCCATCAACTATTTTACGAACCTCAAAAGTGATAACAGATCAAGGGTCACACTCCAAATAACAAATAATCAATTTATTGGTGACTACACATATGGTCCTTATTTAGACATGATGGAGTTAATAAGAAAGGAGGGGGAGTATGTATGTATGAATTGATGCCAAATCTAAAAGATGGAATAGATGGGGGTATAAACGATATGGCAGAAACAATATGGGTAGAGCTGTGTACAGGAAGCTAGAAGGTAGGTAAATTAATTGTTGGAGTATGTTATAAGCCGCCAAATGCCGGGGAGGAGGTGGAAATGAATCTCCATTTGCAGTTGGCAAAGGCTGCTGGTATGGGGCATGTTTTGGTTATGGGGGATTTTAACTACCCTGACATAGATTGGAGTAGGGGAACTGCCAGCACCTCAAAAGGTTTACAGTTCTTAAATGTCCTATATGAGCATTTTCTTTCACAAATGGTAGAAGTTCCTACTAGACAGAATGTGTTGTTGGATCTGGTGATATTTAATAACCCGTAGCTCATTTTGGAGATGAAGGTAATGGGAAGCTTAGGGAATAGTGACCATGATATAGTGTAATTTTATATAGGTTGCAAAAAACTAAAGTGCACTGGGTTAACAAAAACTTTTAACTTTAGGAAAGCTAATTTTATGCTGTTAAAGGAATCACTCCTGCTCATAGACTGGGGGGAAATGTTTCTAGGTAAAGATACAGAGCAGATGTGGACCACTTTTAAAAGGATATTAAACTATTACATTTCTAAATTTGCACCTTTAGGGAATAAGTGTAAAAAAATTAGGTCCACTCCTGCATGGCTTAATGCTCAGGTAAAAAGGGAAATGGGAAAAAAGAAAAATGCTTTTAAAATTTTGAAATCAGAGGGAACAGAACAGTCTTACAGGGAGTACAAAAGCTGTAATTAAGAGTGCAAGAAAGCAATTAAACTAGCTAAAATAGAAAATGAAATACGGATTGCCGAACAAAGCAAGTCCAACCCCAAATTCTTTTTTAAGTATATAAATGGTAAAAAGATGACAACTGAGAATGTGGGGCCATTAAACAATGGTTGTAGAAGAAGCCAAAAAGGCTAATCTGCTAAACCGTATTTTACATTGGTTTTCACTATAGAGAATCCTAGTCCTTACAGCAGGGATTATAATAATATGCAGGGCAGCAAGCAGACCTAGATAGATTATCAAAATGGGCAGCAGAATGGCAGATGAGATTCAATGTTGATAAATGTAAGGTGATGCATTTGGGATTTAATAATCCCTGTGCCACCTACACAATAAATAACTCTGTGTTAAGTGAATCTGTAATGGAAAAAGATTTGGGGGTTCTGGTAGATAGAGAAAAATATTATTCTCCCTCTTTACAAGGCACTGGTAATTGGAATATGCGGTGCAGTTTTGGAATCCCATATACAAAAGGGACATCTTGAAAATGGAAGCAGTTCAGAGAAGGGCAACTAAATTAATAAGGGGAATGTAGGGGCTTAAAAATGCAGGCAGATTAGTCAAGTTAGGGCTGTTTACATTGGAGAAGCCCCGTTTGCGTGGGGATATGATAACCTTATACAAATATATTAATGGGCCATACAATAAACTCTCTGGTGCATTGTTCACAAATAGGTCATATCAGAGGACCCATGGACATCCTTTGAGGTTGGAAGAAAAGGAGTTTCATCTTCAGTTTAGGAAAGGTTTGTTTACAGTGAGAACGGTGAAACTGTGGAACTGTCTTCCAGCAGATGTGGTAATAGCAAGTTCATTGAATAGCTTTAAAAATGGCCTGGATAAGTTTCTAAACTAAAAAATATTGAGAATTACTTGTATTGGACTGATTTCACACAGTTATATCTATTACTTTGGTAATACTTTGTTATAATCATACTCAACTTATTAATCTAATGAATTTTAAAGTTTTACAGGGAGATTCAATAAAAGTTCTTATCGTTTAAAATGGTGCTAATTTTGCGCCAACCAATCAGATCTTATTTAACATTTGAAAGCTAAGGTCTGGTTGGTTGGGGCAAAATTAGCACCATTTTAAAAGATAAGAACTTCTATTGAATAACCCTGTTATTGTCTTTCATTCTCTTAAAGGGCATGTCCACCATTAAAGGGTATTTCCACCCTAAAAATCAACTTTTTATATGATGTAAAGTACTCTATTCCACCCCAACCACCAGATTTGTTTGTTAAAGAAAGAATCAGAATGGTACTTCATTCGTCCTCTGATCTCGGCCACTGGCAATGCAGAACACAGGGGGAATGAAGGAGTGTAAGTAGAGTTCTAATCCTTTTTTTTTTTCAATAATTTTTTATTGGTTTCATCGATTTTTTTTTTGCAAATAACATTAACATTTGTACATGTTATATATTAAAACGCTTCTTAATATTTATAGGTTTGTGTACATTCAAAGGAAAAAAAGGAAATAAAGTAATAATAAAAGATTAACAATAAAAGACATAACATTGCATTGTTTTTCTTATTGAAATCTCTCGACTCTTCTTTTGTATCTTCTGAAGGCCAAGATTTAATTACAACAGTTTTGGTGTTAATTCTAGGATAGGATCCTTACTGTCCTATACTTTTACTGTGATTTACAATTTCTATTCTGCTGTCCGTCCGCGCCCACCAGTCTCCTCCGTTATTTCTTATATTGATTGCTGTGTAGCAGTTCTCGGTTGTATCCTGAGCAGCCATATGTCCCAAGTTTTATACCAATTTTTTCATATTGTTTGTCACTGTATGGACTGTGTATTCACTGTTGTGCACCCACCATCCTCTCTTAACTATTTCGGATCTCGTTATAGATCCACCCTTCCATGTCTTTGCAATAATAGTCCTAGTAACCCCACATATTATCTTAATTAAGTTACAGGCATATTTATTAAATCCTTCTTGGGGTAAATTGAATAGGGCTATTTGGGGGGATAGATGAAATGGGTGTCCAAATACTTCTGTTATAATTTGTTTCCTTATTTCCCACACTTGGCTGACCTCTTGGCACAGCCACCAACAGTGTTTCTGATCGGTTGGGTTCCCACATCCCCTAAAGCATAATAACGGGAAAACTGGATTTATTTTATGAAGAAAAGCTGGGGTCGTTTACCAGTCATACAGTATTTTATACGATTTTTCTTTAAAGGGCATGTCCACCCCCAAAACTATAATCCCCCCCAGTAATGGCCCCACCATGTAGTGTAGTGTAATCCTTACCTCACATGCCAGCTCCATAGGGTTCTCCTGTAGACCCCCCCTAAAGTCCCAAAAACTGTCCACCAGGAGGCTAGCAGGACTCTGCCTGCTACCTTGCCTCCGGTAGATATTTGTCATGCGTACTGCAGCCTTTCTCCCCCCTCCCTCCCCCTCCCTCTCCCTCCCGTTCTACTATCCCTCCCCCTAGCTTTAAACCCCCTTAATATGATGTTCCCCCATGTCTGCCAGCCCCAACCGCAAATTTTTTATTTTCCAAAAGCTCCCCAAACTCTCACTTACCTCTCCTCTTTCCTCCGCTGCACTGACTGACCGGCAGCCGCGTCCGTGATTGGCTGCCGCTCAGCCAATCACAGACGCGACTGCCGGGGAACCAGTAGTGGGAGGGTATTTTGAATTATGTTTGCGCTCCTGGCCATAGCATCAGGGTTCCATCCTGTTTAATGATACCTGATACTCTACGTATACCTTGTTTTGTCCATTTGGTGTCATCTAATACTGATTGTTTACCCCCACGATATGGTGTATTGAAAAGGGGCATAGCTGAAGATGAATGGGGAAGAAGGACATATTTTGAGGATTTTATGATATATTCACTTGGAGGGGTAATTGTCTGTCTCGGGCGCGTACCCAAAGCACTGAATTGGAATGGAGTGGGACGAGGATGGTATTTTCTAAGTCCACCCATTTGACTTTGTTCTCACCTTATACCCATTGAGTGATTTGGGCTAGTCTAGTATGTCTGAATTGAGGGTAGGGTTACGCCCCCGTTGTCTTTGTGCCTTGCTAAATAATTATATTTGATTCTTGGTCTCTTATTCTGCCAGATGAATTTTCTAAACTTACTTGAATAGGATGGGTGAGGCCCTAAATAAATAAAGTAGTTTAGGTAATACCGTCATCTTGATGGCCGCTATTCGTCCTAACAGAGATATTGGGTATTGTGTCCAGTCGTTTAATAATAATTTAGATATATGAGTAAATATGAGTAATCATTCTAGAGTAGTTATACAAGTATAATATTTTTGGGTCAGCTGATAATTCTACTCCTAAATATTTAAATGAATCATTGGACCATTTAAATTTAAATTTTGTACATAATGTATTTTTAGTTTTATTATCTATATGGATACCGTATGCAGTAGATTTGTTGTGGTTTATTTTGAAACCTGAAAATTCTCCAAACCGTGTCAAATCCTCATATAATATAAGAAACAAAGAAGTCCCTATTTGATATAAGAAAAGCCTATCCTAATAGATACATAGAAGCAAACACAAAGACGTGTAGAGGATATAAATGGCTAAAACATATAAATTTTATTATCAAAAGTGTAAAAGGATCGACAAAAGATTGCATAGATAACAATAATACATTATTAATATATCAAGTAGTAACAAAGAGTGATTATAATTGTATGTATCTCTTAAAATGAACCCCCTCTGACCACATCCAATCCAAGTCATAAGTCAAATAGTGTAATAGTAGTCAGCGATACTTATCAGTCACGTCGGTGAGTAGGTAAAAGTCCGTGCACAGTTGAACATCAAGGGGACTGCGTATCGAGGCTACACATGACAAGATATCACATAAGTATATGGGAGCAGAGAGAGAGGGGTTTCTAGCACCCAAACGTGTTTCGCATCATAGCTTTTTCAATGGCGCTGAGAGAGTCCGTGTGAAGTCTGCTATTTAAGTGTCAGACCACCAATCAAAATGCCGACTCATATCACGTGTCAGATTCCGCCACATCATCAAGTCTCGCGATCGGAACGTCAACATCGGTATAACCAATCACAAATGGTACACATCGTATGAAACTCAAGTAAAGGAAATGTCAACATAACACACACTACGAGTGAGAAACATTATGAAATGCAGCATATCAGCAATAGTGAGCTAATATATAAGAAAGAAGGCTAGAGCACATCTAGTACAAATAAACAAATATATAAATATACAAGTATATATATAGATTTAGATTCAATTGAAGCTCCAGAGCTAACATCCGATCACCCACAATGACGTCTGAAACCAATTATTTCAGTCGCTATCGGGGTGATATGGACCGGATGAATAGAGATAAGAGGTATACCAGTTACTATCGAAGGCAAGCACATGTATATCTAAGAGAATAGTGGCAAACATGCATATTCCAGAATAATCCAGGATAGTCACAAACCTTGAGTCATATACAAAGAATTATCCCAGCAAACATGTATGTATATCTGTCCAGAGACACTGAGGCAGAACACTGGCTGTGTTATCCGTTCTTCATATCGATCAGATATCGGTGCACCTCAGGACACAAAGTAATGATAGCCACAATATCCATGTAACATATAGTCCGGGGTAGAACAGGAAACACCCCAGCCGAAATATCAGGAGACTGCTTGCTAAGAAAATCCTACTGAACAGCCAGATTTCCAACTAGTGTTCATCTCATGAAGTCACCCTAAAGTCCAACTGTAACACAAGGTCCTCTAGGAAAGAGAGCATAGCTACCAAAACAATGGCAGATGAGTAAGACCGTGTTAAAAGTCATCAAATCAGATAAATGATGATTATAATTTCATGTTAGAGGATGAAGAAAGAATCCATCTATCATCGATGAAGGCAAATATCAATGCTTCGGTTAGAGACTGCACGCAATTCATATGCATGAGGTCAACATCAGAGCTGGAACAAAATTCCATATAACGCCACACAGGTTAGAAGAGAGAATGTTGTGAATGAGGACCTTAATGGTAAGACAGAAGGTAAAAATTATCACGTGTTAATCAGCAATAAATTAGGTATAGGGGGTAAAGTTCATCTCTTCATTCAAACCAGCTGGTTGAACGGTATTGAAATTAAAAATATATCTAGTCTCTGCACGTAGCAATACATTATCAATGTCACCACCTCTGATATTAAGTGATACCTTGTGTAGCCCCATACATTTCAATCCTGTGGTTTTACCTTGATGGTATTTAAGGAAGTGTGCAGCCACACTGGTGAGGGGAGTGTCATTCTGTCGTTGTCGCCCACCTAGTCTAATGTTTGATAAGTGACTAGACAGTCTTTGTTTAAGTAATTGCCTGGTTTTTCCTATATAGATCAGATTACAGGGACAAATGAGTGCATATATCACATTTTGTGACTTACAATTAAAGTAGTTTTTTAGATGTAATTTAAAGTTGTTCGATGTGCTGTACAAAGTCTTTCTGGAATCCATGTATTGGCAACATGTACATTCACCACAGGCATACGTTCCTACCAGTCTATCTCCTCTATTAAGTGTAACTGATTCTCTCACAAAATGACTGCGAACGAGTTTGTCTCTGAGATTAGCACTTCTCCTTGCAGTGACCTGTGGGAAATCCATAACAAAGTGTTTTAGAGTATTATCATTGGTAAGAAGGTGCCAGTTCTTTTTTAGAACTTTTTTGGTTTCTGACCACCTGTCATTGTATTGAGGCATAAATCTCACACTATTACCTGTATGATCAGTGCGTGTTTTTGGTTGGAGTAACTCTGATTGTGTGCAGCGTGATGCTGCAAAACGGCTCGTAGTGTGTGTTATGTTGACATTTCCTTTACTTGGGTTTCATACGATGTGTACCATTTGTGATTGGTTATAAACTCAAGCTTATAAAAAGCTCTGTGAGCCAAGGGTAGAGGCAGATACCTATGCTATTACAGAAAGAAAACTTAGAATTACATTTCTGGTTACAAATACATGTAATAAACAGGTAAAAATAGCAGTTGGGGTTGCAGGCAGACAACTGGTTTGCCTGCAACAAAGTCACCAGGTTTTCGTTTTAAGGGTGGACATGCCCTTTAAAACCTCTGCAATGTAAATCAAAACAGAAACAAAGCTTTGATGAAATGAGGTCACAAGATCTATCTACAATATATTATTACTAGACATTAAGCCTGCTACAATAACGGGCGCTAGAAGCACAGAGTGCCTCCTTAGTGTCCCAAGGCCATAGTCCTCCATGTCCCAAGGCCAGAGTACCCTCTTAGTGTCCCAAGGCCAGAGTCCCCCCTCTGTCCAAGGCCAGAGCCCCCCTCTGTCCCAAATCCAGAGGCCCCCTCTGTCCCAAATCCAGCTCCCCCTCTGTCCCCAATCCAGGGCTCCCCCTCTGTACTAAATCCAGGGCTCCTCTCTGTACCAAATCCAGGCCCCCCCTCTGTCCCAAATCCATGAGCCCCCTGTCTGTCCTGAATCCAGTGCCCCCCCTCTGTCCCAAATTCAGGGGCCCCTGTCCCAAGTAACCTTACCTGCAGTCTGTTTAATTGCTGTTCTCCCTCCGTGTGTTTCCTGTGTTTCTCCCTCTAGTAGTGAGCCAATAGGCACTGCAGAGACTCTCCCATTAGTGGTGAGTCAATAGGAACTGCAGAGACTCTCCCTCTAGTGGTGAGTCCATAGGAACTGCAGTGACGCACACACACGGACACAGGGACGCACACTTAGGGTTTTATTATATAGGATACAGTATAGGGCCATTTCTGGCCATTTCAATTTTTTAGGAAATAAGATGATCTTTCTAAATAAATGCTAAATTTAAAAAAAGGAAGGTAAACCACAAAGAGTTTGCATTAAAACAAAATTACAAACATTCATTTTTATTGAATCAGTGTTTCCCCAGACACCTCCTGACTTGGGGGGAGGGATTGGGTAAGAGGGCCTGCGATCATCTCCTCAAACCTCCGCGATCAGCTGAAGTTTGGTTCCGGACTTTTACACAGCAGATTGCACGAATCTTCACTTCATATGTGCGATCAGCTGTTAAAAACAGTTAATTTACAGTTTGGGGTGCATTATTTATTATAACCTACCCCCTTCTAGTTTCCTTCTCCTCCTGGAACTGTAAGATTATAAGGCTATAATCTTTCAGTTCCTCCCATAGAAATCCACTATTGGGGTAGGTTATATAGGATTATTAAGATAACTTGTTCAGTTATATGAATATGTTAAGCATGTTATGAATATATACAAGATACAGGTCTTATGGCAAATATACTATATATTACTATACTATTAGTTGTTGCAAATGGGTCCAAGGGTGGAATCAAACTCAGGACTTCAGTGCTGCAAGGCATCGGTGCTATATCTCATGGATACAGCTGGTTTCTCTCATTCATTTCTGAGAGTTTGGGTGTCCAAAGTCAGTTTTGACATACAACAGAAGTTGTATTTACTGTATCTTTGTTTAATCTCCAACTAAACAGCATACTGTAAATTACAAGATTCACAAAGCAAAGTTTCAACAATCTGTAAATATTTAGAGGAACTAATTATAAACATCTGTCCCCAAGAAATCAGTCATCAGCAATTATAACATTTCAATCTACCATTCTAATGAAAGTGGCATTGTGGCAATGCCCACATAACTACAAGCTGCCCTAAAACAACTGCTTGAGTGGCTTGTTCACAGTATGGGCAATTTCATGCAGTTATATCGCAGCAAAATGCTATGCTGATAGGAGTGAATGGTACCATTCACACCTATGAGCTGCAATGTAGTGCGTTGCTTCCAACTCAGTTTGTAGTACCGCACAGCAGTACCTTTGAAATCAATTACCACCTTTGCTTGTGAAGGTTCTCATTCATCCAGGTCATGGTATATCTGTTGTATTCAATTAGATCAACTGGACTTGAAATGTAGTTCTTGAAGACGTTTCGCTAGTCATCCGACTGGCTTTCTCAATTCAGAATGACTTGTACAAGAATCTGTGGCAATTATGTACCCTGGAAAATCCCAATATTAGCATATTGGCGAAGGAACGTGACTGGTTCAAGAGAGGTGTTAAGGAGGCCAGTTATGTGAAAATAAAGAAACCAAGCCTAAATAGAGGTGGGGGGGTTCGACACCAACTGTCTGCCATGTACAATGCTGTTTTAACACCTTACTCTGGGCGTTCCTATAACACCTCTTAGCCACTATCCAATCACACCCTTAACACCTGGCTGTGATATGCTAATTGGGATTTTCCAGGGTACATAATTGCCACAGATTCTTGTACAAGTCATTCTGAATTGAGAAAGCCAGTCGGATGACTAGCGAAACGTCTTCAAGAACTACATTTCAAGTCCAGTTGATCTAATTGAATACAACAGAATTACCACCTTTGTGTGATAATGCAACGGAGCATACACAGCACCTCAATGCAATGTTCTCCTGCATTAAAGGGCTCGTAGTGTGAACATAGCCTAACATCTGTTCTCAACTCAATGACAACATTTAATATGTATAATAGCCATTAATCTGTAAATTCAATTCTTATAAAGGCGCTTAGCATTATACATACAAAAAAAGAATCCTAGTGCACAAACAATATAATTGCATATTGGCTACCTCTATAAGGTTGCAGCTACAAACAGACTGCTAAACCTGTATAAATAAAAGCAATTAGTTCAATAAGTTGGCCAAATTATTTTAAGCCCAGTCACCACGTCAAGGTTGCTTTCTTTAACTGGGTCCTAACCTACTGGTACTTGCCTTTTTGGCTACATGAGCTGACAGCTTCTATTGTGTGGCCTGAATGCTTGAAGCTGACACTCTAGTTTAAAGTAATTTGCTCAAATGAGCACATGACCTAACTCTGGGTGGAGTACAATTTCCCAGAAGGCTTGGTCAAACCTTCAATGTAACACACAATATATAGAAAATTGGGCTGTTGTACATCCATATTAAAGTGCAATTAGAGACCAAGAGTTTAGAGACCAGGGTTTAGCAGGCTGTTTGTAGTAGCAACCTTATGGAGGTAGCCAATATGCAATTAGAATTGTTTGTGCACTAGAATTCTATTTTTTGTATGTATTATATTTTTGGTCTCTAGTTGCACTTTAATATGGATGTACAGCAGCCCAATTTTCTATATATCGTAGGCGCTTATCATACCATTATCATACCATTTTAGAATTTAAAAATGACTGGGAAAAATCCCTAACTAACTTCTCCTTAGAATTAATTGTTATTATCTCATGATAAGAAACTATTGGAAGAAATAGCTATAGAAATAGAAATACTGACAAAGAAATGTGATAAAGACATCCCAAAAACTGATTTTATAGCATTTGATAAAATGTTGAAAAATGACCTTAAAATTGTAGAAGCGGATATAATTAAAATAAAAAGGGTAAGTTAGCTAGAGACGTTAGGGATTTTGAGCTTAACAACGTCTGTAGGTGGAAACATAAGGGTAACAACAGAATGATAAATAAAGGTAAAAGACCTGGTAAACGGACAAGAACTAGATTAGGATCAGACAGTGACGGAGCCTCTTTTTTAGGGTTCAGTACCCAATCAGAATCAGAAGAGGAAGGGGGAGGAAAAACAAACAGTCCCCAAAGACTGAAACTCAGGTCACAGAGGCTGAAATATTAACATTTGAGAGTGAGGAAAGAACATCCAAAGAGAACAATATGCGGATCATCAATTTATCATCACATAGACTTATGACTACACAAAGGTTAGCTTTATCTAAAGGTCTCTCTTTCTGTCCATCTAATGACATAGATAAATTTACAGTAACAAAAGATCTGTTCCTCTTTTGTAGACATCTAGTTCTTAAGGCATGGTTTACAGGACAAGCTGAGACATCAGAACAAAACAAACAGGTATATACTGAACAGCTGAAGATGTTTAAACTGAAGTCTACCTTTACCCCTCCCGGATTTACCTAACCTACATGTCTTTTATGAAGTAATGATAAAAGAGTTTGAATCATTACAAAAACCACTTATTAATTATAATAATTTATCGAGATCTGAAGTCGATTTCAGAACTCCAAAAGTTACAAGATGTGGAGATCCGACAAGGGATGAAACGTTGTACTGTGGCCTACCACTATGTATATAGAGCAGGCATATATCAGACTACCATCTGATCCCACAGAGACTTTCCAGAAAAAACTCAGAAGGATTCTGGATGAAGACATTGGGGAGGGCAGTATCTTCGATGTTTGTTACAACATACATACTTTTTCGGATACCTGCACCTTCTGGACTGGGACAATTTCCATATGTGGATACAACTAAAGCATGAACTATACGGTTGTAAAAATTTGACACTTTTGCTATGGATATAAATCCTGGGGTTATGATTGGTATGGATACTTAATTTACTTTGGATATACTTTACTCACCTCTTCTGATACCACTATTATCCATCTGTGGATGTTCTAAATATTTAAGTATTATGTCTGTTAAATACTTATTATCTGTGATCTAAATAATTGTATATACTGTAATTTGGGAATATATATTTGTTTTAACTTGACCTTGTGATCCAGACCTCTTATGTTTTGTAACACTGACAGTAGGAGAACCGGACGGTACAGGGTTAACTCTAAGAAGTTTGTTTGTACGCTTGTGATTGATAGTTAAAGTTATGGTATACAAACTTCGCGTCTTCGGGAGATCCGGGACCTACGTAATCACGCAATCACATGACCAGGCTACTTAGCGGGGCATACGTGATTTGCGTATCGGTGACGTCACCGGTATACACTTTGGATGAAAGAGGAAGTGTGGGCCACGAGGCTGTATAAATAGAAGTATAGAGCACTGGGTTAGTTGTGCTGACGAAGCTCCCATGATGTGAGCCGGAGCGAAACGTGTTCAACCAGGAAGTCTCTATGTGATACTCTTTGACTCAAGACTGGTATTTATGCACTTTATACTGAGGCTATATTACTTGATCCACTATGGTATTATGTGTATTGCATTATGTATTATGAATTTCAGGAGTATCTTGTGTGGTTTTTACATGTTTTTTAAAATGTTTTAATATGTCCCCACTAGTATAATAAAGGACGGTTTGTTTGTTTACACTAAAGTCAGTGATGCAGTCTATTCTTATTTCTTTTATCTTTATAGTACCATTATCATCAATGTCACATGGCCCATGAAAACTTGTGTACTGTAAGAAATAATGCACCCTGTACTTTAAAATTTAAGAATATACAGTAAGTCACCCTGGTGTTCTTTTAGTTTTACATACTCTGTGTACAGGCTCATTTTGTAATGTGGCTCCTGAATAACCTCTAAAAAGTATCACACTGAGCAAAGAGAATATGATTCTGGTTGCAGGTCACTTGCTGGCACAGGGAGATTACGCTGCTTGCCTAATGCCACAGATATGCACAGTAATTTACATCAATGAGTAATAGTAATTGAACTACCCGTTATTGTGTGATTTCCTCTGGTCCATTATCATATTAATCTAAATCATTTCCTGCAACATTCCCCCTGCTGAACTCCATTTCTCTTGCCAACATCCACAATGCGGTTTATTTAGTAATCATCCTCTTACATGAGGTAACCCAAAAAGTTACATCTTATCTGACCGGGATCCTGCGATGCAGTAAAAGGTGGCCGTACATTACAAAAGATTATTGCGATCGTAGACCATCATAAATCATAAACCAACCAATACTTTGATAGTCAGATGTACAATGTTAATTTATGTAAATGTACTGTACCATACATATTGTTTGGCATTCAATTTGTTTAGTGATTAATGTCTATTGTGAGGTTATATTACAGTTACATTTAATCTGAACTTACCATACTATGATCATTTAACCAATCGATTTAACAAACGACTTTCCAGATTGTAATTATGATTTAATGTCGCATAATAAGATCTTCCAATTTTTTGGCCAATCAATGGAATTGTCGGATTATATATTGGATTTTACATACAATCGGCCTAATGTATGGTCACTTAGGTGCATTTAATACAGAAAGTGACAGTTGGGATTTCATCACATAACCCTAAAACCTTGGAATGTTTTAGGGAAAAGAAAAATAGACAGACAGATAGATGAATTTGATTATAAATCACACAAAACACCCCATCCCCACATTAGGAAAAGATGATGTCCGTCAGAGGGAGAGCAGCTTGGGGATCATTATTAAGAGATGGCCAAAACTGACAAGTTTCGTTCCGTTTTTGGATCTCGGGAAAATCCAGAACTTAACAAAAGGAACTTAAAATCAGGACTTTGGAGCGAGTTTTCAATTTTTATTGAATGTACGAGTTATTTTCGAAAATTCTTGAAAATAGCCTTGAACGTTCGATAATACTCGAAAATACGGTCGGAAACTATTTTTGACATTCCGATTGTGTTTTCGAGTATTATTGAACGTTCAAGGCTATTTTTGAGAATTTTCTAAACTAGCTTGAACTTTCGATAAAAATTCAAAATTCGTTCCGAAGTCCCGAAATCCAAACGATCCTTCCAACATTCAGTTTTCGGGAACTGAGGGGTTCCGTGTCAGACCAGTCTGACTCGGATCCCATCTCTAATCATTATACAATGTAACTGAGGAAATGGGGATTGGGGACAGAGAAGAACACCAAGCAGGGCAGTGGCAGCACATTGTACAAAATCTAATATGAAAAAAAATGAAAAAATATAAATTATTTTGTTGCATGGCCTTTTGTTGAAACTGCACAGTCACCCTTATTTGCCATTGGTTCCTTTACGATATTGTTATTTTGTTTCTTTTTTTTTAAATTATTAGTGGAAAATCTAAAAACAGAATTTTTCAGATTTCCTAGAACACAATAAACATCACATGTCCAACTACCCTAAATGGGTCCTTATTATTTTATGGGAAATAACTACTGTAACTAGGAGTATATTGTTTATGGCACACAGGGAGATTCAATAAAAGTTCTTATCATTAAAAATGGTGCTAATTTTGCTCCAACTATTCAGATATTATTTATACATTTGAAAGGTAACACTTGATTGGTTAGCACCATTTTAAACGATAAGAACTTTTGTTGAATAACCCTAAAAATTAACAGAACCTTAAAGGGAATGTCCAAACCTCTGGGAAAAAATGAGTATGTTATGCAAAAATCTCCAAAACCTGTCATGTCCAATGGTTAAATCTGCTTCCAGCAAGAGATCTTTTACTTACAAGCTCCGCGATCCCCTGCCGTGGCTCTGCAATCCCCTCTCCACTTCCAGGTAAGGCAGTCAGCGTCGGCCATGACAGTGACGTCACGGCCAATTACTGACTGCCATTCCCGGAGCAGCCTCCACTGTGGCTGATTGGGAACACAAAATGAACACAGCAGCCGCAGTGGAGAGACAGGAAGCAGCAGTGGATCGTGAACTTGTAAGTATAAGAATTATTGCTGGAAGCAGATTTAATCATTGGAAACAAAACGAAGTTCAGCGTCTTACAGCAATGCTGCTCTGGTAGGTTCCGCCCCCTCCTGCCCGTCGGCGACGAGGCCAATAGGAAGGCGTGCCTTCCTATTGGCCTCGTCGCTGACGGGGAGGAGGGGGCGGAGCCTACCAGAGCAGCGTTGCTGTAAGATGCTGCTGTAGGTTACGCGAACCCAGGGTTGAGGACCTAGCGGTTCAGGTCCTCACCCTGGGTAAAGTTACTGCACAAAGATATGGAGCGGAGGGAAGGTGAGTATAATTTTCCTTTAATTTCCATGGCAGACATACTTAAAGGGTAACTATAGTCAAAAAACTAATTTTGAATAATCATAAAAAAGTTAGTTTATACTGACCTACCCTTCCATTTTCGTGGCCACCATACTTAAAGGGTAACAATAGTCAAAAAAAAATATTGATCAATCATCATGGTACACATACCCACCCCTCCATTTCTTTGGCAACCTTACCATAATCATCAAATATATGCAAAAACTAACTCCACACAGGCACACACACCTACTGCTCCATACCCCCTACACACATTTTTCCATTGAAACCGTGGCAAAGTTAGTTTTACAGTTATAAGTGCAAAAACATACACGCTAACCCTACACGGTCACAGATACACACACCCACTGAAGCTCCCCTATACCCATCACATCTTTCTGTTTCCATGGCAGCTATGTCATAAAAGTTAGTTTTATGGTTTAAAATGCAAAAAACATTTACATACCCACTAACACCACCACCACATACACATGTGTGCACCCAGTTGAGTAACTGCAGAGCCCCCCCAATGTCCTCTTTCACTATCATAGCAAGATTAAAACCTGCAGCACAGACATGAAGCCTTTCAAGCCAAAGTCAAAGTTTATTCGTAAACTATCTCTTTCTGGCACGAAAAATGTTCTATTATACCATCGGATTCCTACAGTTTTTGTGCAATGACATGACAACAGGATAAAAAAGACAAACCTTCAGGCAATATTGATGACCACAAAAATCTATACATCACCTCATCCCCAGACCAGTGTACAAATAAAAAACAAGTCACAACTAGACTTTAGCAATTAGGATAGAATTCATATGAGTAATATGACAAACCAAAATTAAATTCCTCACATCCCAGTCTGTAAATTCAGGTTCCAGTTAAGCCTAAAATGCTTTTTTCTACTCTAAAGTCCTTCATTGCTTGTAATCCTATATATTTATTAGCATTTATAGAAGACAAAGCTGATTTCTTCTGAAGTGTTAAATAAAATTAAGTAAAATGAGATGTTTCATTTACTAGAACAGTCCAACACTGTTAGGCTGGGTCTACAAGCAAGTCTATTGGGAAATGTATGTTATACCTGCCAAGTGGTGAAAGTGGTCCAGACTGGTAAAGGAGAGCCACAGTGGATATGTGTTAAATTATTCTTTGCTTCTTACCCAAATAGGTAGGCAATAGCATAAATCCAATATTGTTTTTACATGTTGTACTCTCTCTGTGCATGAATATAAGGGATATGCTTGTGAAGGTTCTTATTCAATAAATATAAGGGATATGCTTGTGAAGGTTCATATTCAACCATGTCAATTATGGTATATCTGTGGTATTCAGTTAGATCAACTGGACTTAAGGTTTAGATCTTGAAGACGTTTCGCTAGTCATCCGACTGGCTTTCTCAATTGAGAATGATTTGTTCAAGTACCTTAACTTAATTGCCAACATATTCTTGTACAAGTCATTTTTGTACAAGCATGGTGGCTCAGTGGTTAGCACTGTTGCTTTGCAGCGCTGAAGTCCTTAGTTCGATTCCACCCTAGGACACATCTGCAAGGAGTTCTCCCTGTGCTTGCGTGGGTTTCCTCTGGGCACTCTGGTTTCCCCCACAATCATAAAGACATACTGATAGGTTGTATGTGTCAAATAAATGTGCTTAGATTGTAAGCTCTTCGGGGCAGGGCCTGATGTGAATGTATACATGTAATTGTAAACGATACGGAAGATGTTGGCGCTATATAAATCCACAATAATAATAATAATAATAATTGAGAAAGCCAGTCGGATGACTAGTGAAACGTCTTTAAGAACTAAACCTTAAGTCCAGTTGATCTAACTGAACACAGCACATATAATGTAATTTCTATGTAATTTGTAATTTTCTATTAATGTAATTTTAGTCCACAGTCTCTATTTGAGACTGTGGACTAAACAATTAATATGTTTGGGGATTCCAGAGTAAGACTCGCTAATTATAGTGGACCAGGAAGAACCGTTCACTTTTGTGTTTGTTATTTACAACCATTTGCATTTTATTTTGATTTTCTTTAATTTGTAACATGTTTATGCAATAAATGTGAAGCCAATAGTTTAGCATTTGTAGTGGCTTTTTCTTATGAAGAGAAAACATACAGCAGGACATCTACTGATTAAACCGAAATTCTTCAGGCACATACTAATGAATAAAATGTGCTGTGACCTTTGTGGCCTAACTTGCGAGTAGTTCTGTTGATAAGAGGGATTCTGCAGTTTTTCATTTAAATCCTTTGCCCTCATCATTCACTAATGATTATGTCAGCATAAACTGTATGGAAACGTGATCTCTATTCAGTCTGAGAGACAAGTAACACTGTTAAAACAATATGAACCTCAGCAGGATATTGTGAAATATCCCATGCAGATCAAAGGTCTCATGTTTTCAGAATTGAGAAAGCTATGAATTTCCCCACTGATTTGTTCATTTCCATTTAGGATCTGCTACACCATTTCTAGGGTTCATACAATTGCTTTGATTACTACTAGCTTTACTGATATAATATTAACCACATTGCATAGTAATATAGTTAAAATTATTTATCAATTAGTAAGTAAAATTAAAAGGGTGATAAAATACTATACGCTATATGGCCAAGTCAGTATAAAACCCACACTACCTGAGGGATTATCTGGTTAGCGTGGATTTTACACTGAGTTTTGTTACCTGCGACACTTCCCAAAAATAGCGCACGTGAAAGCTATAAAGGGGCCCTTATCCATGCTTCATCTACAGTTGTTTACTGGGAGGAGGATGTATCCGTCATAGGGTAAATAAGAAGATGCCCGCCTCCCCTGGCAGGATCTGCTCCCCTGGTAGTTATGCCCCTGGCTGTGTATATGAATTTGTGCAGTGTTTTGTTTTTAATGCTGCTAATTTGTTAACCAGATGGGGGGGCCCTGATGCGTTCTGTTTAACACTATCTTCTATACTGGGGTAATATTTATAACAAATACTTATTTTATATTGTTAAGTATGCTTACACTGTAGTTCTCTGAATCGCTTGAGTGGTTGGTGGGCCCTTGTCCTATAATTCCCTGATGGGCCCCAGTTGCCCAGTCTAACACCTCTGTGCCTTCTAGCCTGCTTTTATATTTGACAGCAGTTCCTTGTTTCTGAGTTCAATTATGGAGATGGACTTGATTGCTGAGAAACTGCAAACTAATTGGATGTTAGGCAGAAGATTTAAATAAAAGAAGCAGAGACCTCAGTCACTGGCAAAACAGACGTCGGTCCACAGACTGGGACTCTGTTAGACCGTAGAGACTTGTTACCTATCGGACTAGGCTGTATGGACCCTAATATTCGTGCTTAGCAGAGAGCGAAGGAATGGTAGACCTTGATACTTTGGGATATGTGACTGTGATGGCGACTGAGATCGCAGGCTAGAGTGCAGCTACCTGGGTAATCTCAGCCGCCTGCGTAATCTTGGGGATTATTTCTCTTGTTATTTATATTTGTATTTGTTATCTGTATTTAGTGTAGTGGTTGTATAGGAGATACTTGTCTATAGAGTGCTTAGATTTAGTGACATGTTTCACCGATGTGCTTTTTGCAATTGTGCTAATAAAATTACTATTTTTATATTTCAAAACCTCAAGCATAAGAGTGCTATAGGTGCTACTGTGGGTATAAGGTATTTGTCCTTTTCCCCACATTGATTTAAAGGATTTAAATAGTTTACCAGTTACTAGTTTCTTTGCAATCAAGTCTCTCACTCAGTAAGAAGGAACTGCTGCAAGGCAGCACACAGAGGACAGGGAACGCTTAGGTTGTTACCATGGGGAGGGGGAAGGGAAGCAGAATAAAAATGAAGATGAGTGCAGAATGGAGTAGACTGGTATTGGAAGAAAAGAATCAGAATGTAACTTCCTCCTGGCAAATGATCTTTTCCTGTCACTTCTTCCACACCCTCATTCAGGACTTGTGCTGCCCCTTTGCTCTGAAAATCCCTTCTCCCACTCTCCATCCACCACTCAACATCCCTTAATACCTTCAAACGCAACCTCAAAACTCACCTCTTTATGCCTGGCCTAAGATACTATCCCTTACTGACCCAATATGATTATACCTGCTAATTAAACTACACCCTCAAATTCACCGATAACCCTCAAATGCAGCATACGCTAACCCTCAAATTTGGCCTTAACTCTATTGCGGCGTCCAATAAAACTCAAATTTGGCGATAACCCTTGTAGCTTTTGATTTCAGTATTTAAACCAGACCATTTCTCAGGTACCAGAGCCCTTTATAGTAAGTTACCATTGCTAATTTATCAGAACTTTTCAAACTACTTTCCCCCATTAACTTTAATGGGTGCAAGTTCAAAAATTTGAAAACAAACTGAACTTTATGAAGTTTGGCCAACTCTATAGTATAGTACTATAAATTAACTCATCACTTTGCCATGTACTTGTATTATATTCACTACACTTGTATGTAACATGTATGACAAATGTAACTAGAAATGGAAAGTTTAAATATAAACTTTGGCTTGAAAGGCCACATTTTGGAAGGGAATGTGTATGTTTGTGCTGCAGATTTTAAAACTCAATAATGCCAATGATGAGGACATTGTTGTTTTTTTACTTACCCTTTAAATGTGGCTGTCACATGAATTAAAGGTAGGTCAGTTGGTGTGTGTACTCGTGTCAGATTAAGGGAAAACAGACTAACTTTTTTGATGATTGGTCAAAATGCGTTTTTTTTTTAACATACTTTAGATGTGATTGCCACATGAATGAATGGGTTGATGTGTGTACCTGTGTCAGGTTGGAAGTTAAAAAAACAAACTTTTTTGATTATTGATCAAAATTTATTTTTGACTATAGTTACCCTTTAGGTATGGCTGCCACAGAAATTTTTAATGATTGGTCAAAAATGAATTTTTTTGACTTTAGTTACCTTTTAAGTATGGCTGCCACAGTAATGGAAGGGTAGGTCAGTGTGTACCTGGGTAAGGTTGGGGGTTTATAAAATTAGTTGATTATTACTCAAAATTGTTGTTTTTTTTTACTTTTAGTTACCCTTTAATTATGGCTGCCATGAAAATGGAAGGGTAGGTGAGTAGGAGTGTGTACCTGGAACAGGTTGGAAGTTAAAAAAAACAACTTTTTTGATGATTGGTAAAAGAATTTTTTTTTAATTCTAAGTTACCCTTTAAGATTGGCTGCAACAGTAATGGAGGGGTATGTCAGTAGGTGTGTGTGCATTTGCCCCGTTGGGGTTAAAAAAACAAACTTTTATGATTATTGATCAAATTTTTTTTTTGACTATAGTTACCCTTTAAGTATGGCTGCCACTGTAATGGATATGTAGATAAGTAGGTGTGTGTACCTGTGTCGGGTTAGGGGTTAAAAAATGGTTTATGTAAAGTTTCTTTTACTATAGTTACCCTTTAAATATTGCTGCCATGAAAATGGAAGGGTAGGTCAGTAGGCGTGTGTACCTGGACCAGGTTGGAAGTTAAAAAAAAACTTTTTTGATTATTGATCAAAATAGGTTTTTTTACTTTAGTTACCCTTTAAGTATGGCTGCCTCAGTAAAAGATAAGTAGATCAGTAGGTGTGTGTACCTGTATCGGGTTGGGGATTTTAAGAAAAACAAACTTTTTTGATGATTAGTCAAAAAAAATGTTGACTTTAGTTACCCTAACTAAAGGTAGGTAGGGCTGCAACAATAATGTAGTTGTAGCTCAAGTAGATGTATGTACCTGTGCCATGTGGGGGTTAAAAAAACAAACTTTTTAATTTTTGATCAAAATTAGTTTTTTTGACTTTAGTTACCCTTTAAGTATGGCTGCCAAAGTAACGGGTAAGTAGATCAGTAGGTGTGTGTACCTGTATCAGGTTGGGGGTTAAAAAAAACAATCTTTGTTGGTAAATAGTCAAAATAGTTTTTTTGAATTTAGTTACACTTAAGGTATGGCTGCCACAGTTATGGATAAGTAGATCAGTAGTTTGTGTACCTGTGTCGGGTTGGGGGTTAAAAAAAATCAAACTTTTTTGATGATTGATTAAAATTAGTTTTTTTAACTTTAGTTACCCTTTAGGTATAGCTGCAACAGTAATGAAGGGGTAGGTTAGTAGGTGTAGGTACCCGTGCCCGTGTGGGGGTTAAAAAAACAAACTTTTTTGGTTATTGATCAAAAAAATTTACTTTAGTTACCCTTCAAGTATGGCTGCCATAGAAATAGATAAGTAAATCAGTATTTGTGTGTACCTGTGTCGGGTTGGGGGTTAAAAAACGTTGTTTTTTTTGACTATAGTTACACTTTAAATATGTCTGCCATGAAAATGGAAGGTAGGTCAGTAGGCGTGTTTACCTGGATATGGTTGGAAGTTAAAGAAACAAACTTTTTGAACGATTAGTCAAAATTAGTTTTTTGATTATAGTTAGCCTTTAAGTATGACTGCCACAGGAATAGAAGGGTAGGTCAGTAGATGTGTGTACCCATGTGAGGTTGGGGTATGCCTTTTTTGTGTTTACAACCATAAAACTAACTTTTATTGAGGACAAGTTCGTTTTTTTTACTTTATTTACACTTTAAGTATGGGTGTCAAAGGAATAAAGGGTAGGTCCGTAGGTGTGTGTACCTATGTGAGGTGGGGGTATATGTATTTGCATGTATGACCATATAACTAACTTTTATTGATGATTAATCAAAATTAGTTTTTTGACTATAGTTACCCTTTAAGAATGTCTTCCATGGGAATGGAAATGTAGGTCAGTAGGTGGGTGTACCTGTGTCTGTGTGGGGGGTTGGGGTATCAGCGTTTGTGTTTATGACCATGAAACAAACTGTTTTGAAATATCCACATTTATGGATTATAGTCTATGTGGAAAAATGTCCCGAAATTCGCAGACAAAGCTGTAACTCTCTACCTCAAAAACTGTGGGAGGAGATACAGTCCAAAAAAGCAGAAGAATAAAATGGAAGAAGAAGAAATAGAAAGAACAGGGATTTGGCTTTTTCAAGTCAAATTAATCATAAAGCGCCAAAGAAAATGTAGGCATTATATGAATTATTATTAATAAAAATAATAGTTTAGACTGCTGTGTGAATGGTTATAGATCAGGCCAGTCAATGACTCGCTAAGGATTTGTTATATACCAGGCTCCAGATAGAGTACATAACTATCAACTCTCCTCACCTCTCTGTTGTAACAAGTGATGGACCCAAACTCAAACCCAAGTTTGGGTCGAATTTTATGAGTTCGTAAGAACTACGAACTAGTTCAGGTTTTTAGAACTCGCAGACTTATTTTTAAATCGGTAACCTTCGAATGTATCCTTCGATTTTTGTAACCCTCAAATATATCAATCGATTTCGGTAACCCTCAAATGTATTGTTCCGTAACCTTTGAATGTATCGATTGATTTCGGTAACCTTCGAATGTAGCCTTCGATTTCGGTAACCATCAAATGGGGCAAAATTAGCACCATTTTAAGCAATAAGAACTTTTATTGAATAACCCTGTTGGTTCATTTAAGTACAACCGGTTTCTTTAATAGCAGAAACAAGCAAATACACATACATGAGGATGCTGCCTTAAAAAACATACCTGGGGGAATTTGGCATATAAGATAGCACCACCTTTACTGTAAATATTAGGAAATCTATTTTTAATTACTACATAGTATTCATAAATTAAATAATGAACAAATAATGCTATAAATGTATTTTTCCTGTCCAGTTTAGAAAAGCTTCATTTTTTAGAAAGCAAAAAGAGTTGTGGGTCCTTTAAAGGAGAGCTATAGAGCATATCAAGTTTAAAAGAAGTTAAAATGAAAAATACCTGGGGAGAGAGGGGTGGGGTTGATATTTCCTAACTACTAAAATTGTTTCTGTAAAGAAAGCCAACATGAAGAAAACTACTTCTGCAAGATGCATCCTGGCTTCAGCTCTATTTTTAATACAGGAAGGCACAGTAGCAGTTGTCTTTCAACGGTGTAAATAAAATATGTAATATTTACTCGCTATTTAGTATTTGAGATAAAGCTGCCTATACTAATGTGACTTCCATTGCAAATTCATGGATTACACTGGAACATATACACAACCGAACATTACTTATATTCTTTATATGGAGTGATTGTTTGATAAGGCCACATACTGTGCAATGTTATTGGCTCCCTCTACTGTAGTAAAGAGAGCCATTAACGATCCAATGAAAATTGTCATTGCCCTTAGGTATCTGGACCTATTGGGCCAGACAGATCTATAAACATTCCCAATATTGAACAAATCCCGAGAGGACTTTCTGAATATCGGCTATGTAGGTGGCTTGCTTGTAGCTGCCATACTGTAAGTCCTTCATGATGTCGGTGTTGGAATATTTATTTTTCTTACCGAGTATGCTTTTAGAAATTGGTTAACCCTCCCTTCCCATTGAAACAGGATGAAACACAACCCATCCTCCATTGGTAACAGTAAATTGGGGTTAGAGGCAATTGAGAGTTAGAATCATTATATTATAATATTGCCAGAAGAGCTTTATAGAGGTTAGGATGGGGCAGGATTAGGCGATATAGGGAAGAGTAAAACAGTAATACTGGCTCAGCTTCAAGAAAGCAAAAGGTGTGATGTGTGAAAAATGTTCTCTGCCTATTTTGTCACAATCTTGTCATCTAAAGCAAGAATTGTTTCTTTAAAAGGAGGATATGACATGAAATGACGATCACTTTTGTCAGCAAATATGATTTATCTTAGAAGACCATTTGCTTACTCACATTGTGCAGCATTATTTCCAACTGATTCACTAGAGAACTGTGTAAATAACCTCCTTGGGCCAACTACATACAGTAGATACATACACTATTTCCTATCCTATTGATTTCATTTTATTTCTTGTTAGCTGCCACCTACTCTACAATATTTTTTACCTAACAAACCAGGCTAGTTGCCCAGAGAATCATGGATGTCTGTGTGCTCCCTCTCAGTTTAATAGTGGTTTGTAAAACCCCAGTGGTGGGGTTGCCTGGGGGGTGCCTCTAGGGAATCTTTCATATAGTATATCTGCAAAAACAACCCTTAGAGCAAGAGACAAGTCCAATATATGTCACTAACAAATCAAACCAAATTTAATCATGGCTTAGAGGCAATGTCTCAGGCCATCACAGGTGCCACTAGCGGTCTAGCCTCTTCTACATGCTTCTATGCACAGAAAAGGTAAGGGAGCTAAGCAGAAGAACGCAGAGGGAACAATGGCTGGTAAGTAGGTTTACCAGCACCTTAGAAAATGTAAGAACATCGTGAGGCACATACAGGGAGATTCAATAAAAGTTCTTATCGTTTAAAATGGTGCTAATTTTGCCCCAACCAATCAGATCTTATTTAACATTTGAAAGCTAACATATGATTGGTTGGGGCAAGATTAGCACCATTTTAAACGATAAGAACTTTTATTGAATAACCCCCTTAGCATTCTATCAAATGTTTTTGTAGGGGTTGGACATATCCTTTATGCAAACACATAATTGTAATATACAATCACTTAAATCTACAGCTTCCCTCATTGCTTAAGCTACCCATTCTTACTGCATTGTGGGATCTCCGCATGTCTCCAAATGGTAAACCTGATTTTGCCTGACCAAAGGTCCCACTGTGCTTATTTTAAAGAAAGAAAGGCACAGTTACCAGCTAGTTACACACACTAGCAATAAAGCCCCGATACCATTGGATTTGACAGTATCGGGGCTTTATCAGCAGTCTGTGTAGCGGCTTTCCCTAACGAGTGCACGGCCGCTGAACATTTGGGTCAGCCAAGCGGACATTCGGGAGACACCCTATGCTGTGCATAGTGAGAATGCTCGGGGCTGTGTGTATCCTGATCTTTGAAAAATGACAGACAGGATCTTGTAGATCCTGTCTGTCATCTTTCAAAAGTCTTTCCTATATGTACCCAACTTAAGGTAGAAATTACAGGCAGCCCATTAATAATGAGAAAATTGTATCATTTAAAGCTCTTTTCTTTTGCCCATTGCTACATAGTTGTACATCAACAAATTACTGTGAGTGTGACAAACAGATTTATTAGAAAGCATGTGAAGCAAATACACTTTTTGACACATTTATTAATCTAAATTGCATGATTTTGGTGACTGCGGTGTTAGTTTATGCACATTATTTCCTGTTCTTACCTGGTATTTACTCTTAAAGAACAATGAGTAAGCAGTTAAAACTGAAAATGCAAAACCAGTTTAAGCTTTTTCGAAATGTTACTTGTTTTTATGCCTTTCATTACCGCCACCTAGAGGTAAAATACAAATCTGATGCACACACAGCTTTAAAATAAAATATGGCTGATGTAAAAAATGTAGTGCAGGTATGTAGTTAAAAACTGTTTGTGCATCTGTAATTGTGTTGATCGCATGACATGCAACATAGCTTGCAGAGGCAGAAATCGTAATGCATAAAGCAGTGACAGATATGCAAAACAGCACATTTTGGTAACAGAATAAAGAGGAAACATTTTTAAATTGTTAATTGTATTATTAATTTGGCTTGAAAAGCCAAATTACTGTTCTTTCTATTTCTTCTTCTTCTGTTTTATTCTTCCGCTTTTTTGGACCGTATCTCCTCCCACAGTTTTTGAGCTAGAGACATGAAATTCGGTACAGATGTGCGGGGCATATAGGAGAAGTGTGCTATCTTCTAGCTAAGTAATCCACAGAAGCGGTATGGCGTTATCGGCGAATTTCCGGACATTTTTTCCCATAGGCTATAATGGTAACAGGAGTACTGCCTAACCAACAACTTATATAATAATATATCTGACTGGACTCACATATTACAGCCTAAGGAGTCCTACCTACAACGATTTGGCCCCCAATGTTGTATAACTGTGTAAATGTTAAGTTGGTAAATTATTTTTTATTTATTTATTTATTTTATTTTTTTTTTGTGATCTGCTATAATAACTAGATAGCTCGATATTGTTGACGGGAGACCGATGCCCTCCACGCACAACTTAAACAACACCCAAATACTAGGGCATATAGGAAAATTAGAAACATCATCCTCACCGTAAACAGGCTTATAAACTAAAAAAGTTGAGCGCGGGGGGCTGAAGTCATATAATCCCTTTGTCTCTTATTAAAACACAATATTATGATAATAACGTTTATATAGTTAATTCCATACTCAAGTTAATATCTATAGATAAATCAAAGCAAGCCCAACAAAAAATCAAATGCTATCATAAGGCCGCAGGTGGAGACTAAGTCACAAACGAAACTATTGCAACAGACCTATAACAACCAAGTTTGACTTTCCAGATACGCAGAGACCTACGAATGCACTACTCAGGATCTCTCTCCTATCCTTAACCGAATCAAATCTTACTCGCTCAAATAGAGATGACTACCTGTGATGGACCAAGGGCCGGAGTAACAGATGTAAAACCAAAGATCAAACCCTCACAGATGTTCAGAAAGAAGCAACACATCCAGGACCGGACAGAAGCCCTAAGCCCTAAAGCACCCCTAACACCCCAACACATCACTGATACAAGCCCAAACTAAAAGGACAATAAGAAACACTATATAACTAACAACTTCTACAATAATAATCCTGCCAGGATTTCCATACTACAGCCTAAGGAGTCCCATCG
Organism: Hymenochirus boettgeri; assembly: GCA_019447015.1. NCBI lineage: Eukaryota > Metazoa > Chordata > Amphibia > Anura > Pipidae > Hymenochirus > Hymenochirus boettgeri. The sequence continues at coordinate 148,495,301 of CM033469.1, forward strand.
GTTACGATTTGGTCCTCATTATTGTATAATGGTACAAATATTATGTAATTTTTTCCTTTTTTTTTTTTTTTTTGTGGACAGGGGACCGATGCCCACCGCGCACAGCTTAAACAACACCCAAACACTAAACCTTATAGAAAAATTAGAAATAATATCCCCACCGAAGATAGGGTTAAAAACTAAAAGCTGAGCGCGGAGGGCTGAAGTCATACAATTATTTTGTTTCTTATCTAAATGCAATGTTATGATAAAACTGTCTGTATTAATAATTCCTTACCTAAGTTGATAACTTTAGATAAATCTAGACAAGCCCAATATAAAAGCAAATGCTACCTACAGAAATACTATATACAACCCCCCCTCCCCTCCCCCCCCCCACCCCTGTAGCTATATATACAGTCCCACTGGTCCTCCCTACTATATTTTGCTCAATCATATAACCCAGACGTACATTAGAACCCTATAGGAGCCGGGAGACTGGCAAATAACAACATGTACTCTCTACCCGGATTACCCAGGGAACTAACCCCCCTCCCCCCAGAAGCGGTTGATAGTTCCATCTTCTCCCGCATTTATACTGTTGTCCTCAAGGGAGCACTCGGTGATCCTCCCTCCCAATCACTGCCGAAATATGACAGTGACTTTCTCGGCCTTTATCTAGGCATTGTAAATAGTTTTTATGTTATTTCTGAACACTCAGACTATTGCACTCTCTCTACCAACAGTTTAATAAGGCTGTCTTTGAATCCATATTTAATAATTTTTTCTCTCGTGTCTGTCGTTCCACAGAGGGTCTCCGGCGGCGGCTCGCCGCCCCCCCGCAGCGCTCCAAGTAAGCATAAAAGAATCCACGCAAAGGAACCGATCACTTCTCATACCACTGGTAAAGTAATACATAGCTGTGATAAGAAATTTCGCTGTCGATCCCCACCATGACCGACGAAACTGTTTTAATCTCACATAACGTGAAAGGCCTAAATGCACCCCAAAAGCGTAAAATGGCTATACAATACTATAAAAAGAAATACCCAGATATTTTATTTCTTCAGGAATCCCATTTTAAAAAAAACAAAGAACCTAAATACTGGGGCCCACAATTCTCCCACATCTATTTTGCATCCTCGGAATCTGGAAAGGCTGGGGTGGTGATCCTTATTAAAAAACAGATTGGATTTGTGGAGGAATCAGTCTACCGAGACCCTCAGGGCCATTATATTATTCTCAACGGCCATATACAGAAATCAAAAATCTCGTTAATAAACGTATATGCTCCCAACGAAACACATAAACAATTCTTTAGATCTCTGTCGACAAAAATAATGTTACACGCCACAGGCAACATTATCATGGGAGGGGATTTTAACACCACAATACATCACACCCTGGACAGATCCTCTAAACAGAAGACCTCCACACACACCTCCCCAAGCAAAATAATCTCTTCTTTCCTGAAAAACAACAATATCGTGGACATATGGAGACTCACCAACCCACACAAAAAGGAATTCACTTTCTACTCCCATGTCCACAAAATCTTTACGAGAATAGATTATATATTAATCGCTCCTCAACTCCTATCTGCAGCACACAACCCATATATCTCAGAAATATCATGGTCCGACCATGCATATGTTTCAGTAACACTTAAAAACTTGATCCAACACAGACCCCCCCCAACATGGCGCCTCAATGAATCACTAATCCTTCAAAGCCCCTCATCAGACGAACTCAAACGAACCATAGATCTATATTTCCAAGAAAACACACACCCAGAAACCAATACGGCCACGTTGTGGACCGCCCACAAAGCAGTAATTCGAGGCAAATGCATACAGATAGCCGCTAAAACTAAAAGACAAAGAGAAGCAAGAACAATGGAACTCTTAAGCCTCATAAAACAAACAGACACAACACTTAGCAAGAATTGGGAAGTCTCAACTTATAAACTAGCAGAAAAATATAAGGAAGAACTGAGACAAATACTCTCAACTAAGGCCGAAAAAGCCCTAAGACTTACTAATCAAAAATTCTATCATAAATCTAATAAACCCGACTCAATGCTAGCAAGAAAACTCAATCAAAAAATGACAGCCAATAGGTTCCACCCCCTAAAAGATGAACAGGGAAAACTACAGTATGACCCACAGTGGATCACTCAAAAGTTCGCTAAATATTACCAACAACTGTACTCCACCAACAACAATCACCAAAACCTAGAATCCCAATCGATGTTGGACACCTTTCTAAATAGACTATCCCTCCCCAAAATATCTGAGACACAAGCACTTAAGTTGGTGGCACCTATCACCTCAGAAGAATTAGATAACACACTAAAAAATACAAAAACTAGAAAAGCTCCCGGCCCAGACGGTTTTACCACAGCATACTACAAAAAGTTCAAAGAAATCTTAAGTCCACATTTACTCGACTTATTCAATAAAGTATTAATAGGCACAGAAAGTCTCCCTAGGGAGATGCTAGACGCCCATATTATCGTTATACCCAAACCAGACAGAGACACCACACAGACCCAAAACTATAGACCTATATCACTCATCAACACAGATGTTAAATTATATGCCAAAATACTGGCAAACAGACTAAAACCCCTTCTACCCCAGATCATCCATTATGACCAAACCAGATTTATCATCACGCGCCAACCCACAGACAATATTAGAACAGCACTGAACATAATGCAATCATCATCCCTTAACAAAACACCCTCAGTCTTATTATCATTAGACGTGGAGAAGGCGTTTGATAAAGTGGAATGGCCATATCTTCGCAGAGTACTATATCACTTTGGCCTACCGGACGTATTTACAGAAGCAATCTTTACCTTATACAACAAACCAAAAGCCATAGTAAAAAACATGGGATACGCCTTACAAAATATAGATATACAAAACGGTACCAGACAGGGGTGACCCTTGTCCCCCCCTACTGTTTGCACTATGTATTGAACCTCTCGCCTCACAGATAAGAAGTAACCCTAACATATCAGGTATATCCGTGAATCATATAGAAACCAAGGTATCCCTGTATGCAGATGATACTCTTATATATATCACCAACCCAACGGAATCTATCACAGAACTGTATAAAGATTTAGAAATTTTTGGAAGATTCTCAGGATTTAAAATTAATCACAATAAATCAATTGCATATGGTATCCACGTAGACGCCGATACAAAAACCTCATTGTACACCAAATTTAAATTCAGATGGGCTACGGATTCATTCAAGTATCTAGGAATAGCACTATCATCCGATCCCAACACTCTATACTTACATAACTACTCTAAAATGATAACCCACATAACTAACCTTTTGAAAGAGTGGAACCCCTATCCACTATCACTCATAGGCCGTATAACAGCAATTAAAATGACCATAATGCCGAAACTCCTCTATCTATTTAGAGCTCTCCCCTTAATATTCAAAACCTCAGACTCCCTAAAATTACAAAACTTATTTAGAAGATTTATCTGGCAGGAAAAGAGACCAAGAATAAAATATAATTAACAAGACATAAGGATAAAGGCGGCTTCGCCCTACCCTCGATACAGGCATACTTTAAAGCCGCCAGATTAGCCCAAATTCTCCAATGGACTCAGGGGGCGAACAAAGTAAAATGGGTAGACCTAGAAAACACCACCCTTCACCCCTTACACTCCTACTCGATCCTTTGGGTAAAACCTAAAGACAGAAAGCTATCCCTCCCCCCCAGCGAATTTATTATAAACTCATCTCTCAAAATTTGGGACAGATGCAACTCAAAATACAACCTCATCCCCCACCCAACAAGCACCATGCCACTATTTTACACACCCTACTTTGGAGGAGCACACTCAAGTATAGAGGACACACAATGGATGAAGAAGCAAATATATAGAATATCGGATATAGCTAAACAAGATGGTTCCCTATTGAGCTGGCCCGAAGCCCAAGCGAAATTTCAAATACCCCCCCAACAATGGTTCTCATACACAAGAATCCTTTCCTACGCTAGAAAAACCCTACAGAGAAGCCCTAACCAACATAAAACAATATTCGAACTCTTAAGCACGAATCAATCTATACAAATAGGGACAATTTCAACACTATATAAGACAATATGGCATGATCAACAGGTGATTAGAATTCCCCCACTACAAAAGTGGGAAGCAAGACTTGAGATCACCCTGGAAGACAAGCAGTGGACCGACGCTATGAAAGCGTCGGCCACTTGCTCCCTAAACGCAGTATTTAAAGAAAAATCCTACAAAATCATGTACGACTGGTACACCACCCCAGCCTTCCTCCACAAAATAAATCCGTCAATCTCAGACATGTGTTTCAGAGGATGTGGAATACCAGCTGATCAGCTACATTGCTGGTGGTCTTGTACTGAAGTCCAACATATGTGGGAATTGACCGAACAAATTATAATGGAAGTGTTGGGAGAGCCCTTCCGCCTATCCCCCTACTCCGCTCTCTTTAACCTTCCCCCGAATGGCTATAACAAATATATCTGTAAACTGAGTAAAATTATTTGTGGTGTAACAAGGACCATTATAGCAAAAAAGTGGAAAGGTCCCACTGCCACGAGCACCGAAATAATCAAAAGAGTCTGGTGGATGCACGACAACGAACTCACAGCTCATATAGCAAACGATAATATGAACACATGGACAAAAACATGGAATATATGGATATTGAGAATGCAAAGATGATCGTAACCTGGACAGTGCGTGGAGGGAGACGTGGGGGGTCGGCGGACGGGGTCGGAGGCCAGCTACTCAGATACACATATCTGATGGAGATGCTCAGAGAGGAGCAATAAGGTAAAACAATACAGAGACGAGATAGGAAAAGAGTTGTTCGAAGTTAATGCAAATGTTTATATTTATTTATATTCTCAAGTTTTAACACTGACAGTCATAAGTACAATATCATACATATAGATATAGATATTATTTTACTCTTTATAAAAGTATGATTGTAAATGTGAATGGAAAAATTCAGAAAACCAATAAAAATCATTGAACCAAAAAAAAAACAGCTGATTGCACATGTGTTTAAAAATAGCTGGTCGCTGCAGAGATTGTGGGCTTGTCTGTTTATAAATTACAATAATTCTAATATACTTAGAAATGGGTATTAAGAGCAAGGTGTTTGCCAATGACACAATTAGTTCAGGCATAGCAGTGGATGTAGTATTCTTGCATTTTGCTAAAGCTTTTGATGCTGTGCTACATAGGTGACTAATGTATATACTGAGGACTTTTGGCCTAGGAAAACACATTTGTACATGCATAGAGAATTGGTTATTGGATCACAAACAGAGAGTGGTGGTAAATGGAGCTACATCTATGTGGGCTAAAGTTCTAAGCGGAGTGCCTCAGGGTTCTGTACTGGGGCCGCTTCTTTTTAATCTGTTTATAAATGACTTAGAAGGGGGCATTGAGAGCAAGGTCTCTGTGTTTGCTGATGACACTAAACTATGCAGAATTTGGAAACTTTAAATGATGTGCAATTGCTGCAAACAGACCTAGATAGATTATATATATGGGCAGCAGAATGGCAGAATGGCAAACAGAACAAGGCTAAACCCTTCATTAACCACACTTAGCCATGAATATTAATGTAAAAACGCTATTAATGGTGTTAATTAAAGTAGCTGTGTATAAATGTCATGTAAGGTATTGTAACACACATCTATGTGGAACGTTTTGCAATTTTTTTTGATTATCGTTTTTATTAAAAAATTTTGATGCAGTTATAATAACAAATAATCTATATAACGCGAAATGCAAAAAACCCAAATAATAGGAATATATACAATTTAATTGTATATGTTTTCAACATATTTTAATGAAAATTAGAATATAAACACAAATGTTCTTATATCATTATAGGTAAGTAAATAAGAATATACTTTTCATACATTTAGGTATAATAATGTGTTTAATATATTAATATCAAGCTCTTACATACAGTTACATGGATCTGTTGTCAGTAAACCATATCTCCCATTGCAAATAAAATGTTGTTTGTTGTCTTGTTCTGAGGATGAGGGGTATAAATTATTATTTCTATTTCTAGAGCAGGAGAAGGAGAAATTCTGATTAGTTCAAGAATATAAAAAATCAAACATTCCATCATTTTTTTAATTTTAGGACATGAGCACCAGATCTGTAGAAGAGATGGTTCAGTGTAGCAGTCCCTCCGATATAGAGGGGAGTTTTTTTTATTGACAATTTATGTAGCACTATAGGAGTTCTGTAGTAGATCTAATTAATGTAAATGTATTTATAAAAGCTTCTTTCCATTGTTCCTGAGATATGGATTCCTCAAAGTGTTTAGTTAATTTTTTTCTCTCTTTTTCCAGTTTCAAGTAAAATTACAATTCACATAAGGAGCATTTGCAATTACAAATTTTTCTGATTATTGGAAGATCAGCTTAGCTTATAGAACAACATTCTATCTTAAGATTGTCATATTATCTTTTAATTCTTTAGTGTGACTTAAATAAGTATACGTTATCACAAATGCAATTTAGTTTCCTTTTCTATATTTTTCTTTAATTGTAAGGGGATGGGGATGGAGGGATGAGGGTAAGAAGAGGTTTAGGGGATATTGGTTCTGTAGATATTCGGTAAATCATGGGGAGGTGATGGGAGAAGAAGGAGTAGGAGGGTGGGGGAAGCCTTAGTGGGTATAGGTCTAATAACTTAATCTAAACATTTTACAGTATCTATATTGTTCCATTTCTTCAGTTTTGTACAAATATTAGTAAAGAGTCTTACTTTTTTGTTAGTAATTATCTGCTTCATTCTGAAGTTGATTGGACACCCGTCTGGGGAGTCTTTAGTTAATTTGGCTTGAAAAAGCCAAATTACTGTTCTTTTTATTTCTTCTTCTTTTTCTTCTTCCGTTTTATTCTTCCGCTTTTTTGGACCGTATCTCCTCCCACAGTTTTTGAGCTAGAGACATGAAATTCGGTACAGACGTGCGGGGCATATAGGAGAAGTGTGCTATCTTCTAGCTAAGGAATCCGTGGAAGCGTTACGGCGTTATCTGTGAATTTCCGGACATTTTTTCCCATAGACTATAATGGAAACAATCCTCAAATGTGGATATTTCAAAACAGTTTTTTTTCATGGTCATAAATACAAATGGTGATACCCCCAACCCCCACACAGACCCAGGTACACCCACCTACTGACCTACCTATCCATTCCCATGGAAGCCATATTTAAAGGGTAACTAAAGTCAAAAAACTAATTTAGATTTATCCTCAATAAAAGATAGTTTTATGGTTGTAAAAACAAAAAAGACATACCCCTCAACCAGACCCAGGTACACACACCTACTGATCTACTTATCCATTATAGTGGCAGCCATACTTAAAGGGTAACTAAAGTAAAAAAACTAATTTAGATTTATCCTCAATAAAAAAATAGTTTTATGGTTGTAAACACAAAAAAGACATACCCCTCAACCAGACCCAGGTACACACACCTACTGATCTACTTATCCATTACTGTGGAAGCCATACTAAAGGGTAACTAAAGTCAAAAAAGCAAATTTTGATCAATAATCAAAAAACTTTGTTTTTTTAACCCCCAACGTGATACAGGTATACACAGCTACTGACCTACCCCTCCATTACTGTTGCAGCCATACTTAAAGGGTAACTAAAGTCAAAAAAACTAATTTTGACCAATCATCAAAAGTTTTTTTTTTAACTCTCAACCCGACACGGGTACACACCTACTGATCTACTTATCCATTACTGTGGCAGCCATACTTAAAGGGTAACTAAAGTCAAAAAAACAATGTTTTGACCCATCATCAAAAAGAATACAGAGAGATCAATAGAAAGTTCTTATCACTGAAAATTGTGCTAATTTTTGCCCTAACCAATCAGGAATGTTAGCTTTCTGATTGATGGATCAAATTAGCAACCACTTTGGGCTTGGGTACAACACACAAAAGTTTTTTTTGTCCTAACCAAACAGCGTTCACTACCACTCATCATGCCATTATTGAGTTTAAATCGCACAAACACACAATTTATTTCCTTCCAAAATGCAGCCCTCCAAGCCAAATCAAAGTTTAATACTTAAACTTTCCTTCGTAGTTTCATTTTATCATCAATTTTATGAGAGATATTTTTTTTCCATTTAGAGGTCAGATAACACAATGACTTTATGTCTTTTCATTATTGTGTAATATTTTCACTCATTTGTGGTAAGGTTAAATAGATAGGTAAAATCTATATTCGGTTATTTATTGGCATTTTGTATTTGGGTTAGGTTTTGGGTTAGGCCTATTTTTCCCTGTTTGTTAATATTTAAGGTTTGGGAATTGATAATCATGATGATATCATGAGTGGAAGTATTTGCTTACACACATTATTTTGTAGTTTGCCTTGATTACATTACAATGGGAGTATAGTAGGGATGGGTAAGACTGTTCTTAATTTATATAGCAATTGGGGAGTAAAAGCATTTTAACTATCTAGTCTAGTCTAACCAGGAAAAAGGTATGAATTGAATCTGATAGATCTGAATTTATTTCTTCAATAAGGAGATAATTAATTTCAAATAAGTTTTTGAAATTGGAGAATGTAAGTTTTATGCCTAAGTCTGTAGTTTATTTTTTTCAGCCCATGAGTATTTGTGTTTTTGCAGATAGAATTTTTTTAATGGTTAACGGGCCATTTATTCCAAGAATAAAAGATTTATATTTTTGTTGATTTTTTATATGAGTTTTTACATATTGTTGATAGATAGCTTAAATGAATTATGATGTGATTAAGGAACTGTTAACGTGCCTGTTAAATATTGTCTGTATATAATCTCTAATTTTATAATTTTTTTCCGTATTTGAATTTCTTTTTATTATTTATGTGCTCTCATTGCCTGCAAGAGTTTTTTTCGATTTCTAGCATCGATATTAGTGAGATAGGGACACCCTTGATTTTCTGATTGAGATTATGAATATGTCTGAAATCAGTTGATATAAGAAAACCATAGTAAAGTGGGATACAGTATAGGGTTGATAGTATTTTTCCATCATTTTTTATTTTTAATGAAACATGAATATAATAATTCACACATACTTTTATTGATGTCTTGGATAAACTCATTATATTCTTTAACAATAAAAATAATTGTTAACACCTGTTTTCTAAAAGCTAAAATAATGGTGAGATTTGATCTCAGCTTTAATTTTCTACTCAATATTTTGGGTGTCCTCGAAACTTGGAGGTACATCTGGAGCCTACGCTGATGTTGATATCTAATTATCACTTAAAATAGTTGGGTGGTCGGATCCTTTTTAGTGTCCAAAGATCCTATGTTTTGGACCATGTTCTTATTCATTTTGGAGTGTTAGAATTATGCTAGATATTCATTATGCATCTCCACCAAATTTTGTTTCTTATATTTCTTCTTTTTCCCCCCCCCTTCCTGAAGGCAAGGTTGTTTTCCAATTAAAGGACATGCCTTTAAGTGCTAAGATGGATCTTGCTCTGAGCTATGTGCAGTCTCTGGGCTGAGTGATTTAAGTTCTCACTGTAGATTAAAGAGAGATGTATAAGGGTGACAATGTGACAATCTCTTGAAAAAAATAACTGATATCAGGGATTCACAGTATTCCACATTTTCATCACATTGTCCACCAGCAGTGGTGTGATCTGCGGGGGGCAACGCAACCTCTGAAACAGATGCTGGAAGAGAAGATGAGTTTGAAGAAGTGTTTTGGATATCCAATTGTATGGATCTTGTAACGACTTTTCTTTGGTTTCTTATTTAGCTGAGGCATTAAGCCGGCTTGGTGGAATATAAGTTGCCATTGGTATCCTGTATTGTTTATTCATCTGTTTTCCCAACAAGGCATTGGATTAATTTTAAGGTTGGCTTCTCGTGCCATAGTGGAGCGGTAAAGCAGTTATTGTACTTTGGCTATTGATGATTGTGTGCATTGTGTTTTCAAATTTAGTTACTAATATTGAATTTAGTTAAATTGTACTCTAGCATGTTACCATTTTATTTGATCAAATACTTTTTCTGCTCTAAGCGATAGTATTAATTCCCGTCACAAGTACGATTCTTCCGTCTGACTACGACTCCTGCACAGCGAGACTCATTCGTCAATGCCTTTTTGAATGGCGATATTTGGCACATTTGTTGCATCTGCTGGGCCACCGTTCTTGAATCCGCCAAGTGGATACCTATGGCCGACCAAACACATACAACGTGTATTATCCCCCAAAATTCCAGTTCTTCGCGCATACATTGCTGGGGGTCATTTCGACGTCTAACGAATCCGACGTGTGAACAAGTAGTGATGTTATGTTTTTCTGCCCTTTAATAAAATAGATGAATCTTCTAGTATTGTCCTCTGTTTCGTTTGGAATATGGCCTACTTGATCTGAAAGGAAGGTAGATATGGTTTGGATTCGTTGAAATACTTTTATCTCGTCTTTACAAAGATAAGGTCTGTAGTTTTTGTATTTTGGGTTCAATCTTTGTTCGGTTAAAGTATTGGGCATTATTGAGGCTATCAGCATTTCTCGGGGAAATGATCCTGTGTTACTGCTTATTATGTATTTTTTGTAGTTGTGGTGGTGCTAAAATAGTAGTTGCACCATTTTGTATATTCATTAATGCATAACTTTTTAGGCCCACAGGCCTTATATTTGGTTAAAGATTATATAGTTGTATATTTTTCAGTTTATTGATATTGGTAATTGATTCTTTTTAAGAAAGTATGGGTAGTTTTGTTTTTGTTTTTTTAAAAATAGTTTTCTATCAGCGTTTTTGTTGGGATTGGGGTTTTTTGAAAGCATTTTTAAATTGTATAAATCCTTTTATAGTAAATTCAGCAAATATAGTTGAAATATATTAGAGTTATACATTTTTTTTTCCCTCGGTTGTCTATAATAAGAGAATTTTTGATTTGCCTATTTTATGTTTCAAATTTGTTAGCTTAATTTTTTTTGCTTGCTTTGGGTCCTTGTTCTAGAAATCTGATTAAAAAAGGGCATGTCCATGTCCACCCCCAAAACTATAATCCCCCCAACTACTGGCCCCCACTGTGTAGTGTAGTTTAATCCTTACCTACATCCCAACTCCATATGTTCTCCTTGTAGTCCCCCCCAAAGTTCCAAAAACTGCCCACCAGGAGGCTAGCAGGTCCATATAGGACACTGCCTGCTACCTGGCCTCCTGGAGATCCTGCCATGCGTGCTGCAGCCTTCCCCTCCCTCCCCTCCCTCTCCTCCTATTTAATCCCTCCCCCTAGCACAAATCACCCTTAAATATTGCTCCCCCATGTCCCCCAGCCCCAACCGCATTTTTTTTTTTAAAAAGTCCCCCCAAACTCTTACTTACCTCTCCCCTTTCCTCCGCTGCACTGAACCGGCAGCCCGTCCGTGATTGGCTGCCCTCAGCCAATCACAGACGCGACTGCGGTCCCCGCCCCTGCTTGCTTGCATTCTCGCAAGCAGAGGGCCGGCACCGACGGAGAGAGGGAGGTAAGTAAGGTTTTGGCTTTTTAAAAAAAAAAATAGCGGTTTGGGCTGGGGGAACGGGGAGCATGATTATTAAATTTTTTTAGGGTGGACATACCTTTAAAGCATCTTGTATAATATTATATCAAATTTGCATAATTTCATTGTGTATTTTGGTTTCTTGTATCATTTGTCTTTTTTTTTATGGATTTTTTTCAAGGTCTTTTAATTTTTTCGATTAGTGTTGATCTTTTTTGTAATCTAATGATAACGTATTGCCTCAATGCATTTTTTTTAATAATTGCTTTTAGAAATAGGAGGAGAGACGGTGCCTACCATCCAATGACAAGTGATGTAATCAGGGCCCTGGGCCATCTAGTAGCTGGCTTTTTAGCACTCATCTTTGCTGTGTGATATCTAAGGGGGGCAGTCACGCTGTGAATGTGAGTAAGTGAGTTCAGCTGCTGGAGTTGGGACATGTAAATGGGGATGTTGTTTTTTTTTATATGTTGTCCTTGAATTTTTTTGCGTTGAGGCAAAATGGGGGTGTTTTTTGTCCTGGCCTGAGGGTGCTTGCCACTGCTGAAAGTTTGAAGCTACAACTCCCGCAACTAAAACTGTGCTGGGAGTTTAAAGTTTCCAAACATCTGAGTGCCAAGCATTGGGGATTACTGTCTATTAAAAGGGCAACTAATGCCTCAAAACAATACAGAATCAGGAGGATGGTATTCTATTTGTTTTTGAAAAGATTCTGTATTTTTTTGGAGGCTTTAGTTTGCCCTTTAATAGACATTAATCCCCAATTCCTTGGCACTCCAGATGTTTGGAAACTTTTAAAACAAATGGACTTAATCCATATATACTGGATTTTGGCTCTACTGTAAGGGAATTCTGCTGCAATTTAAAAGGCACTTAGCCTCAAGCCAATACTGATCAGAAAGCATAGTGGTCATAATTTCTACCCTCGGCTTTATTTAATCAATCGTTTTTACTCTTTTCATGTAAAATATGTACCTGGGCTTATAATTGGGTCTGCTTATATTCGAGTATGATAGTACTTTTTTTTTTTATATCTAATATTTCACCTCTCAATATGCCTTGTTGCATTCCAGATGGCAAAGGGTGTGCTAGATTATTATGCATGGATTCAGTATTCTGTGAGTGATTTTTTTATTTTTATTTGTGGTTTTAATTTCCATATGTATGTGTGGGGTAGAAAGATATTTAATTCGGCTTTTAATATTTTGCAGGTGCATGATAGGAAAATGTTTGTGTTAGGATTTTTGCTTTAATCATTTGTTGGTAGAATCCATTTATCAAATATAACATGGTCCAGTCTAGAGAACATGTTATGAGTTTTTTACAGGGCAATTCACCCAGATCTCCTTTAATTTTTATATATTTAATTGTTTGTTGTTTTAATTTTTAATTTGTGGGGTATTTTTCCAAGTTTCGTTCGAAAAAGTGTAGGCGTTCAAAAATTTTACAAAAACGGCACTTTGATTTTTTTCCTTGTAATTGGCACTTGTGCAGCGTCTAATTTGAGCTAGTTGGTGGCCCGTCTCTGTGTGCAAACCCACACTTATGGCATTCTGATTGATTCATGAACATGTGGGAGATGACATTTAGTGGGGGGTTTTTTACTTGCCAAGTGGGTTTAGGTAGGCTTTTTTTCAACCTTTCACAACCTTTTCACAAAATCTCCAAAGAATGAGTTCTTTGGGTTACTTCTGCGTCTGGAATTCTTCAGTGTGGTATGAAAGTACGGCCTGTTTACACTAGCGGAAGGTGTGCAGATATTCCAAAAATATATAATTCATGGGGGTATTTCCAAGTGCGGTGCTGTTTTCTTTGAAAAGAGGCTTTTCAAATTACAGAAAACTTTAATTTTTTCTGGTAAATTAAATTGCACTTGTGCATGGCGTCCAAATTGAAGCTAGTTGGTGGCCAATCTCTGGTGAAACCCACGCATCTCTGACTAGTGACACTGTAGAGATGGCTTTTTGACGTCTAGTTTATGGATCCCAATACTTTTTAATCATGCTCTTTACCTCTGCAATATAGTAGGGTTACTTCTGGCCTTACTTGTTATGGGTGCCAGGTCTAGGTTATATATCCTTCCGCATCACTTGTTTCGTCACTTTAGTATGTCTACCTGCTCCACATTTTGGTAGTTCACCCTGGAGGGGGTTGGTATATAAAGTCAAAAAGAGGCGACATGTACCGTTGCTATGATGAAGTCCGGTGCAATTGACGAAACCAACTTCTAGCTGCCTTTTAATTGCTTCCCGCTTCACACTTCCAGACGACCGGTGTATTGGTATCGTATTTCCCCTCTTCTGCTCATGTTTTTCTTCCCTTTTAAAACTGGTTTGCATTTTTTTTTTGTGTTTTATCTGTGCAAGGGTAATAGCTTCTAATCGATATACTCTATTATTGCCCAAGTTTGAGGGCATAGATTGTTTTATTCCTATATGCACTTTGTAGTGTAGAATCCTTTATAAAAGGTAATAATGATACATATAGTGACTACCACTTTGTCGGGGATGTTTTGTCTGCATCATGTTTGTGTGCTTATAATGATTATTTAATTAGTGTTGGGTAACATGAGATATAAGAGTATATCTACTTAAAGGGCAATGTCTAACCTCTATTTAAATTTTTTTCTGTAGTGTGAGCTCTCCCTCGTCCCCCCCAACCTCTGTATTTGTTTGTTAACAACAAAGCCGATATCTACATACACATCCTTGTTCATTGTCATACACGGTCTCTCTCTTGCCATGAAACAGAATAAATACAGTGGTTTGGGGATGGGATAGGAGCCCTACTCCTACCAAAAGTGTTTTGGAGTAGGGGGAGGGAAAGAAAAATGAATGGAGGGAGGGGGGGGCTTTGGTGCGCATGTCATAATGCCTCTCGAGGAGAGGCAGAGAACCTATATGGACTCTGCTATGCTCCTGTTTTGTTCCTTTTTTTGGACTTTGAACTGTCATTGCAGGGCCGCCATTTGGACAGTGGTGTAGGTAAGGATTTTTCCAAAACACTACACAGTGGGGCCAGTAGTGGGTTTAAAGTATAGTTTTGGGGATGGATATGGCCCCTTTAACACAGTATATGATTATATCATGCAAGTGTGTGAGTGTGATGTGGTTTTAATAACTCTGGTTTTTATACTTTTTATATAGTACCTCTACCCCCTCCTCCCTATTTTGTAATAAAGAGTTGTTATTCGAAACCAATCAAGGGGTTTTGCCCATTTTGTAGACGATGGCTTTTTGTGGAGAACACGCCTAATATTTTCCGACTCATAGATCTCTTCCACTGAACTAAGTTTTTGATATGGCAGAAGTGAGGATAAAACCATTTTGTGGACCACATTATACAGGAACCAACTTTTCACAAACTTACTTCTACATTTTAATAAAGTGCCGCATCCTAATGCCCTGCCGGGAAATTCCAAAGGGCATTTAATTGAGACCTCTTTGTAGTTTTTATTAACCCAATCTTGGGGACTTTTTATTTTATCCCAACCAAAGACCGGATCAGAAGTTTGGGAAAGAAATATCCGGGGTCCCTATTAAGTCCTGCAAAAGAGGAGTTACCAAGATGATCTCCTCAGCAGCCCAAGCAGGGAAGAAGGCCGTGGTCAGGTTTTATTTAACTTTAACTACTTTTTAATAAAACAAAACAAACTACTTTTAATACTGACTACTTTTAAATTATACTTACTATTTATCTTTACTACTTTTTAATACCAAACCACTGGCAGGATGTCAACCAAGTGTTATTAATTAGGCAAAGTGAAATAAATGGGGTATTCCTCAGAAATGACCCATTTCTTTCTGGGGTTTCTGTTTCTCTTTTCTGTCTGGTTTTCTGTTCTGTTCGATTACCGTACCAACTTGCCCCATGATGACAGCTAAATGAGAAAACAGCAATTCTCGATAGACTATGCAGGAGTCCATTTTGAGACAGGAGCGTACAATATGACAATTAATAGATATTTTTAAATTAACTGTAACAGTACATATGTGATATATTTACTTAACTGAACTGTCCTTGTCCCTGCTTTATATGTATGGTAAAACAATAAGGTACATATTACAGGAGAGGAAGGCAAGCAGGACCTTTTTAAGGGAGCATGGTGGAAGAAAGAACTGATACCCGATTGCCTCCCTGCCTGCCCTGCAGCCTGCAGTACGGAAAGATGGCAATACTACTGCATTAGCATTACAAGTAGCTTCTAGGCACAGAAAAGGTAAGGGAGCTAAGCAGAAGAACGCAGAGGGAACAATGGCTGGTAAGTAGGTTACCAGCACCTTAGAAAATGTAAGAACATCGTGAGGCAAATACAGGGAGATTCAATAAAAGTTCTATCGTTTAAAATGGTGCTAATTTTGCCCCAACCAATCAGATCTTTATTAACATTTGAAAGCTAACATATGATTGGTTGGGGAAGATTAGCACCATTTTAAACGATAAGAACTTTTATTGAATAACCCCTTAGCATTCTATCAAATGTTTTTGTAGGGGTTGGACATATCCTTTATGCAAACACATAATTGTAATATACAATCACTTAAATCTACAGCTTCCCTCATGCTTAAGCTACCCATTCTTACTGCATTGTGGGATCTCCGCATGTCTCCAAATGGTAAACCTGATTTTGCCTGACCAAAGGTCCCATGTGCTATTTTAAAGAAAGAAAGGCACAGTTACCAGCTAGTTACACACACTAGCAATAAAGCCCGATACCATGGATTTGACAGTATCGGGGCTTTATCAGCAGTCTGTGTAGCGGCTTTCCCTAACGAGTGCACGGCCGCTGAACATTTGGGTCAGCCAGCGGACATTCGGGGACACCCCATGCTGTGCATAGTGAGAATGCTCGGGGCTGTGTGTGATCCTGATCTTTGAAAAATGACAGACAGGATCTTGTAGATCCTGTCTGTCATCTTTCAAAAGTCTTTCCTATATGTACCCAACTTAAGGTAGAAAATTACAGGCAGCCCATTATAATGAGAAAATTGTATCAATTTAAAGCTCTTTTTTTTGCCCATTGCTACAATTGTACATCAACAAATTACTGTGAGTGTGACAAACAGATTTATTAGAAAGCATGTGAAGCAAATACACTTTTTGACACATTTAAATCTAATTGCATGATTTTGGTGAATGCGGTGTTAGTTTATGCACATTATTTCCGTTCTACCTGGTATTTACTCTTAAAGAACAATGGAGTAAGCAGTTAAAACTGAAAATGCCAAAACAGTTTAAGCTTTTTCGAAATGTTACTTGTTTTTATGCCTTTCATTACCGCCACCTAGAGGTAAAATACAAATCTGATGCACACACAGCTTTAAAATAAAATATGGCTGATGTAAAAAATGTAGTGCAGGTATGTAGTTAAAAACTGTTTGTGCATCTGTAATTGTGTTGATCGCATGACATGCAACATAGCTTGCAGAGGCAGAAATCGTAATGCATAAAGCAGTGACAGATATGCAAAACAGCACATTTTGGTAACAGAATAAAGAGGAAACATTTTTAAATTGTTAATTGTTATTTATTGGCTTGAAAAGCCAAAATACTGTTCTTTTATTTCTTCTTCTTCTGTTTTTATTCTTCCGCTTTTTTGGACCGTATCTCTCCCACAGTTTTGAGCTAGAGACATGAAATTCGGTACAGATGTGCGGGGCATATAGGAGAAGTGTGCTATCTTCTAGCTAAGTAATCCACAGAAGCGGGATTATGGGCGTATCGGCGAATTTCCGGACATTTTTTCCCATAGGCTATATGGTAACAATCCTCAAATGTGGATATTCCAAAACAGTTTTTTTCATGGTCATAATACAAATGGTGATACCCCCAACCCCCACACAGACCCAGGTACATACACCTACTGACCTACCTTTCCTTCCATGGAAGCCAATTATAAGGGTAACTAAAGTCAAAAAAAAACTAATTAGATTTATCCTCAAAAAAAAAGATAGTTTTATGGTTATAAAACACAAAAAGACGTACCCCCTCAACCAGACCCAGGTACACACACCTACTAATCTACTTATCCATTACTGTGGCAGCCATACTTAAAGGGTAACTAAAAAGTAAAAAAAAACAATTTAGATTTATTCTCAATAAAAGATAGTTTTGGTTGTA
Source organism: Hymenochirus boettgeri (assembly GCA_019447015.1). Lineage (NCBI taxonomy): Eukaryota > Metazoa > Chordata > Amphibia > Anura > Pipidae > Hymenochirus > Hymenochirus boettgeri. The sequence goes on from CM033469.1 coordinate 148,512,969, forward strand.
ACACAAAAAAGACATACCCCCCTCAACCAGACCCAGGTACACATGCCTACTGATCTACTTATCCATTACGGTGGCAGCCATATTTAAAGGGGTAACTAAAGTCAAAAAAAAAATATTTAGATTATCCTCAATAAAAGATATTTTTATGGTTGTTGTAAACACAAAAAAAGACATACCCCCTCAACCAGACCCAGGTACACACACCTACTGATCTACTTATCCATTACAGTGGCAGCCATACTAAAGGGTAATTAAAGTAAAAAAAACTATTTAGATTTATCCTCAATAAAAATAGTTTTATGGTGTAAACACAAAAAAGACATACCGGTACCTCTCAACCAGACCCAGGTACACACACCTACTGATCTACTTATCCATTACTGTGGCAGCCATACTTTAAAGTGTAACTAAAGTCAAAAAAACTAATTTTGACCAATCATCAAAAAAGTTTTTTTTTTAACTCTCATACTTAAAGGGTAACTAAAGTAAAAAAACTAATTTAGATTTATCCTCAATAAAAAATAGTTTATGGTTGTAAACACAAAAAAGACATACCTTCAACCAGACCCAGGTACACAAGCTACTGACCTACCCCTCCATTACTGTTGCAGCCATATTAAAGGGTAACTAAAGTCAAAAAAAACAAATTTTGACCAATCATCAAAAAAGTTTTTTTTTTAATCTCAACCCGACACGGGTACACCACACCTACTGATCTACTTATCCATTACTGTGGCAGCCATACTTTAAAGTGTAAATAAAGTCAAAAAAGCAAATTTTGATCAATAATCAAAAAACTTAGTTTTTAACCCCCAACGTGATACAGGTATACACAGCTACTGAGCTACCCCTCCATTACTGTTGCAGCCATGCTTAAAGGGTAACTAAGTCAAAAAACTAATTTTGACCAATCATCAAAAAAGTTTTTTTTTTTAACTCTCAACCTGACATGGGTACACACACCTACTGATCTACTTATCCATTACTGTGGCAGCCACTCATACTTTAAAGGATAACTAAAGTCAAAAAGCAAATTTTGCATCAATAATCAAAAAACTTTGTTTTTTTAACCCCCAACGTGATACAGGTATACACAGCTACTGACCTACCTCTCCATTACTGTTGCAGCCATACTTAAAGGGTAACTAAAGTCAAAAAAACTAATTTTGACCAATTATCAAAAAGGTTTTTTTTTTAACTCTCAACCCGACACGGGTACACACATCAACTGATCTACTTATCCATTACTATGGCAGCCATACGTAAAGGGTAACTAAAGTAAAAAAAACTAATTTTGACCAATCATCCAAAAAGTTGGTATTTTATCCCCCAACCTGATATGAATACACACACACCAACTGACCTACCTTTAATGCATGTGACATATTTAAAGGGTAAGTAAAAAACAACAATGTCCTCATCATTGACATTATTGAGTTTTAAAATCTGCAGTACAAACACACAAATTCCCTTCCAAAATGCAGTCTTTCAAGCCAAATTCAAAGTTTATACTTAAACTTTCCCTTTCTAGTTTTAAACAGCTATTCTTTGTATGGGTAAAGTCAAATGGGCATGCATTATAAAAAGTTGTGACAACACAAGATGACACCACAAACACATTTGGTCTATGCATTTTTTACCCAAGCAGTAAGTTCCAATAAAATAATAAACCATTTCAATGTTTCTCATAGGACATTAACCATTTACATATCTCTTTCTATGGGGAGATGTTTTAATGTTTTACAGTATCATTAGAACAATTTAATGAGTAATTTTAGTTTCAGAATATTCTTTTTGTACCTGTTTTTTCCTCATGACTTTTTTTTGCCTGAGGAAATATAGCTTCAGACAATTTATTCTTTTCCAGACACTTTATTTAAAAAAAACAGCTTTTTAATTCGGCTTGAAAGCGACAATTTCTGTTCTATTTCTTCTTCCCTTTTATTCTTCTGCTTATTTGGACTGTATCTCCTCCCACAGTTTTTGAGCTAGAGGCATGAAATTCGGTACAGGTGTGCGGGACACATAGAAGAAGTGTGCTATTACCAACCTAAGGGGTCCAAGGTAATTGTACCACTTTATTGGAGGGACATTTTTTCCCATTGACTATAATGTGTCCAATGCTCAAACATGAATGTTCTGTGGTTTCAGGGTCATGTGATCAAATATATAAAACCAAACAGTCATTTTCTTAATAAAATGAACCTGGGTTTAAGGCTACACTAACTACACACTGTGTCTCTTACACAAACACACACACAATTACAAAATAAAACTCCTAAAATGTATACAATAAAAGCACAATAATATATGTGCAACAAATTTGAATGGCGACACACAAAAACATACCCCAAACACCACACAGACACAGGTACACACACCTACTGATGCAACGTCACAACCCAGCCTGCTATTGCGTTTCCATGGCAACATGCCTAAACCATCAAAAAAGTTTTCTGGTCTAAAATGCAAAAAAACATACCCCTTAAAGGGTATGTCCACCCCCAAAAACTATTAATAATCCCCCCAACTACTGGCCCCACCATGTAGTGTAGTTTAATCCTTACACATCCCAACTCCATCTGGTTCTCCTGTAGTCCCCCCCCAAAGTTCCAAAAACTGCCCACCAGGAGGCTAGCAGGTCCATATAGGAAACTGCCTGCTACCTGGCCTCCTGGAGATTCTGCCATGCGTGCTGCAGCCCTTCTCCCCCTCCTCTCCCTCCCTCTCCCCTCCGTTCTACTATCCCTCCCCTAGCACAAATCCCCCTTAATATTGTGCTCCCCCATGTCCCCCAGCCCCAACCGCATGTTTTTTTTTTAAAAAGCTCCCCAACTCTTACTTACCTCTCCGCTTTCCTCCGCTGCACTGAATGACCGGCAGCCGCGTCCGTGATTGGCTGCCGCTCAGCCAATCACAGACGCGACTGCCGGTCCCGCCCTCTGCTTGCATTCTCGCAAGCAGAGGGCCGGCAGTGCGGCGGAGGATGAGGGGAGGTAAGTAAGAGTTTGGGGGGCTTTTTAAAAAAAAAAAAACATGCGGTTGGGGCTGGGGGACATGGGGGAGCATGATATTAAATTTTTATTTTAGGGGTGGACATAGCCTTTAACAACACACAGATATAGTTACACACACCTACTGATAGAACCTCACATCCCACCCATTTCCATGGCAGCCATTAAAATCGTTAATCATCAAAATAGTTAGTTTTATGGTCTAGAATGCAAAAACATACCCCTAACACCATCAGGTTTTGACACCTGATACACCACTACACCCAACCTACCCTTCTGTTTTAATGGCAACCATACCTAAACCATGACAAAAGTTAGTTTTGACAGTCATAAACAAAACCATATCCCCTAACACCACACAGACACAGGTACACACACCTACTGATACACTCCAATGCCAACCCCATCTTTCTGTTTCCATGGCAACCAGTGTGGATACCCACATTGTGATACACAGGCATACTATTTTCACATACTAACTGATCACAAAACGTGATTGGAAGCATGTGCGGGAGAAGGCCCCACTATACTGCTTCAGGGTATGCAATTTTGCATCTTGGCACATGCATTTCTGTTTTCCATTTAAATTAAGAAATATGAGAAATTTGCACTAAAAATGCACACCCAAAAATGTGATAGAATGCATTGTGAAAATAGTGGGGCATGATGTGGATGTGATCTAAAAAAAAGGATCAATTTATGCACATTTTGTGTGTAGTGGGGCCAATCCCTTATTGGCTAACAGGAAAGAGAAAATTGAGATACAGACAAACAAACCAATATGAAACTTTTGCAGGGGGCAGGTTGTCTAAAAATTAATGGGGCTAAACCAAGAGAGAATAAAGCCCTCCACACAGCTTACAACTTCATTATAAAATCTTCCACCAATATTACTATGAGTATATATTTTACATTTATAGAAAAGTAATTCAATAACTGCAATCTAGGCAGTGTGAGATTGGACTGTTGGGCCCACCAGGAAATCTGTCACCAGGGGCCCATCAGGATGAGTTTAGGGGCCCACCTAGCATTTTGTATCTCTATTATCACTCATCTACATATCTGTCTTACTCACTTTTGAGGTGAATGGGCTGTAGGCCCACCGGGGATTCCCCTGTAACCCTGTGTGGGCCAGTCAGACACTGAATCTAGGTCCTGTTCAATAAATGTTGACTTTGGCCCATCTATTAGATAGCTGTGGTGAATACTCTATGTAGATTTCACAATTGTAATATACATGAAGGTTTAGAACTAAAGGCACAACTTATGAGGGTGAAAGTACATTACAGTAACAGCAATGCTGTCCAGAAGATGGTTACTAGTGTGTTAAAGCAACTTGTGTCAATACCAAAGAATTTCATATTTTGTTAGCAGACAGTTGTAGATGTAATACATGTAGGTGTAACACATTTATTACATTTACATATAGTACATGTAAATGTAATAAATGTGTACAGAATACCCATTCAATATTCAGCATTCATTAAAGAAAATTGCTTGCTTGATTGAAACAATTCTCAATGTTAACTGCATACAGTGCCTTTTACAAAATCCAAAATAAAATAGAGTGAGGTTCTGAATTACAATATTATTTGTTCTAATTATGTTTGCTTCTCATCTGCTGCAAGCCTGTTTAACGTATATATAAGCCAGTTGGAAATCCATGCCACAGAGTAAAATGGAAATATTTTTTTAAATGCTTTAAATGACTGTACAGCCATACATTATAATGCTATTGAAATCACTGTATGGCCGTTGTTTAAGGCCGACATGTAAAAAATGAGAGATTTGTTGTTTGCAAACATCTGGAGGGCTGCAGGTTTGACCTGGTTTAAGGTGTACTGTTGTGGGTTAATCGAAGCAAGGAGTGCCCAACCTGACCCATTCTGGGTGCCATAATAGTGACACCCAATACTCTGTCTGGGCCATGGGCGTAGCCCACGACACACAGGACGATATGCTCATGCGATGCCCCCTACACGCCTGTTTGAAGGCCGCAAACATTTCTCAGCTGGGACTATCTAAGCTGTTAAAACAATTATTTACTTTTGTGCACAATTACAAAATGTGATTTATATTACATCACTGTCCACAAAAGCAACTGATAGCCTAAAGCTGCACTGAATGTAAACATACATTATAAAGGGCCTCTGACCCCATCAACTGTATTGTTTTGAGATACTTGTCATTAATTATTTTAACTAAGATATTCCCATGGGTGGAAAGGTTGCAAGGAGAATCCTAACCCATACATGGCCATGAATAGCCAGACAGGAAAACAACATTATTTTACTGTAAAGAAAAGACACATGAAAACACATTATTAATTTGTTTTCAAGAGCCAAATTACTGTTCTATTTCTTTTTCTTGTTCTTCTTGTTCTGTTTTATTATTCCTTTTTTTTGGACAGTATCTCCTCCCATAGTTTTTGAGCTAGAGACATGTCATTTGGTACAGACATGTGGGGCATATAGGAGAAGTATGCTGCTACCTAGCTAAGCAATTCAGCAGCGTTACAGCGTTATCGACAAATTTCAGGACATTTTTCCGGTAGACTATAATGGGTATAATCCTCATTAGTTTCATGGTCATAAACACAAACAGTGATACCCACAACCCGCACACTGACACAGGTACACCCGTCTACTGACCTACCCTTCCATTCCTATGACATGCTTAAAGGGTAACTATAGACAAAAAAAATATTTTGATTTATCATCAATAAAAGTTAGTTTTATAGTCATACATGCAAAAACACATACCGTTCAACTTGACACACACCTCATGAACCACCCCATTCCTGTGGCAACCATACTTAAAGGGAAACTATAATCAAAAAAATGTTTTTTTACCAAACATCAAAAAAGTTCATTTTTTACCCCCCCAACCTGACACAGGTACACACACCTACTGACTTACCCTTTCATTCTCATGGCAGCCATACGAAAAGGGTAACTATAGTCAAAAAAAATGTTGACCAATCATCAAAAATTTTACTTTTTTTACCCCCCAACCTTACACAGGTACACACAACTATTGACCTTGCCTTTCATTCCCATGGCAGCCATACTTAAATGGTAACTATAGTTAAAAAAAAATCAGTGTCCTCTTTTATTGCCATAGCAAAAATATTGAGTTATAAAATCTGCAGCACAGACACACTCATTCCCTTCAAAAATAAAGCCTTTCAAGCCAAATTCAAAATATAGAATTAAACTTTCCCTTTCTGGTTAGTTATAACAATTGCTATCAGTTAATCTGTGTCTCTCCCCCAATCCCTTGCATTAAAAAGTGAGAGGTTTCATATTTCTTTCTTAGCCTTGCCCTGATTTCCTGTGCACATAGATACTGTGTGGCACATGTTTCTTATATTGATAAAGAAATCCAGCAGTCAAAGCAGGGGGAGGAGGATTTTTCTTGTGGAGAACCTCCCAGCACACACAATTTTGGAATTTCCTCTTTTTGACATGATAAACAATATAGAGGTATAAGGAGGGCAACTGCACTCCTCAGAAGTTCATTTTGGTAAAACCACACAAGCGAATTTACAAAATACTAAGAGGAGCCCTTTTGCCTGTTACAATCTCAAGTATGCCGAATCAGAGGAAATCACTCTACCTTGTAACATTTCTTCTAATTTTAAATGACTGTTTACCAGCTTTCTGCGGTAAGAGCCACTGGTTTTTAATTACTATTAAATAAGCAATATTTGTTTATTTATAGTTGTGAATTTTTACATTTTTAGTGATTTTTCCTTTTAGTCCCTTTAGTAGTGAGAGTTCATGACAATAGTTGGAAAGAGACCTTTATCATAATATACAATATGTACAATAATAAAGCCAATTATAACTGGGGAGCATGTTCGTTTGCTGTGTTGTTCTCTGAGTTTAGCAAAATTTGTTCAATTGAAATTCGGCGATCGAAATGATTATGTTATGTGCAGAAAAGGGAATATACGTGCTACAAGTTTGTGTTATTCTGTTTATAGTGACAGAAGTATTGAGAACTAGGAGAGTTTTGTTCAGTGTATGTGTGTGTATGTGTGTGTGTGTGTGTATGTGTGTGTGTGTGTGTGTGTGTGTGTGTGTGTGTGTGTGTGTGTGTATGTGTGTGTGGCATGGTGAAATAGGCAGAAAATCTAGACTCGTGAGAAAAGTTATAAATGTCAAGTTGGGAATTAGACTAAGTTACTGCATTGATAATTTAGGGCAGTTAAATGTGATTGCAGCTTTTAGTGTACAGTATCCCTTTTGTTTATTTCCCCTTAACAAGAGTCCCAGTGGTAGAAAGCAGCACACTTATTTTTGATCTGTTTTACACTCCTGTGACTAAAAACCTTTCCTGACATTGTAACAGGATCAGTCTCTTGTCCTTTTGCAAAATACACATGGTTCTTTTTAGTGGTAATGACTTGTGCTAACAATATCACATTACCGAACAATATCACATTACAAAACATTTGTCTTTCATTACTTCAAAATATAGGTTAAATATGATATCAGAAAGAATTCTCCAGTCTAAATCTTGTATTGAGGTAGAAAAAACTTTTTTTGTTTTGGATGTACACGTCACACACAGGTAAAAAGCCTTATTGTGGGGAAATTGCCTTGTATAGGGCAGTATCTACAAACTAAGGCTAGAGACACACAGGTTGATATTTCTGCACAACCAACTATGGAATATTTTGGTCGATTTGGTCAAAATATCACCTGGAATTTTTTCATTCCAATATAAATTGAGACACTATTGAGTGATATATTACTCGATTAAACTGGATATCTCGCATCAGTTGGCCTGTGTGTACCTTGCCTGGTTGTATAAAACTGGCAAAGCCATCAAAATGCAGTAAAAAAATGAAAATAAAATAACAGTTCCTGATGCATTCCCAATAGACCAGCCCAATTACAGTATAGATCAAGTAATTTATAATGCAAATGTTATTTAATAATGAGTAGGCATGCATTATTGTATCTCTTTAATCTATATACAGGAGGAACAGTAATAAGGGAGTTGCGCTGCCAATGTATTTCAACAGTATCAACTCGCATCCATAAAAAACAGATTTTGTCTTTGGAGGTAATTCCAAAAGGTCCTCACTGTCCTAAATTGGAAGTTATGTAAGTATTAACATTATATATAATTATATGTAATAGCAGATTTTCACTGTTTAATCTCTAATATATTTTTGTCTCCAATTTCAACTTTTTAAATTCAGATTTGTTAGTGATGGGTGCAGGGAATTTAAATCTATTTCCATTTAATCTTTCATATGCTGTAGCAATAATCATAAAAACATTTAAATTTAAATATATTATAGAATGGGAAGTATGAGAATATCTTTACCTCCAAATACTACTTCTTTTAGCAGTAGTACAGCAGTCCTGTAAAATAGGTTTTGTAAAAGTTGGTTTTATTGATTTCATTTTATAAAAGGGCATGTCCACCCCCAAAACTATAATTTCACCCACTACTGGCCCCACTCTGTAGTGCATAAAAATCCTTACCTTACATCCCATCCCTCCAAACTCCCAAAAACTGGCCATATAGGACTCTGCTTCCTGTCTCTTCTCCCCCAAACTCTACTTATCTTACCTATCTCCCCTGGTGTTCTCCACTGCCGGCAGCCGCATCCGTGATTGGCTGCCTCTTAGCCAATCACGGACGCGGCTGCTGGTCCGGCCCCTTGCTTGCAGTTTCATGCAAGCAGAGGACCGGGACAGTACGCCGGAGGAAAGAGGTAAGGTAAGTAGAGTTCGGGGGAGTTTCTGAAAAATCTATTATAGCGATTGAGGCTGGGGGAGGGAGACCTACTATATAACAAAGGTTATCAAATAGGGTGGACATGCCCTTTAACTACAAAACTAGAAATGTCTACTGTTATGTAATTTCCACAGATTGGAATTTTATTTGGTACAAAGCAATGATAGTAAACATCTAAATATATTAAAGGGCATCTATAGTGAAAAAAACTCATTGCCCCATTGCAAAGTTAAATTCATGTACTCTGTGCTGCCTTTCTCCTACCTCTGTCAGTGACTCTGTTTTTCCATGGTGTCAGATCTCTGTGCAGCACTCCCCCCTTCCTCCTCCCCTCTGTTACCTCCTCCATGTCTAAACACCAGCTGCCCTACAAGCTTCTCATGTGCAGATGTGCAGAAGGAGTTACATTTTCAACATCCTGAAAAACACACCCACGCACAGTGGCCAATAGAAAGCAAGCTGTCCTGGAGACACAGATCTCTCTATGTCCTGCTGCAACACAATCTCTCTCTTTGTGACCCATCATCAATCAGTGAAAGCTATCAAGAAGGGGGGTCAAGTGCAGCCTTATCTTTGCCATCAAAGCTACCTCTTTCCCCCTGCTAATGCTCTTATCTCTAGGTTTGTTACAGAGCAGGGAGGAGGCAGGGACTTGAGCCGGGAATAGGGTCACGTCATAGGGATTTGATTGACAGTACAAGTAGGAGTAGAGGAACACACATCTTCTTCTAATTTGTGTATCTCAGAACAGAGAGGGAAATTGAAGAAAAGATGCCCTTTAAATTCAGATAGTTTGTGCTCATATCACCCATGGTAATATAGTTTAAATAAGAATGACAGTAAATAGTAAGTTAAGTAATCTCTGTGTAATGAAGGCCATGTATACTTACAGGGAGATTCAATAAAAGAAAAATGGTACTTATTTTGCCCCAACCAAACAGATCTAATTTAACATTTGCTAACATCTGAAAGCTAACATCTGATTAGTTGGGGAAAAATTAGCACCATTTTTAACAATAAGAACTTTTATTGAATCTCAGTATATATTTTCAGGGAGATTCAATAAAAGTTCTTATCGTCAAAAATAGTGCTAATTTTGCCCCAACCAATCAGATATTATTTAACATTTGAAAGCTAACATCTGATTGGTTGGGGCATAATTAGCACCTTTTTTAACGATAAGAACTTTTATGGAATAACCCTGTTTGTTTTTTAAATGTTGATAAAAAATATACTTAAAAGGAAAAGTCCACTGCAAAAGTGAACCATTCCTTTAATGTAATGATTGAAGACCTGGAGGTTATGGAGCTATGCCTTACCTTCCGTTCTTCAATCAATGCATGTGGAGCCAGGAACAAGGATAGAACAAACTTACCTTTCGCGTGATCCCCTGCAGTAGCCCTGAAATTCCTGACCGCTTCCTGTTTTTTTTTTTAACTGTTGCGCACATAAACGTGCATGTATGCTATAGTTAATCAGAACCAGGAAGTGATGTGTGGTGGATTGCGTGGAAAGGTAAGTTTGTTCTATCTTTGTTCCTGGCATTGCATTGATTGAAAAATGGAAGGTAAAATTCCTTTAAAACCATTCCAATCATTGATTGTTTTCTTTAGTATCATGGGAAGGTGCCAAATACAGATTTGACTCACTGGGAGATACTACCAGAAGTAAAGGAGCTTGGGAAGGAGAGGAGGAGCAACAACGACATATACATATTTTTTTATGCAACTGAAAGCATTTATAAGAATAAAAATATAGCAACTCAGATTCTTATTACAAAGAATTACCTAATCATAAAGGGCTAGTTCACCTCCAAAATTCAAATTTGTATAGGTAAATCACCCACCAATCCCCAAAATTTGAAATAGATAAAAAGACTATCTATGTGTTCTGTTACCTCTTCTTCTGATTCCTGTTTCTTCTGGTTAGCAGCTGTCAGTCATGGATGTAAAAGATGACATCACAACAAATGACTGAATGCTTTTTCCCCCCCTGTACATGTAAAAGCTTGGAGAGGCAGAGGGAAGGGGGAGCATCCATTACTGATTTGCCAGCTTCCAGTTGAGTTTGGAGGGAGTTTAGAGGGAGATTATAGAGTTTGGAGGGAGATTAACCTATTTATAGTTTTTTTTTATTTAAGGGGTAAACAGGCCCTTTAATCCACTATTAGACGTTCATTCCCCATAAGATCATCATCCAAGACATTTAAAAATATTCAAACCCAGCAAAAACCAACAGCAGAAGTGCAGGAGGCTTGTCATAATATCTAATGAGTTTTAATTGTGGTAGTGTAGTGTGGATATGCTCAGTGGATCAAATCTAATGGGTGGAAACAGGACCATCAAATCATTTATAGTGTTTGTTTTATGAATTGGAGAATATAGAAAAATTTCTTTACCTTGCTGATGTGAAGAGGCTTTATAAATATATAATATTAGATTTTCCTACTTTATTGACCTGTAACAAACGCGAAATGATTGTGCTTTCTTTATATAGTGTTACCTTACGCAGGGGGGGACAATATTGCTTGTCTCCAGAAGTTAAGTGGATAAACACTGTTGTCAACAACATTCTTAAAGGGTAAATTTCATTTATTTACATGTTTTTATAGTTTACATTAAAATGTGATATCACACACAAAAAGACTGTTAAGCTGGATACACACACTGCAGATTTCTCCCTACAGGAGAACGTTCGGGACTGTGTGTTTCCCTAGGCTGGGGTAGACTACTCTATAGGGAAATTTTCCCTCTTTTTTTCCAATGTGTTTCTATGTGTTGCATTTTTACGCCTCTCCATATTATTGGGTGTGGTGGGGGTGAGTGTAATTGTTGTTTAATTTATATATTAGTGCACAAGTCCTTTATATTTGTAAAGAAGGCAAACTTACAATCACTGCTATTTTTAAAGAAACTGCATTGTCTGATATATTTATTTGTTGTATTTAAAAATACAAATTTATGCCTATTGTATAGGTTAAAATTGTAATATTACATTTCAAAGGAGAATTATATAATAATAATAATAATAATAGGTTGGGGTAGTTAACACAAATACATATCTAAGAAAGAATCTAATCAATGATGCTGTCTCTCTACCTGTTTCCTCTGGTTCTGTGTGGCTGGTAATGCCAGGCCATATTAGTTTATGGAGCTTCATGTGGTTCTGTGTGGCTGGTAATGCCAGGCCATATAAGTTTATGGAGCTTCATGTGGTTCTGTGTGGCTGGTATTGCCAGGCCATATTAGTTTATGGAGCTTCATTTGGTTCTGTGTGGCTGGTAATGCCAGGCCCTATTAGTTTATGGAGCTTCATGTGGTTCTGTGTGGCTGGTAATGCCAGGCCATATTAGTTTATGGAGCTTCATGTGGTTCTGTGTGGCTGGTAATGCCAGGCCATATTAGGTTATGGAGCTTCATTTGGTTCTGTGTGGCTGGTAATGTCAGCCCATATTAGTTTATGATGCTTTTTAAAAATCATTGTAAAGTTTCCTGTTTTTATTAAATAGTTAGTTTATTGCAAAAATGAACTATTCCTTTAAAGCATTAATTGATGACCAGAAGGTTAAGGAGTTATGTGTTGCATTCTTTAATCAAAGCCTGTTGAGCTAGGAACTAAGGTAGAAGAACCTTTCACACGATCCACCACAGCTGCACCGAAAGTCAGCTGTCAGTGCGGCAACGGTGGATCGCGCAAAAGGTAAGTATCTTCGTTCCTGGCTCCACAGGCATTGATTGAAGAACGGAAGGTGAGGCATCGCTCCTTAACCTTCCTGTCTTCAATCAATTTATTAAAGGAATAGTTCAAGTTTGCTGTGAACTGTTCCTTTAAATGGTAAAACTTATTTGCGAATTTAGAACATAAACTTTCCCTTACTGTATTTAAGTTCACTCCATTAGTTAAAACACCCCATGGTAGCTAGCAACTTTCAAACTTAATTACTGACATCTGGATAGAATAAAGGTTCGTACACAGGTCTGATTGCGGGTGGACACACAATGTGTACTATCGGCCATTTCAGGTGATAACCGAAATGGCACTTTATCAGCCAAAACGGACGCTCATTCGGAGATCCAGCCAGTCAGGCAACGATCCCCGTCCGAACGGCCATTTTGGCAGACAAAGTGCCCATACACGGCACGATTATCAGACAAAACGGCTGTTCATACACATCGTGTCGCAGGTCGGCACCCACAATCACACCTGTGTATGAACCTTTAGTCTGTCAAAAACCTGTGTACGAACCTTTAGAGTGGATGGTTGTGTATAGGATAACTATTGTGCCAGATTGGGTTTACCCCACATTTATGCAGAGCAATGTACACCCTATTTTTCTACAATCTACTGAGACTAGATCTGCAATCTACTGAGTCTGCCAACCCTAACATGAATTTCTACTGTATCTGGTTTCTTAAAAATTGCTATATAGAATAAAGTTCATTATGAATGTGTAGGGGTTTTGATGGTTGTAGCAGTAATACATTGGTCCGTTTTATTGTTATTTGTGTTTTATTGTGTTGTGCAAATGCGGTTTTAATCATTATATCTTTTGTTTTCATTATTAATGCAGGCATTCCCGGAGGAAATGAAAAACCTTGATGCCTTTCCCTGGATTTACTTTATAAGAAAGATTTTACAGAAACGACTGGTATTTAACAACCACAATGATATTTTTTCTCATGCCATAGACCAACACTGTAGTGCTGCTCCCCTCTCAGTTGGCCTCTATGGTGGCATGTGTCCACGATCCAATGGCACATCACCATAGAGATATATTGTACAGGACTACAGTTTATGGAGAAAAAGGAGTGATACATATGTTTAAAATGCATTCTAATAAAGTGGTTTGGCTTTATAACATAAATAAAATTAAATATCAGTCATTTACCGGTAGTCTACTGTATTGCAGAGCAATGTGACTTGGCACGTACATGGCATGTAGAGGATGAGATTAAAAGCACATATGGGTATATTGTTCCCATGTTCATTTAATACATATTCATATTGTATATTTTTATACACATTACAAATGTTCAAAGTATATACATTACCAATATAATCTAAAAGAGAACTTAAAACTAAAAAACTTTCCTTAGAGGCACACATGATTGATGGAGCTCAGGGTATTTTTTGAACCCGGTTCTAATTAGGAACTTGCAGTTTCGAAGTTTCTGAAGAACTTTTGGAACTTTGAATATTCGGTGGGTTTAGCGATGATTCAATATCAAATATTTGCTATTGTACTTCGAATATTCAATAATGACCTTCAAATATTCAATATAAACAATCAATTTTTCAATTTCGAATGCTGAAAATCGTAGGAACTTCTATTGGGTTCATTTTTGAATTTTTAAAACTTTTCAAAAATTCGAAAAGCCAACTTTGGAACTAAACTTACCAGTTTTCAATATCTTTACTCACGACCAGTCACCTTACCCTCTTATGGTGTCCTGTGTTTCACTGGTAACCACAGGAGGCTTACAGGCACTGATCCTTGGTGCCTCCAAGTAACCGATGCATTTAAGTTTTAGTTCTCCTTTAACAGACATTACATATATTTAATTTACTACTGAATGTATTTAATTTACTGCCAAATGTACTCAATGTCTGGTTTATAAGAAAATATGTAAAGAGAAATAAATAAAGAAATAAATCCTTTTTTTACAAATGCTTTTGTCTGTTATTGTATGTATGTTATATATTGTAATGTTTTCCATTAATTTGTTATTTATATACATATATATTTACTCACTCCTCGTGGTCAATCACTACACATGGCTAAAATTATCTGGCTCAAGAGATAGATAAAGGTTTCCATAGACAGTATTTCTGCAATGATACCACTAAAGGCTTCTCAGACAGCAGAATCCCCTATAGAATAATCATCACTAAGGGCCATAAATACAAGATGCAATATTGGTAACATCTGCAAGCAGGGAACACAGTAAACTCACCTGTGATCGTGCTCCAGCACTGGCTTCTCTGACTGGGCCCGATGCTCCCTTACAATGTTCAAACAGTGCAAGGGAACTTCAGGAACTGTCAGAGGAACCAGTGGAGGAGCGCAATTGAGGGTAAGTTCTCTGTGTTCCCTGCCTACTCCTGACTGTTTAGTTGAAGAACGTGAGGTCCTTTACCTCCTGTTCTTCAATTAAACTGAAAAAAACGAACAGTTATTCAATAAAAGTTCTTATCGTTAAAAATGGTGCTAATTTTGCCCCAACCAATCAGATGTTAGCTTTCAAATGTTAAAGAAGATCTGATTGTTTGGGGCAAAATTAGCACCACTTAAAACGATAAGAACTTTTATCGAATCTCCCTGTAAGTGTCATATATGAGTGTAAAAACATTTTTCAGTAAGGAAACCCAAAATGAAGGTAAGAATACTCATTCCTACCCAGGGGTGTAACAGCAGGGGCCTGGGCCCCCTGTGAGATTGGAGGCTGGGTCCCTGACACACACCCCTCCCAAGAGGTCCACAACAGCTGATTGTGCATATGAAGTAAAGTTACATGCAATCAACTGTTTAAAAGACTGGAACTGAACTTCTAGTTCAGTTCCGGTCTTTCAAACGGCTGATCACGCATGTGTTTACTTTATATGCACGATCAACTGTTTAAAAACAGCTGATCACAGAGGTTCTTACCTCCCGGAGGTCCCCACAGTCGCGGGCCCTGAAGTTACACCACTGTTCCTACCTTCCATATAATTAGGAATTAGACTAAAATATGAAATATTAATTATTGAGTGCAAAGTGCGTAAGTGTGGCAAACACTCACACCAATGTTTATGTGGCCCAGGTGGAACAACCCCCAAGCCCTGCCTTTGAAAAGGTCCAGTCCATTTGTAGATACACAGAAGCATACACACAGTGGCTAAAAGATACAGTGCAAAGGCAGTAAAAACAAGCTCACCATTCGTAGTTGCTGACCTAGGTGCAGCGTGCCCCAGGCCCCTCGCTAGGGGCCCCCTGTAAATCAAACACATAAAGGAACAACAATAATGGGATGCAAATCCAAAAGTATGTCACTGGGAGAAGTAGATAAAAATGTATGTTTATTGGTCACACTCCATAAAAACCTAATCCAACGCGTTTCGTGCAGGTGTACACTTATTCAATCACAGTGCAGACTGGATACTTTTTTGAAACAAAAACTATTTTGCTTCTCAATGGATATTCATTTAACAATGTAACAATCTATGGAACAGTCTATATAACAAGCACTGGGAGAAGAACAGCAGCAGACTGAAACTTTTCACTCAGGGCTAGTCCTCACTGTTCTGCCACCAAAAGTGAGAGAAAACTACCAGTCTGTGTAGGCAACCTGTATGTACCAGTCAGCGTTGGCAATGTGGCCAACCTGTATGTACCAGTCAGTGTGGTCAATGTGGGCAACTTGTATGTACCAGTCAGCATGGGCAATGAGGGCAACCTGTATGTACCAGTCATGTGGGCAAACTGTATGTACCAGTCATGTGGGCAACCTGTATGTGCCAGTCAGTGTGGGCAAACTATGTACCAGTCAGCGTGGTCAACCTCTATGTATCAGTCAGTGTGGGCAAACTGTATATACCAGTCAGCGTGGACAATGTGGGCAACCTCTATGTACCAGTCAGTGAGGGCAACCTGTATGTAAAGGTCAGTGTGGGCAATATTTATGTAAAGGTCAGTGTGGGTGACCTATATGTATCAGTCAGTGTGGGCAATGTAGGCAACCTGTATGTACCAGTCAGCATGGGCAATGAGGGCAACCTGTATGTACCAGTCATGTGGGCAAACTATATGTACCAGTCATGTGGGCAAACTGTATGTGGCAGTCAATGTGGGCGAACTATGTACCAGTCAGCATGGGCAACCTCCATGTACCAGTCAGTGTGGGCAAACTGTATATACCAGTCAGTGTGGGCAATGTGGGCAACCTCTTTGTACCAGTCAGTGAGGGCAACCTGTATGTAAAGGTCAGTAAGGGCAATATGTATGTAAATGTCAATGTCGGCAGTGTGAGTGACCTATACGTACCAGTCAGTGTGGGCAATGTGGGCAACCTGTATGAACCAGTCAGCAAAGGCAAGGTAGGCAACTTGTATGTACAATTCATGAAATGAAAAACCCAGTTTGATATCAGGATATAATGTTGAGGTCAGTTTGCAACCAGTATAAACTGAAATTGCCAGTTTGCTACCAGTATCATGGAATACCCAGTTTGCTTTGCTTGTATCATTAATTTGTGTATCTCGGTCTACTTCTTATTTCTATCTCTGTGTATTTCTCTGTCTTTCTGTCTATTTATCACTATGTGGCTGTTTATCTCTCTGTTTGTCCATTTGTGTATCTCTAGCTATCTATATCTGATGGGTGTGGCTTAATTGGGTCGGGGAATGGGACTGGCCTAAAGAATTTTGCAGATAGAGTGCACATAAGTGCCCCAGTTCCTCTCACACCCTAGAGACACCCCTGATTATGGGTAAAACCAAAATTGCATGTCACATTTATTGTGTTTGCTTCTGTTTTGATTGTCTATGCGCTTCCATAGACTTGTATTAAGTGTGATTTTGACAAAAATGGACCAAAAATGGTGATCCCAAAACTCCACTGAAAGGCGCTAGTGTGGCCTAGCCCTTTGCAGGAAAAAAAGGGGGGGGGAGATCCCAGGCACTGGTGACCCCCCACAAAACGCCACTGACAGTGGTGCCGCATAACCACCCCTGGTTTTCCCTTGTGGCATTGTACAGTAGTGCTTATATATGTGTGTGGTTAACTTACTTTATATCATTACTATGCATAACATAATAAAAAAGGTTGAAAAAATCATTGATCCTTTATCATCAAACATTCTTCAGGTAATAAGTCCAGAGTAGGTTAAAGGGCAAGTCCAGCCCCAAAATGAAAACTTACATACAGGTAAATCACCCCCCAAAACCCTAAACGGTAATAGTTTGAAATCTGAAATATAAGTCTAACCTGAAATCCTGCACAATGTCCTGTTTCCCTGTTTCTGCTTCCTGGTCCTTTCAGTTAGCAACTGTCAGATAGTATAGTAATGGCCCTCCAAGAACATTAGTGAGCTTCACTAATAAACTGTCACTAATGATTTCCGTTACCATTATTAAATGTATAATAAAAACATTAAAACATGATTATTACAGCAACTGTGTGTATGGTTATGGTATTATTTGACTTTAAGGTGTCTTCATAAATGCACCATAAAAGGTACACAATTGCCTTGACTTTAGTGTCATTCTGTATGATATTCATTTCCTGCGCATGTTTTTCACATCTCATGGTATTGGCTAATATTCAGTAGTGTAAATAAAGGTTAGGTACCTTTCAAGGACTTCAAGCAACTCAATTTATGAAATTGCTATCTATTTATTGCACGACACGTTTCATGTTACTATAAGACTGTGGGGATGCACTTGGCTTTTTACACTTGACAAAGGGCTACAAATGTCCGAAACATGTTGTGCAATAAACAGATAGCAATTTCATTAACTGAGTTGTGTGAAGTCCTTGAAAGGTACCATCTTTATTTACACTACATGATACAAGTGCTTTGGGGCAGGACACAGAGGGAACCAACAAGGCGACAATTGGTTGTGGATACATGGTGTTTCAGTTTATTGGCTAATATTGATATTAAAAAGCAGACTTCTGGATACCAATATATTTATTGGGTTTGTTATTCTGGTGGGCTCAACAAAAATATGGAGGTTTCTGCAGGAATTTCCAATGTTTGAAACCATTCCATTAGCTCTGTGTCGAGATTTAGGTAGTTTAGATGACAAAGGGCTATATTTAAAAATGTACAGCCGCGGTTATAAATTTACCGCAAACATTTGTAAATCTACATCTTGTTTGTAGAATACCAAGTGGTAGTAAAATATTGCAATGGTATTCTATGGGCGATCGTTAAACTACGATTGCGTTTGTAGATCGTTAGTGTGTGTAGCACATTTCTGAACAATGGCAAGGCCAACAAACTTTCACCGTTGGCCTTGTGATCGTTCGGAAATGCCCCAAAATTTCCCTCGGACACGGCCATTTCCCTTTATTAAAGTGTAAGGGAGTCGGCCGCGGCTGAGGGAAAAATGCAGTCCCAATTTTTCTCCCTATGCTGTACATAGGGAGTACACTCGAGTGTAGGGGTATCTTTGAAAAATGACAGACAGGATCTTGGAGAGATTTTTAGCCTTTAACCATAGCTATCTTTACAACCACGATTGTACAATTACGATCACAGTCATACATTTTAGGGACCTTGTACAATCACGATCATAATTGTAAGATCACCTATACAATACCATAACGGTATTGTGCTAGTGCTTGGTATCGTAGGGCTGTTATTGTTAATGTGCGATTGCAGCAATCCTTTTACGATAACCCACGGTATTGGATCTTTCATATACTGTGGGTTAATAAATTTGGCCCACAGCACCACAGTAGCAATTATATTAGTACTCAATTGCATATTTGCCATGCATGGCCAATATACTGTATTGTTGTTTGGGGATGCCTAACCAAATCTTTAGGCGAACAGAGGCAATCAATTTATAGAAGACAGGAGATAGAAGCAGACATTAAAGGGGAAGTTCAGTACAAATACATATGCTTTTCAGAAAAAAGAGCAGTATTTTTTCAATCCCAATGACCTTAATCTGCCAATTCAGCATTTTGTCTGAGTATAAATAAATGCAGCCGAAATACTGACTTCCTGTTTGCAGGACCCCTAGTAGAGACAGTTATGTTCTTGCCCTTGACTCAGCGCCTGGGTTGATTCAGTTGCTCAGTAGAGATCTGAGCATCTTTGACCCATCCAACAGCCAATCAGTAGATATAACTGTTAGGAACATTCCAAGGAAGTGGTGCATCCTGGGAAGAAGAAGGACCGTTAGAACCTGAAATGTCAGCTCACTAATGTGAACAGCAGGGAACAGCAAAGGGTATGAAATCAACTGATTTTTTTTAAAATGGGAGAGAATATGTAGAATAACTAAGAAGGCATTACACAAACTAACAATTTAACAAATATTGGTAACTTCCACTGAACTGTCCCTTTAATGTTTTCTGGAATATTAGTTTGTGTTGTACTGCAATTTGCTAGGCATAGGCAGGTAGGATTAGAGAGAAACCTGTATTCCTTGATGTTACATGCTACAAATGTTACATTATATTTCCCCACTCTAAAAAGGATAGGAAATCAGATGAGTTTTATATTTAGCCACGAATGAAATTCTTTGGAAAACAATATTTTGTAATGCTACAGATGTAGGCATTACAAAATACATTCTGTAATTGTTTTTGAGGGTTTACGGTAAAATATGATTTTATTGCTTTGAAATGATGGGGGTGCATATTATAATAGTGTCTGCACACATGCATTTTCCCTTTCTTTATAAACTCCATTGTGCTAAGCCACAATGATACTTTATTTTAACAGACATTTTGCCCTAGTTTATAACCCAAAATTCATCTTTAGACTACTTTAGCTTACAGTTAATTCAGAGGAAGGCCAAAAAAAAAAAACAAACCCAGCTGAAAGGGGGAAATTCTTCCTGACTCAACAATACCTAAATGTATTAATACTAAAGATGACAGAACGTCCTAAAGTTTGGTTCATTTCCGAACTGTAGAACCTTAGTAAAAGTTCCATAGTTCGAAAATGGACCCATTAACGTCAATGGGGAAAAATAGTCAATGGGGAGAAGTTCTGATAAAAAACAGTTAAAATCGCAATGGTAACTTATTGTATGTGTCTCTGGGATCTGGGGAACACGTCCATATCACCAAAACTTTCCTCACGATCAGGCAATTGTCGGGTTTCCGCATTGAGTTTTTACTACATTCGAAGGTTATCAAAATTTGAGGTAACCATTTTATGTCATTAAGTTTAGTTCTCCTTAAAGGGCATGTCCACCCCCTAAACTAAAATTTAACCCTATACTGTCCCTCTGTGTAGTGTTCAAAAACCCTTCCCTTACATCTCTGCTGCCTATGGTTCTTTTTGCAAAATTAACTTGGCGGTTGGGGTGGGATGGGGTGGGCAAGACATGGTAAAAAGTTTAATTTAGGGGTGGAGATACCCTTTAAATAACTTCCATATTCCGCATGTAAATTATCCACCAGATTTGCCATTTTTGCCATCAGTCCTACTCATCATGGAGAGCCCCCAGTATAATAGCAAAATGGAAAAACAGAAATCTTATCAGGAAAGGGTTGAAAGCATTGTGGAGATTGTGTAAAAGCAAAAAGGAACAGTGTTAAAATCAGAGTGTGGAAGGGGTAAAGGCAGAATAAGAATGGGGTGAAAGCAAAATGGGGAAAGTAAAAAGCAAAATTTGAAAATCTCTAGCAAACAGATTGGTAAAATGGCTGACAAACAGTCTAGTAAAATAGCTAGAAAAACATCTGTGGTCAAATAACTGGCAAATTTAGACTGCCGGTAAACTGACTGGTGAAAATGGAAAACTGAGACTGCTCAAATGGCTGAAAAAGAAACTGGTAAAACGGTTGGGAAAACAAGACTGGTAAAATAACTTCCTATTCCAATGCATTGCAAAGACCTGGACCGCACACTCAGCCCTCAGACATTGACACCCCATGTTGTGATTTCCAACCATTCACAATGAACACATTTGTTATGATGAGTGACACTACTGTTGGTACCATGGAACGAAACAGGAGATAAGAAGTATGTGTCCTGGGATGGTGGCTATAAATAACCAAAGGCTTTGATATAACAATTAAATAAGGTTTAACATTCAAGGACTTCCAATGAAATGGAACCAATGGGGATCCGGGGAATGTGCTCTGAATTTTTTAACGTAGCGATGCCACTGGCGCAAACATAACTTTTCTACAAAAAAAAAGTGCTTGCACCGAGAGCACACAAAGCTGTTAAAACACTACTGGTACTGAAAGGGTTATGAGATCCATTTGCTCATTAATTGTTAACCACTCTGGTTTTCACTTTTTTTTTGAGAACGTAATGAAATGGAGATAGTAGGTCACAATGTTTAAACTTCAAAGATATTGTTAATGGTGATTCCAGTAATTACTGCACAGATCCCATTAGTCACCTATCTGACAGTAAACTGGTGAACCAGATTCCATGAGGGTTGAATTTAATTTTTAGGGGAAAAACATGTTTTTTTATATACAAATATATAATTCAAATAAACTTATGCTTTACCAGAACTTTCCTTCTATTGTTTTCTTTAAACTTACAGGGTTATTCAATAAAAGTTCTTATCGTTTAAAATGGTGCTAATTTTGCCCCAACCAATCAGATGTAACCTTCCAAATGTTAAATAATCTCTGATTGGTTGGGGCAAAATTAGCACAGTTTTAAACGATAAGAACTTTTATTGAATAACCCTGATAATATCTATCATCATCATTTACAGAGCCAAATAATTCCTCTAAGATTTTGATTGCCTTACTTTGTGTACCCCCTTCATAGAGACATATCTGTAAATAGTAGAGGATAACAAACGAAGAATGACAAAAGATAAAGATATATATATATATATATATATATATATATCTAGTATGCGTGGGTCCGCACTCACGTTTCAACTTTCTTTAGCCCCGGTGCATCTATAAACAACATATACTACCTCCAAAGAATAGAGCACTCGTGGGTCTTCACGACTAAAACTTTTATTTGTACATCGACGCGTTTCAGCTGTCTCAAGCAGCCGTCCTCAGGAGGCTGCTTGAGACAGCTGAAACGTGTCGATGTACAAATAAAAGTTTTATGCGTGGACCCACGAGTGCTCTATTCTTTGGAGGTTAGTTATATATATATATATATATAATATATATATATATAAAATATATACATTTCTGCTCTGGTATTACAAACTGTTTTATTGTATAGTGATATTGCAGTGATGTTTATTGTTTGAGCGACATCATCAATATATTTGCTAATGTATCATTCACCATGTTTTACCTTATTGTACCTTGTTTTTTTTAAAAAAGATATAGTAGTATAGTATACACACTACCGTATATACTCGAGTATAAGCCGACCCGAGTATATTTTTACCTCAAAAAGTTTCAGTAAAGCGAAAATAGGATTTGGAGAGGTAGCTGAACCGAAATATAAAATTTTATTTTATGGCTGAACATGCCCTTTAACAAGAAAGATAAAATAAGTGTCTTTGTTGCTATACAGAATGTATACAGTACCATTAAAAAAACATACAAGGTACAATATTGTAAAATATGGTGAATGATACATTAGCAAATATATTGATTGGCTTTTTTAGGTACCATATACAGTAGCATTTTGAAGGTTATGATAGAACAATTTCTTGTCTCCATTACATACGGAATATCAGGAACTTTAATTTATTATTAGACAAATGCCCTTAATATTTGAGATGGTAGTTTTTTTTATATATATAAACCAATGATATAGTGTGACGCTCCGGATCCCTGTGTATTCTTTCAGCCTAGATACCCTGATCTAACACCACTTGCTTCACCAGACAAGCCCTTGCTTGTCAGGAGGCTTGTAGAGCCTACCTGGGATCGGTTGCCCCCTGGACTTAAGAGTGCAGGGTATCTGAGCTAAGGCCGAGAATACACAAGAAAACTGGAAGCACAACAGGTGGGCAGGTCACTACCAGCCCAGAACTGGGTAATTGCGTAGTACAGAATTGGAAACCAGAACCGGAGTTAAGGGTCAGTAGCAGAAGATCAGTCAGCGAGGTGCAGAAGGGTAGAGCAAAAGCATATTCAGGGTCAAGCCAGGCAGTGAACTATAATCAGTCATTTACCTATGATTAAGTACCTTTCTAGGTACAAAACCAGGGCCGCCTCTCTAATGAGGCAAGGTGAAGCACATTACAGAGCAGCACCCTGAAGGGGAGGCAGCAGTTTTGGTGCCAGAAAAAAAAAAAATGTTTTTTTTACCTGGCATCATGTGCCTGGGGCATATGATTTTTCCATGTGCCTGGGGCTCAGATGCCAAGCCCCCTCAAAAATGCTGTTTGTAAAAACAACATATTTTTAGGAGGTACTGTCACTTTAAATAGCTGGGTAGCCATTACTTACATTGCACAACAGAATGCAGCGAAGACTCATTGCCCTCCCTTCCGACTGGTAATTCATTTGATCAAAATCAATGTTTTTTAGCTCTGCAGATTAAAAAGTACCAGTCACTGTGGGCATCTAATACTCCACTTCTGGACAAAGCATCACCCACTTTCAATTATAAAACCATACACCTTCCGGCGGCATGGCAAGGGGGGCAGCATTTGGATTTTTTTTTCAGGTGCCAACAAGTCTAGCGACGGGCTTGGTGCTGGATGCCTCTGGGCCATCCATCAGGTGCGGCGAGTGAGCTGTTTTTACCCTGTTTGCTACAAATATCCGGATTGCTTAACTGAAGCCAGTGTTCTAGTAAAGGGACTGGGGCTTATGCACCTGGATCACTTTGTTTGTTTAATTGTAGCTAAACTGCACTTTGTAACTTTTTCGGTCTTTACTGGTTTCTGTGTTGCAATTTAATTGCCTCCACCTGGGGCCTCTTAAAGTTATATTTCAGTGTATTGCAGATAGCTTGATGGGTGGTTAATTCTCTGCACATACACACATTGTGTGTTCTGAATAAACTTGCGTAAAATACTTTAAGATGGCTTTTCCTGTATTTACTTTAAAGAGGGGTGTATGGGCTCCTTTTAGTACACCGTACAATAATGATTCATCTGTGTTGACATGGGAGACATTCTAAAATTCAAAGCAAAGTTAATTGATGACCACAAGAGCCAGAGGTAAGTGGAAATAAACCAATAAAATAACATCTTATCATACATTTAAAACTAGACTTTAGTAGGCTTTGCTCCCTTACCAACAACTGCTTATCAAGCAAAACCTGGGAGTTGAAGTCAACATTGCTTTTTTCTGACAGAATTGGTACACTATGGAAGGGGTTTCTAGTAAAATCAGCAAAAAGAAGGCAGAGATTCAGGGTATGTGGATAATTTAGGTATCACATTCAGTTTCAATAAAAACAAATATTTGGAATCACATTATTTATATTATCGTCATTTCACAATGGCTCTTCAAATTATAAAGTGCTTTCTCAACAATGTGAAATAGAATTATATTACCACTTGAACAATATTTTTTTCCTAGTGTAACTTCCAGTCTTAACCCACACTCTAAATTTGTTTAAAAACAATTCTTAGTTTCCTGTCTATAATTGTATCCATATATTCCATAGCCTATTAATGTCTTTAAAATAACAACATTGGCCAAGGTTTAGAGCTCTATCACCGATATTTATAAATCAAACTGTTCTTTTATTAATATATCCTGGGTGATTAATTAACAGGAAAAACATATGAATATCCTACATACTGTACTGTGCTTTTGTTGTACTAAGGTCAGTTACCGAGTTCTAAGCTTTAAAGGGAAACTATTGTGTGTATAGCGTTTTTTAAAAAACAGTTAAAATAAAAAGTACGTGAGGCAGGGAGGTAGGACTGGTGCTTTTTACCTCCCAATATCATTTCTATGAGAAGCAGCAGGACGAAGAAAACTGCTTCTGCGAGTCTTCCTGTATGCTTCAGCACTATCTTTAATATAGAATGGCCCAGGGCCATAACCTGGCAGATGAAAACTGTATGTGCTGTAGCTCTTCAATAGAGATGGCGCACTTTCGAAAGTTCGGTCCGTTTTCAAACTATATGGAAAGTTCAAAAACGGAGTCAAATAGTTCGAAAAGTTTGAATGAAATACAATTAAAATATCAATAGTAGCTTAATGCAAATGGCTGTGGGACCTGGGAAATGGTGTGGGGAACACATTTGAATATCCAGGACATTCGAAAATCAATTTTACTCTCACTCGCGCTATTTTCGAGCTCTCGTGTTCGAACATTTGATGTTCACGCCTAGGTATCATGGACATTTTATTCGCGGATTCGATGCTCGCGTATAGGTTTTAATGGACATTTTACTCGCGGATTGGATGCTCGCGTATAGGTATAATAGGCATTTTACTCGCATATTCGATTTCCTCAAACAGTTGATCATTCGATAATTATCGAAAGTCTGGAAAATATCGAAAATCCAGGTCCGGGACAGTTAGAAAAGTCCAAATTCGTTTGAACTCGAATAGTTCGGCTCAGGTTTGAGTTCTAGTCCTTCTCTACTCCTCAACAAAACACTATTGGGAGATGGGGATAATTAATCCTATCTCCTAGCCCAGGTGCTTTTCATTTTTAAAAAGTAAATTTTTACAGTATACTTGTCCTTTAAATGGTAACATCACTTTGTACAAGTGTGACATGTATGAAGAACAAACAACCACAGGGCATGCGTGCTCTAGTGGATTAGAACCAGGAAGCGGTCCGAGATTTTCTTCTTTGCAGCGGTGGATCACGCGAAAGATAAAAATACTTACCTTTGTCCTTGGCTTCTGGGATATCGATTGAAGAACAGGAGGTAAGGCATGGCTCCTTAATCTCCCACTCAAGTGAACTATTCCTTTAAATAATCACTTACAAAAAGAAATTTAGAAGCATTACATATTTGGAACCTTGCACAGATTTTATCATTATCCATAAACTGAAATGTTAGCTGTTGTGTAATTTGGGATTTTACCTTATATGCTGCCTGGATAATAGAAATGTACTGCAAACAAATAGTCTGGGAAACCAAATTCTCATTTCTTGAGTAGATCCAATCTAAGAAAAATATCTGACGCTCCATTAATTTATATTGCCACATATGGGATTTCAGATTCTCTGGCTTAAAATTATACGCAGGTTCCACCCCACACACATTCATATAAATTGTTTGGACTCCCCAGAACCCCAAGGCTGCGATATTTACTTGTTTCACATGTAAAGAGTTCTTGGCAGCAACTGTCATGGCAAATGACATATAGCTGCTTTCTGTAATATGTTCCTTTTTAAATTGGAATTAATCCTTGTGCCTAAGATCATGATCAAATGATCTTAAACTACAAGGCTATAGCCTTAAATATCCATAACTATTTTATCCCTCGGTTGTGTTGGATTTGTTGGTACCAAGTGCTACATGTATTGGAACTTGGAGCAGTACAGACAGGGGACCTGTGTCTGTATCAGGTACGAGTGGGTTGCCTGCTTGGAATCTGAGGTGGAGAATCTTAGGGGGTTTACTTGCAGCATTGCAGGGCTTGGCAAAACTAAAGGGGACAGCAGGCACTGGCTAGTACCAGTGTAGAAATGGGTCAGGAAAGGTTGAGAGGGGAGGGAGTTTTGTAAGGGTTGGGGTCCAACCCAACTGATTTGCCATCTTAAAGGGGAACTGTGGTCCAAAAATGACTTTAGGTAAATTGATAGGAATTGCTCTCCTGAGAATTTTTGCAATTTATTGTCATTGTTTATTTTGCATTGTTTTGAAGATGTTTCAATTTTTGTGTGTGATATGGCAGCAGCATCACCAGGTCCCCTGCACTTCCTGCTTCCTGCTCTGAAACCATGTCATTGGATGACAGTCAATCTGCCCTGTGTCTCCTCCTCCCCTTGCAGCCCCCTCCTCCTCTTGCAAGCCCCCCGGTACCTCCCATTCATGGACCCTCCTATGGCCCCTTGCCTTACAGCCCCATGTGGCACCGCCCACTTGAGCATGATTCAGCCTCACCCACTCACGGTTGTCTTAGCCCCACCCACTCGCGGGTGCTGTGGGCCACTCAGACCCCCCCAGCAGCGAGGTGGAAGAATGTCACATGTCAGCCTCCCACCCATTAACTTTCTGGTCAGTAATTTCTTTATATCTTAGGAGCAGGTAGAGAGGTGGTTGATGGCTCGTTTTAAAGGTAGGAAACTGGTCTTTCATGTAAACTCAACTTGTTTGGAAGTTCCCTTTAAGTGATGAAGTGGAGGAGGTTAGCTCAAAAATAGCAAGTGAGGAGCAGGCCAATCCCAGGGGACAAGCATCTCTAATACAAGGGGGAGAACCAAGGGCTAGGAAGGTTTATTAGAAAGGTAGAAAGGGTTATCTGCCACCAAGATCCTACATGCATTACTGTACATTTACTGAAGTTCATAAATTTGAAAACAAACCGAACTTTAGGAAGTATGTTTTAAGGACTGGCCTAATAAGTAGTAATTAGCGTGGATTTTTGAGGAACAGATCTTGTCAAACAAACTTGCTTGTCTCTTATGAGGATGTGAGTAGGGATTTTGACTCTGGCATAGCAGTAAATGTGGTATACTGTACTTGCCAAGGCTTTTGATACAGTCCCCCATAGGCCACTTATGTATAAGCTAAGGTCTTTTGGGCTTGGGTGACACATTTGTACATGGATAGAAAATTGGTTGATGGATGGGATGCAGAAAGTAGTTGTTAATGGGGCTTTGTCAACGTCAACTAAAGTTCTAAGTGGGCTGCAACAGGATTCTGTGTTAGGGCCACTTCTTTTTAATCTGTTTATTAATGGTTTGGAAGTGGGTATGGTCAGCAAGGTCTCTGTTTATTGATGACACAACATTTTGTTGACTATTAAAAGCTACAGATGATGTGAAATTGTTTCAGGCAGATCTAGATATATTGTCACATCAGGCTGCTAAGTGGTATTCAATGTTGATAAATGAAAGGTGATGCATTTTGGGCTTATAAATCCTTGTACTGTTTATACTATAAATGGCTAATATTAAGTGAATCTCTGTTTGAAAGCGATCTTGGAGCTTTGGTGGATTACAAACTTAAAGGTAGAAAGCAGTGCCAGGCATTCAAGGGAGAAAAATAGTATTCTCCCTCATTACAAAGCACTGGTAAGGTCTCATGTAAAATACGGTATGTAGTTAAGTTTTGGAATCCTATTTACAAAAAGAACACCCTGGAAATGGAAAGGATTCAAAGAAGGGCAAATAAAGGAATAAGAATACTGGGGGAGCTTGAATATGAAGACAGCTTGGATAAGTTACAATTAAGCACACTAGAGAAAAGGTGCTTGCTTGCGAGCATGAGCAATGATCAATACATTAATGTGCTATACAATAAACTATCTGGTGCATTGCTCACCAATAGATTGTCAGAGGACACATGGACATCCCTTATGACTGAAAGAAAAGAAGTTTAGTCTTCAAGTTCTAAAAGGGTTTTTTACTGTGAGAACGGTAAAACTATGCAACAGTCTTCCATTGGACATGGTGATGGCAAGTTCATTGCATATTTTTTTTTAAAAGCTGGATGATTTTTTAAAAACAAAAAATGTTGCATTGTTACTGGTCTTGATACAACATTGGAATTGATCCAGAGATATTTCCGATTGCCAGTTGAAGTCAGGAAGGAATTTTCCCCCCATCATACTGATTTTTTTTTTGCCTTCCTTTGGTTAACAGCCAATTGATGAATGCTATTCTTCTAGCTGCAAGCTCCAAATGAGCTCAGAAAGCTTGAAGAGTAGGCAGAAACCTTTTGAGAGGCAGAGGGAAGTAGGGAAAGAGCATTTTGCTGCAGAACACGTTAGGCTGGGTACACACAGGGCTATTATTTGTCCTGAACGAGTGTTTGCTACGAGCGAGCGCTTGGCTGAGAGAAATGACTGTCGGTCGCGGCAATAGTGGCCGCGGCTGACAGTATGCGTGACCGATCGCGTGGTCCCATAGGGAAAGGCACGATCGGCCGTGATCACCCGTTCGTCCGATTCGGACCACCAATCAGATATTTGTGGCCGACCGACCGATCCACGGCACTATCGGACAGTCGAACAGAAATATCTGCTGGTGTATACCCAGCCTTAATCCTACATATGCCAGTTCTACACAATTTTTCATTTGAGGGGTGAAATGACCCTTTTAGGGGATGTAATTAATCTGCAGAAAGAAATTAGGTGTCAACTTTGTGCTGGTCTAATACAGTTGAATAACATCTGATTGACTGCTGCACACTAATATAATAGAAAAAAAACAAACATTAAAGCCTTGGGCCGTGACATGGGTTAGGATTGGAGAGGAGGTACCCAATAAAAGAATAGGAGCCCAACTTGTAATTTTGCCATTTTTTACATTTACTTGTATGACTTTATCAGCCAGTTAAATATCAACCGAGTGGCAACCATATTCATAACTAAATAATTATTTTTAGTTATTAATATTATTTCAATTCAATAAAGATCACTTTTTAATATCACAGTAAAAAAAAAGTATTTTTTACATGACTGAACCTTGAAAATAAGGACATAGACCTGTGAATGAATATATTTATAATAACAGCACTATAACAGCACTACAGGACATTGACACTATATCATTAATGGCTAGGTAACACACTACTACATTAAGTCCTGAAACAAAGCACCAAGTCATTTTGATTAAATTATCATCTTTAATCTTTCCCCTACAAAGTTAAAGGGAAACAATCACGAACAATATGAATGTATGGTAACCTTTAATTTTTATGATGTTAACTGTGTATTGACATTTTTGGAAAATGTCAATGTGTTGCTCCATAACATCTGGAAATAGTACAGTATAGTATTGAGTGACATATCCTTAATGATCTGCTTGTGTCATTTATTATACAATACTTCAGCTAGACATTTTAAAAAGTACGCACTGGTTTTAAGCTAATACAGGCGTTGAATATGTAATTTCGCTCCAAAGGCAACCCATGCAGCCTGATTTAAATTCTAGTGTAAATAAGTTTTTTTTAAAGAGAACACAAGGAGGAACTTCAGTGGGAAAATAATTCAATACCTGCAATTGTCAATTTCATGAAATAGATTTAAGAATATACCATAATTTAGTGATAGGCCCAGGGTTCATACACCTAGACACTCACAACATAGAAGTGAGTATCATTATATGAAAGCGGAGACATAATAATAATAGATCGTAAATGAGAATACCGTATGCATCAGGGTGGGCTCCAACAAGTTACAGTTTTGCACACAATTGAACATAGTAAGGTAAAAATACTGCAATCAACACATAACACTATTATTGATTTGGCTTTAAGAGCCAAATTACTGTTACATATTTCTTTTTCGTCTTCTTTTTTTGTTTTATTCTTCCACTATTTTGGACTGTATCTCCTCCAATATCACGTTTGCGCAAGTGGGTAAATCCCCACAGCGGGATTTTAACACCGGCTGTTAGCATATTGAACTGCGAGCACCGGATGCCTGGGTGTCTTTTGTGTAACCCACGTATCCAGCACTAATATGGAGTTAATGTTGTGATAAGCGGTAGCCAACCGATTCGCGTGACTTTAACAACAAATAGCTGCCCAGCGCCGCTGGGTAAATAGCCCTGATAAAATTTACATAGCAAAAGGCAGTTAGGGCATGGCCACACTGCGACACAATCGCATACGGAATTGCATGCGATTTCATTGCGTTTGTGCATGCGAGTAAAGTGCAAATTACTCCCTCTGAAATGCATGAGCCCTGACATAAACCTATGGGCCTATGGGGAAAAAAGGGCAAATGAGTACAGAAAAAAACCCCACCAAGAAACATCAGGAATCTTCAGGGATTGGCTGTTAACTTTAAAGCTCACAAAGTCGAAGTTTTGGGGGGTAATTAATCTATACACAATAAATGTTTGGAAATTCTTTGCTGAAGATGGAGTTCAGGAACATGGTAATATATCAGGTCATGATCCCTTAAAGGCAATCAGAAATTATCAAAAAATTAACATAGTTAATGTTATACACTAATTAAACCTACAACTCCCAGCATGCTCCCATAAAAAATCTTATGTTAACTGCCCTAGAGTCCTGCTCGGGTCTAATTTTCCAGACCTGACCCGACCTAAAAAACCCGTACCTGCACGATCGCACCCAACCCGCAAACCGCTTTTCTACCCACAACCCGACCCGCAAGCTTTCGGACCCGAAACCGACCCGAACCGCTTTTAGTCTTTCTTCCTAAAATTTGTACAGGGAAGTTAAAGTCTAAAGTTAAAATAATTGTTTTATTCATAACCAAAATGTTCATAGAAAGAAACCTACCATACCACTAAAATATATCGCAGGGGTCTTCAACTTGCAGGCATTAAAATCTGTGAAAACTACAACCCCCAGCATTCCCTCAAAGCCTTCTGATAGTGTAAGTGCTGTAGTGGAATGCTGGGAGTTATATTTTTCAAACAAATGCATACCCACACAGGTAGGAAATTCCTGCTATATGTACAATGTACACTTTATATAATATATCCCCACTGTGTCCAACTACCTACCCATGGGCCTCTACTGTTCCCTAACAGGGCCGTTTCTAGCCATTTTGCTGCCCTAGTGTGATCAGAACGCAATCCCATCACACTCAAAAGTGCAGTAGTGTGGCCTATCCCTCCAAGAGTATTGGCATTAACACTTTTAGTGCCAGCACTTCCCCAAGACTATTGCTATAAACCCTTTATTGCCAACAGAGTATTACATTGAACCCTTCAGTGCCAGCACACTTTCCTACTAGTAATTTCAGTGCAGGTATCCCACCTCTCCCAGATTGTCCGGGAGTCTCCCTCATTATGGGGGGTCTCCCGCACTCCCGCGAGACCACCCCAGACTCCCACGACTGATAGAAGACTTTAGTCTCCTCCTCAGTCATGCCCATTTTGTCCAACCACACCCGTGGAACACCCCTAACCCCGCCTCCCTCCACCCCTAGGGCACTAGCCATGCCTCCACATGACATCACGCCCCCGCCCCCATGTGATGTCACATCCCCTTTCCCACCCTGCACAGGAGCCTAAAATGGCAGGGTGGGATGTCTGTCAGTGCCAGCACTGACCCAGAATATTGCCATTAAACCCTTAGTGCTAGCACTTTGCTAGAGTATTGCTAATAACACTTGCAATGCCAGCAGAGTATTACCTTTAACCCTTTGAGCTGCCAACATTGATATGATATATAGTATATACCTGCTTTCCATGTCTCCTCCATTAAATTTTTCACTCCTTACCCACTCTAAATTCTAATTGGAGAGTTGGTTGGAAGGAAGAAAGAGGCAGGGATAGGAATCTCATGGCTGCTAGTCACAGGGGCAGTAGCTTTTACCTGGCATTTTAGATCTGTTCTCCTTAGTACTATTAGCTAAGCTCATCCTCCCCCTCCTTCCTTCACCTTCGGTTCATGTGTAACATTGTTTCCAAGTAGAGGGAGCTGAGTTCAGGGTCTCTACTCACTACAATGTACAAATTACAGCAGAACAAGGAGAGCAGTTCTAACACAGCAAGTAAAAGCTGATAGGGAGATGCTAGGGAGATCACTGGGTGTCCTTGTTTATTATAGGCACCCTAGCACTTTTCCTAGGTGGCTTATGCCTAAAAACGGCCCTGTTCCTTACTACCTACCCATGAGCCTCTACTGTCCTCAACCTCGACCTACCCATGGGCATCTTCTGTCCCCTACTACCTACCCATAGGCCTCTAGTGTGCCCCAACTTCTACCTACCCATGGGCCTATACTGTCCCCAACTTCTACCTACCCATGGGCCTATACTGTCCCTAACTTCTACCTACCCATGGGCCTATACTGTCCCCCAACTTCTACCTACCCATGGGTCTATACTGTCCCCCAACTTCTACCTAACCATGGGCCTATACTGTCCCCCAACTTCTACCTACCCATGGGCCTATACTGTCCCCGACTTCTACCTACCCATGGGCCTATTCTGCCCCAACTTCTACCTACCCATGGGCCAATACTGTCCCCCAACTTCTACCTACCCATGGGCCTATGCTGTTCCCAACTTCTACCTATCCATGGGCCTATACTGTCCCCAACTTCTACCTACCCAAGGGCCTATACTGTCCCCCAACTTCTATCTACCAATGGGCCTATACTGTTCCCAACTTCTACCTCAGCGCATTTTAAATCTTTATCTGCAACTATTTTCTTGTTGATTTGTGACAGGGATAGGTAACCAGTAGTTTTCCAGATGGTTTACAAACTACAACTCCCAGCATTCACTCTATAGCCAAGGAATGCTTTTCAAATATCTGGAGATCTACTTGTTACCTATCTATGATTTTATAACTATGTCCTGTAGAATATACATTTTAATCTTCACCCACTGTCTATACTTGCATTATAGGAGACAGTAAAATTACAATGAGCAGGTATGGAGGATTATGGATAGGGAGCAGGTGGAGCTGCAGTGAAATATCTACACCTTTATATGGGTGTAGATATTCATGCTGTTTTGAAAACTACAACTCCCAGCATTCCCTGTCAGCACTCTGACATTTCAAACTCCTAAACAACAATCATCTTGAGATCCACATACCTACTGTAGTTCTAGCTGAACCTCATCAAGTGGTAGATTATTCTTATCATTACTAGAATCATACATATCCCATAGATCATTGTGGCCAGAAAGATTTACAAAGACCAATGAAATCACATGCCATCTGTTCCCATGCAGACACTTGCTCAGGTCTCATGCATAGGTGCAGGTGCAGCTAGAAGTTTGTTACTTTGTTCTATGGTAGATTGTTACTTTGCTGGCTCTGACCTCTGCTAGTAAAACCAAGGTCAGAAGTTTAACCCCTGCCTTTCCAGTCACTCCAGCATTAACTGCTTTTTTCCCCAGTTATCACTGCAAAACCTACCCAGACACAACAAGAGTTAAAGTTAAACATAGCTGTCTGTATTCCTATCCACAATGCCATCCTGTATAACATTCTAAGTATATTAGAGCTGTTGATAACAGATAATAATAATATTTACCCAGCCAAAAATACAGTAAAAGGGTTGGGAGTTTTAGCATCTAGATATATTTGCCCTTTATCTGCCATAGTGTGAATTTAGTGTAAGGTGCTATACACACTGCACATTGTGTTGGATTGATAACAATGTATTCTCAGTTCCAGTTATTACAGACAGATCTCTCTTCATATACAGGAAAAAACTTTTTCTTTTTGAAGACTGGAATTGTTCTACCTGACCCCAACCCGACCCGTGGTTCTCTTTACCTGCATTGGTTCAGGCACCTGAACTGATGCAGGACTCTGCTCGACCATTTTAAGAAGGGTCGTTAATAAATTTGTCAATCTTATTTTTCTTCCTATATGTAATGGAAATTTCGAAATATCCTTTAGCAAGATAGCAGCTGTCCAAGGATGTAGTTTGGTTGCTTGGCAGTGATCCTCATATTCTCTGGGCGATTTTCTCTCAATTTGTGCACCCATTTTCAGGCATTCAAATATTTATAATAAATGCATTAATTTGTGTTTTAATGTACTACTGCCATCAAGTGGTAGAAAGATTATAAAAACACACAGAGATCTCAAAACCCTTGAAAACCCTCAAAACCCTTGAGTTTTCATCAACATCCTAGGCTAATGTCAAACTAGAATTTCACTGTGAATGGTTCTGTGGGGGAAAGGGAGGGAGCTAAACAGCCTTAATTTGAGCCACTTCCTTTAAGCTGGGTACACACGATTAGATATTTCGGTCCGATCGACCGATAGTTCAGTGTATCGGTCGATCGGACCGAAATTATCGCATTCGAATGTGCCCATGTCCGATCGACCGTTCGAAAGGACGATCGGACAGGGTGGAAAACCTCGTCCAATCGTGCGGTCCTCTATGGACCGCACGATCGGTCGCGGTGACTATCGGACGTGGCTGCTTTTGCCGCGACCGACAGTCCTTCCTCCTGGCCGACCGTTCGAAAGTATCGAACGGTCGGTCAGGAGGAAAAATCGCTAGGTGTGTACCTAGCTTAAGGCCCAGTACACACAGGTAAATTTTGCTAAACTGATCAGTAAAAGACCACACAATTAGATAAAATTTACTAGCTCATGCAATTGATTTGTGGTCTGTCTGGTGAAAATTTAAGTGGCACAATCAATACGTTTTCAACCTTTAGATTGGGCATAAAATTCTGCTGAAAATTACGATAAAATAACGGCCCATGCCAGGTGTACACAGCTTTGCCTATTGGTCTCTTTGAATTGGTGGGCACTTGCTATTTAGAATCCAGTACATTTTGAGGGGAAATAAAACTTGAAAAATATAAATCCTTTATTTAATACTTGTATACTCAGTAACCCTGAATGTACAGTTCAGTCAATACAGCTATAGGGCTAGTAAACACTAGGAAACGTACAATTGCGTTTTGAGATCTGAGAAACACATGGCAGTCCATTGCATGTGCTACTTTGCGTTCTGTTTTTGGACTGCATTCGATCCCCCTTTTTTTCTTTCCGAATACATGCAAATGATCGTCTGGTCCAGTGTGGCCTCAGCCTTAGGCACCAAATGTTGAACAGGTTCATTTCACTTGCTTTGCAAATTCACTTTGGTGGTAATGAAAGAGTCCCCCAGCCAGGATAGCTGGATGCGATTGGGGATTTTTTTTTTTTAACATTGTGTTTCGTTTTGTATTATAGGTTTTTGATAACCCTCGAATGGACGGATTGTTTTCGCTTACCCTAGAATGTAGCCATCCATTTTTGGTAACCCTCGAAAGTAGCATTTGTTTCCGGTAACCCTCGAATGTATGGATCGTTTTCGCTAACCCTTGAATGTATCGGTCGCTAACCCTCGAACGTATCGTTCGTTTTCAGTAACACTTGAATTTATGGTTCTATTTTTGGTAACCCTCGAAAGTATCGTTCGGTAACCCTCGCATTGGCCGTAACCCTCAAAATGTAGCTTGCGCAAAACCCGACAATTGCCCGCTCGTATTTAAGAAGTGTTTTAAAAAAATTGTTGACAGTGACATGTTCCTCAGACCATTTCACAGGTGCCACTGCCATTTACAGTAAGTTACCATTGTTAGTTTAGCTGTAAATCACCCAGAATTTTCGAACTATCGCTCGCTTATCTAAAATCTAAAAGGTGTATTGCTTAGAGATTCTGATTCGTTCTGCAGTTCTATCAAGGAGGTTATGGTGTTAACTTCTGTATCCAATAATAATAATAATACCCACTTTATTAAGGGACTGTCTAATTTCTAGTTCTTTTTTCTTATCCAAATTCATTGCATGAATTTCTGTAAACCTATATAGACCTGAAACTTATTAGCTGGTTTATCTGTTGTATTCAATTAGATCAACTGGACTTGAAGTTTAGTTCTTGAAGACTAGTCCGACTGGCTTTCTCAATTCAGAATGAATAGCTGGTTGATTAGGAGCAAATTTCAGTCCTTAACCCAACAGAGAATCCTCAGAAGTCATGATATTTCGGTCTGATAAATTGAAGATCCCCATTAATTTTAGATCTTCCTTTGAGACAATTGTTTCTTCAGATTTTGTCTGCTTATTTTGTTTCCTATTACTTTGTCCCTTTCTAATGAGGGCTCTCTTCCTTTTTTTCTCTGGCCCCTTGTCTAGACCGTCTCCTTTTCTGTGTAGTCCCTCTAAATTTTGGTCTCGCTCCCAAATCTTTCCCTCCCCCTCCTGTTTCTTTCTCTCTCCCCACTCCCAAAAAAGATGACCCTTTTCTATAAGTATGGCTTTTAGGGGTAGGGGACTTATACATTCCTTTACTCCATCTAAATGGAGATGGACTTTTATTCCCACGGTTACTATTTCTTTGACCCTACCATCTAAATTACTTCGATGTCTATTATAATTCCCTCTAGGGGGATCTACTTTGCCTCTATACAATTTTTCATGGCCCTTCCTATTCTTAGGTGGGGCATTAAGGATTTCATTCCTTCTCTCCCGATTATTGTTACCATATAGATGTGGGTTCTTCCCCAGGCAAAAACCCGATTAGACTCGTATGCCTTATCTCTTTATTCATTCAGTCTAACTTTTGATCCATATGATTCTCAAATTATTTAACAAACCCCCTCCCATCTTCTTCCTTCTCTATTTCTATAGCTAAGTCTTGAATTTCCTTAGTAATATTTTCAAGTTCTTTCTCCCTTTTCTAATGGAGCATTCTTGTAGTTCCTGATACCATTCTTTCATAAATAAATCATCATCTAAACCATGTGTGGGTAATTTGGTCACTCTTAACCCCCTTGGTACCTTGTTTACCCTAATTGCTTATTCCAATGCTATTTTGTCCCACCAGATTGATGTTTCCTTCACTAGTAATTTTTCCATAGAACCCAATATATCTGTAACTCTGCTGCTATAGTGACTCTGTGCATATATTTTACCTACTATTTAGGACTTCTGTGTTGGGTCTCAAGCTGCTAGTGCCGTTATAGTGATTTTGTGAACATACATTTTTTTTCCCTCTTACTTTTGGGGTTTTTAATATAGTTATTCATAGACGTATCTATCTTCTTTAGGCTGGCCAGCCTTCTATTACTTTTGGAATGTGTATGTATTATTTTTAAATGTATTATCTTTAAATACAGTATATATTTTTTACATTATTTGGACGTTCCTTTGGTTCCTACCCACAGGGTGCCTATATATTTATGGCCTTTTACCTCTAGTGACGTTTTTCCTTTTGGAGAAACTACACTTTTTTGGGGGGAGGACTCAGGGGCACCTGAGGGTGTGTCTCCAGCCATATATTTTTGTGTTATTGCTGTAAATCAATATCATACATTCATTTACTACTTTTTAAAGGAATATCCTTTATCTAATATACCTCCTCTATTATTTTACTTTTAATACCTAGTACATCAACTTAAACCTTTCTGCATAGGGATGCAATGTTTCAGGCTTCATAATGATTATGTTACAAATAGTGTATGATGTAAAAGATACCTAGCAATCATCTAAAAAGCAGTTCTGTAGGTCTACATTATTTCTGTACTTTTACTTCTCTTATTCATTATCTATGAGGAAAGAAAAATT
Source organism: Hymenochirus boettgeri (assembly GCA_019447015.1). Classification (NCBI taxonomy): domain Eukaryota; kingdom Metazoa; phylum Chordata; class Amphibia; order Anura; family Pipidae; genus Hymenochirus; species Hymenochirus boettgeri. Next base: position 148,551,466 of record CM033469.1, read on the forward strand.
ACCGTTTTACACCTTGTTTCTCATTTTGAATAGTTTAGTAAAACGTGTTAATTATTTGTATTTCTTTTATTTTAAATTATATCCAATGGCAGCTTGGCATTAACCTCAAGATTATGCTGTTCAATGGTTCTGCAGTACAGTTTTTATGACCTCACCCCACTGGATATAGTGCGACTGAATGTTCATTTACAGTGATTGGGATGCTGCAATAAAGGAGGTTATCTTCACAACAGTTTCCTCCCCCTCCTACATGCCCTCATTCTCAGTGTGTATTATCACACGGTGTGTTCATGGCTTCTACAATATCCAATATATGCACCCTGTCTAGGACTTACTGTAGGGCTGCATTTACCTGGAACTCAGTTGGATTTGTACATACAGGATGGAGCAGGTAAGAAGAGAATGGGACCGTTCTATTCATCTAAAAACTTGGACCAATAGCAGAGGTTTTTTAGAATACATTGTCTCTCCATTCATTTCTTCTGATTATACATGAGTGGATGAGTCTGCATGTACACATTATACCAGATGTGCCCAGCAATTCAGTTATACTGAGATACTGTATCACCATTCAGAATATTCTGGTTTATTCTACTGTTTACTCTTTTTTTTTTTTTTTTACCAGAGAAGTGTTTAGAGGCAACGAAAATTAGTGCTAGTTCTAGTCTTTTCTCTTATTCTACAATGTTTATTAAATATTTATCTGGCGACACTTTTGACTGAAACAATTCACTAGATGTTGAAGTAATTACATGTAATATTAAATAACATTATCTAGTATATGATCACAATTTGAGATAAAAACTGTCATTGGTATCAGACTGTCTATATAATATCAAAACTTTTTATTTCAGTGAACGCAGCACTAGCCTTCAGTCTATTTGCAAGAATATTTGTTCACTAGTCTCCGTTATTAAAATCATTGTCAATAATAACAATCAAAATTTAACTGGATTTCTAAGTACTGCTTGATTGCTTATCTTAAGTACATTTCATATTTTTACATATTTGTACTCCTGAGATTCATAAGTTGATTCAAATTAGAAAATGTGTTATTACTTTTTCTTTGAATTAGGACAGATATACAATGCAGGTTTCTGTAATGTAACTATCAGAGTTAAATGTTTTTATTTTAAAAAAAGACTTTTTTTTTTAAAGATGACCCTTACATACAAGAAATAACTGAAAACTAAGGCGTTATTAATACCCAGCAGTCTATTGGTTAAAGAATTCCCAAATATAATCAGTGTAATTTCATTCTCTTGTACATTTCATTCTAATGTTATTTTATAGTGTGGCAGAAATAGAATAGTGAAATATTGCATAGTATATGATTTTGAATTGTTTTTAAATATATACATGTATTTTTATTAGTAGTAGTAGTAGTATTATTGCTGGGCCTTCTGTTTGCTACAAAAAAGTAAAGTATTGCAGATAATCATTCCAACACAGTTAATTGCTTTAATGGGATTGGGGAGTTAACTGTTTAAATTCAAATAAATTCTTATTTGTTGGTTTACGATAGATGTTCTCAGATCACACAAATATAATTCTTAACCTTGAAAGTGCTAATGACGTGTTTTACAGTTTAAATTACCATGTTTTTTTCTCATTTTACAAATATTTGTATATTTAACCTCACATACTGTATATACATGTAAATATGTGAGTTTGTCCTTCCATGAAGGGTTAACTGTTCTGCAAAGACTTCAGTTACCATTGTACTTTGATGTAATTTTTCTTCCATGAACAAATTAGTGATAATAATGGTTTAGCAGTTTTGTTTATTACAGCCGAATTTTCCCCTTCACACTCCAGTGGCTTTAATAGATTACTGCAGTGCTTGAGATGTAGGCACATCCTCTCCATATGGGCGCACAGTCCTTTTTCCCCTCTCTCTCATTTCTACTTCTCATTCTCTACAATTCCCATCTTATCTGATGTTATTCAACAAATCACAGAATAAAAGCTAAAAACAAGATACACCTCACATAGGTGAACACTAACCTCAGGATTTGGAGCTCACCAATCTTTGATAAAATAAGGATTACATTATATTGCATTTTATTATATCTTAATCAGTATTTCTGCAAAAACAGTTTTGCAAAACTGTTGACTGGTATATAGCAGTAAAAACTCTAATATTAGATTATATATAATTATAATGATTGATTTCTAGATAATCAGTTTTACTCACTGCGTATCAATTTATTTTTTATTTAAAACAGTATGACAGTAATAATATTAATAATCATATGATATGCAGTATACTATAGACAACATTTGGTAGGGAGAGTTGACTTCTTACACTAATAAAAAATAACATTCCCCATAATGGATGAGAAATAAAAATTTCTATTCCCCTAGTAGTTTAATTTTATTTGTGTCCTTTTTCTATTTTTTATTCCAAAGGCAAGACAGTGTTGTAGTCAACTTCATTAAATATTTGATATCAATGGCATAATCAACAGCATAATTATTGCTGCATAGGCAAAAAATGCACAAAAGAACCTACAATACCTTTAATAAATTAATAAATTTAATTCGTAAGATACACAAGTAGAGATCTTGTCAGAACCTTTGTTCCAGGACAAGTACAATATAACAAGTCAAAAAGTAAACTCTAATTTTTTTACAGTACAATACCAATGGTTGTATTTAAACAAGCTACAGTATGTTTTAATTAACTGCTTTTGTTTATCTTCCATCTCCACCTTACAGTTTTTACAACCAGGTTAGTCAAATAACACATACATCAATGGAATACAAAGAGGATGTAATATATTATGTTGTTGTCAGTGTAATAGAAAGGTTAAGACATTTTTCTAATGCAGTTTTTAAGAATGGATAGATTAATGAACGTGTCACATCATCCCGTGATCCATTAATGCTAAATCAAACAACTGCCTATTTTATCTACATTATACAGACTCAAGGTTATGGAGATTATTTCTTTAAATTTATGATATATTAGGTTATCTCTAAAATTAATAATTAGGGGGTTATTCAATAAAAGTTCTTATCGTTTAAAATGGTGCTAATTTTGCCCCAACCAATCAGAACTTATGTAGCATTTGAAAGCTAACATCTGATTGGTTGGGGCAAAATTAGCACCATTTTAAACGATAAGAACTTTTATTAAATCTCCCTGTTAGTGTTTCATTTTTGCAATAAAACTAGTGCAATTTGATTTCACCAAAGCTAAGAAGGTAGTGGGCATATGCTGGCAATTAGTCAATGTAGATAGAATATTCAGGCTAATTGACTGTTTATATCTATTTAGATACTTACATTTGTGAGGCATTTTGTAAAATACATGTTGGTTTTTCATAAAAAATATAAAGAGTAGGTAGAATGTTGTAAAGTTAAAAAATAAAACAAGATACACCAAATATATTAAAGGTACCGACACTTAAAATGTAAAAACTACACGTTTAACCTATTCAATATTTGATCATGGTAACAGAATAAATTAATATAATCATTGTAATGATTTATATTGAATACGATAGAATTAAGTGAAAATATATTTTCAATAAAGTTAAAAAAGAATAGCCGAGTGCTATGTTGTGATCTCTGCATTTTAACAAGTATTGGTGTGTGATTGCCTCTCCTGTCTTGCAAATGTTCTTGGTTTCTGGATCATTTCCTGTACAATGATTACTGCAATTCATCAAACACAGTCAACAGAGAAGAGCGCGTGAACTGTAAGCTTTATACAAAAAGCATAATACAATGCACACAATGTATGAAGAAATAATACCATTCTAACTAATGATTTGTATTTTATGCAGTGAGGTATGTAAACATAGAGGGAGCAACTGCAGGGAGGACAGGGGCCAGTGGGGGTCTGGGATTTCTTACCCACACTATAGTGTCATGGGAAGCTTAAAAAGCTTCCCACCAAAGAATATCTAATAGTAACAATACTGCAATCCATTTCTTTCACTATCACAGTTGTACAGACACTTCCTAAATTAAAAAATGGATATTTTTTACTGCAACCTCAGCTGATGCATTTGGTGTAGTGTATCTATTTATGCCTGAATGATCCGCTATCTAATATTTTCATTGGAACAGGATGGATACATACAAATTCCAGCAGCCAACTAGTAGATCCTGATCATTTTTAGCATAATCAGTCAATTTAGCCCACCAGTCTGCCTGGTAAATTATGGCTGATATATTTTTATATGTAGGCAATAGTCCATTATTAAATATCAGGGCTCATGGGTTTTTGCCCATTATCAGACTACCAATTGTATGAATGGCCTTGAAAGCTATACGAGATCAATACATTATCTGATAAATGTGTACTTTAGGAGCAAATCCATCTAAATATTAGATTTATGCTGTCTTGTCAGCTCAGCAGTCTGCCATATAAATAATATTTACAGCATATTAATTGTATATTTGGAACCTAGAAAACAGTGACCTATTATGTTTTACAGAATATGCTTTCAGTCTTACCTTCTGTTATTTAAATTATTTTTCTATAATATTTAAATTCAATCAAATTTGAAATTTGCTTTGTTCCTTTCTTACAGGAAATTACCTGTGTGCAGTAGCAAGTATGTGCTTGGGACTTTGCAGGCTACCAGGTTGAGTAAGGATTTCAGCATTTTATAAACATTTGAAATATATTAAGTTGTGTAAATCAAAGATTTAGTTGTTGTTAGGCTATAATGTTGGTTAAGGATATATACTGTATCTGCCAGTGTTCTTAAAATAGCACATGCTCTGTAGTACTGTATGTAAGGCTTTGTAAACACAGGCAGATTTTTTTTGTGCTGGTTGATCCCAGTCTCATAATTTGATTGGCTTGTCCTGGGATTTGGCAAATTATCACAAACTGTTTTGGTTGTTTTGGTCATTCAGATATGCTCAGGGGTGTAACAACTGGAGGAGCAGACCCTGCTCACATAGGAGGCCAGGGGGCGGGGGCCATCATCTTACTTCCTCTATGACATATACAGACACCCCTAAAAAACTCTGTAGATTAAATTTTTGCTGGGGGCCCTGTGACTAGGAGTCACGGGGCTCCCCAGCAAAAATGTAATCCACACGCTGGTGCATTTCTATATGCAAAATTGGTTAAAGGACATCTATACAGTAAAAATTAACTTTTTAAAAATGAAAAGTCCCTGGGGCAGGGTGGTAGAATTGATTATTATCACCTCCCAATATTGTTTCATGAGGAGCTACAGCACATACAGTTTTCATCTGCCAGGTTAGAGTCCTGGGCCTTTCTGTATTAAATACAGTGCTAAAGCATTCTGAAAGCTAGGGATGGACTAGAACTCAAACCTGCGTTCCAGATAGATTTTAGAAGTCTGTACGAACTCTGACTATTTAGAACTCTCTGAACTTTTGGGTTTTCCGAATTCGGACATATTTTGAATAATAAATGAAAATTATAGGATTCTCAAATTTTTTAATCGATTACCCTCTACTTTAGCACTTTATAACCCTAGAATATGGCGTTCGGTATATTCGAGGGCTATCACTGAATTCGAGGGTTACTGAATGCAAAAATTTGACGGTTATGGCCGAATTCAAGGGTTATTGAACGGCAATAACAGTCTAATGTAGTATTCATTCATTTTCGTTCATTTCATTTAAGAAATAGTCCTTAATAGAGATGTCCGAACTTCGAAAAATCCGGTCTGCGCGAGGATCCGCGGATTTTTGAAAAAATCCGTAAATTCGAAAATCCGCGAGCGGACCTGTTAAAACGTATTAAAATGAAAGTTTGGCAAAATCCGCATTAAAAGTGGTCTAAATAGCCTTGGTAACGTACACTTAATCACTCAGGGACCTGGGTAATGACCTTAAGAACACATATCAATGCCTACAATCACCATACTGAAATCCACACACAGAAAGCTCAAAAAAAGCTCAAAAAGCACAAAAAACTCTCTCTAACTCCTACACTGTCAGGTCTCCACTAAACACACTCCAACACACTGACAAAAAAAAACAACCTGTTGAATTTAGATGAGCAGCAGGCATGTTCATGAATTTAGCCACCCCTATTTTTTTTGTATATACTGTATAGCTAGAGTCTGCATTTTTGACATGCCATGTGGTATTTCACTATGCATTTCCAAGTTGAACTCAGCATATTGTACCCAAAAGGCTTCCCATGTAGGACTATTGCAAAAACACACATTGTAACTGTCCCACATTCGGTAGAAATTTTGAGGACCTGTGCCAGATCTGTTGTCCATATCCTGAATTAGTGGGTCTTAGATAGATCCAAGCATAGTGTAGGAGTAATGAAAAAAATGTAAAACTACTTAAGCATATCATGTAAGTATTTTATATTTTAGCATTCATTAAAGATTTGGGGGGCGATGCAATATTGGGCGCAAAATGCCCAAGTCAGTGTAAAACCCACGCAATCCGATGTATTATCAGGTTACCATGGGTTTTACACTGAGTTTGCATTGCCTGCGCCATTTCCGAGAATGCTCGGAAATAGCGTGGCACAGGCGATGCAAAACCGCCCTTAGTAAAGTTTTGCGCTACTATGTAGCGCGAAACTTTACGCCACTGAATAGGAGGCGTTAGCCAGCGCACTTACCTGGCAGAGATCCCGCGATGTACAAAATCTCGCACGGGGATTTTTGCATCGCGGGAACTCGGGTAGGTAAGCTGCGTCGGAAAAAAATATTGCATCGCCCCCTTGGAGTATAGCTATGGAAAAGTATTTTGCATGTAAACAAAGGGTTGTGCCATGAATGTTTTGGGGCATGTGTCAAATCTGCAATTTGTATTGTGGTGTTTAGTTTACAGAGTCTTTTGCATTTGATGTATTTATTTCATTATATCGTTCAAAACATATTACAAACTGTTTTTAAAATGAGGCTCACAGTTATAATTATTGTAATTATTGTAAGCTTCTCCCCCCCGCCATTTCTGATCCACAGACCCCCAAGCCTCCATGTCCAATCAAGCCTCCATGTCCAATCAATCAGGGAGATTTACCCAGAACAGCATTTTCCCTTCTGGAGATCCAATACTGGCTTTGCAGCTCTGAGTAAATCCCGAAAGGCAGAAATAATGTCTTCTAATTTTGAAAAATGGAGATATAAAGAACCACTCCTGAGGAGAGCAAGGGAAAATGAGTAAAGATAACGAGAAACAATCCGAAATAAAATAACAAACCAGGATCATTGTAAATTATAACAGTGAATGGGAGGGACTAAAAATGTGCCTTTGGAAGCATTGGTACCTACTACTGGCCAAAGACCTAGATCTGAAAGGTGCTAAATTCCCAGCCTTAACAGCAGGGGGGCTTCTAGACCTTTTGGCATCTCAGCCACCCCTACATTTCCATGCAGCACTTTGCTGGAAAAAATAGGGGCGTGGCCTGTGGAGGTGGGCATGTCTAGTGGAGGTAGGAGCATGATGGACTAACTAGCAAAAATAGGGTGCATGGCTTGTGGAGTTGAGCGTGGTCAGTGGAGGTGGGAGCTTCTTAAAAGCTCTCTTATGTCAGCAGCCACTGTTAGGTCAGCCCACCATGTGACTGGCACATGCAATGTTGCCCACTGTGTGACTGGCCCATGCAAGGTTCCCCACCATGTGACTGGCACATTTAAGTTTGCCCACAGTGTGACTGGCACATGCAAGTTTGCCCACAGTATGAATGGCACATACATGTTTGCCCACTGTGACTGGCACATGCAAGTTTGCCCACAGTATGAATGGCACATACATGTTTGCCCACTGTGACTGGCACATACAAGTTTGCCCACTGTGACTGGCACATACAAGTTTGCCCACTGGGACTGACAGGTATATACATGTTTGCCCACTTACTTTCTGGGTCAAGATGTCATGGAGATACTGTAGGAAAGGCACACAGGTGCCAGTTAAGAAAGGAAAGACACACTGTCCAGGACGGAAGCAGGAGCTTTTGCGCAGTCGCACTCGCACAAAAGTGCAATCACATTTTTTAAATTGCTGCTGTCTGACGCCTCTCATCTGCATCACAGAAATGCTGTCTGAGCTAAAAGGCTCACTGTGCCTCATGGGAGAGGCGGCCCTGCTTAACAGCGTGAAGAGTTACCCCGCTTAAAAAATTTATAGTGCAGGAGTGACTTTGAAGGTGCCAGAGGGGGAGGGGGGTCTACACCATTGGTTATGTGTCCCAAAAATATCTGGTAATAGAAAATGCAGGAAATGCAGTTTGTGGATATATATAACTACCAAAGTAAAGAGATCAGAAATAGGAAAGGGCAATGTTTGAAGGGCTTTATTACCTGCCAGTCCTAGAATGTAAGTTACGTATAACATGTAAAAAGATTTACATTGACAAAACCAAACACACCATGTCTATGAGAATACAAGAACACATTAGGGTGACTGTGAATAAGGAACCACATAGAAGTACAAGCAATAGTCTATAATGCAAACATAGCTGCAGCTCATAAACATTTGGTGTGTCTGTTTTGACAATGTTCCTAGCACTTTGTCGGGTGTAGGGTGTGGGTTGACATATGTCTTTACCACTGTGGATATTTGGTCTTTTTATTAAAAAAAAGGTCGGAGTATGATGTGGTGCTAGAAGGGGTAAGCGGCGTGACTAACCTATGATATATTATATATCAAAGGGTAAGATTTGTGAGCCAATCATTTTTGAAGCAATAATATACAGTATATGATGTCAATTGTGGACTTATAGTTGGCTGAAATTTATGTATTTTTATTTGGCAATGTTAACAGCTAATGCCAGCTATGGTTTCCTACCATTGTGGGGAAAAATTAAAAAGGGGAGATACAATATGGCCCAGATCCTTCTAAAAGAAGAAATTTTGGGTTAACGTGGGTTTTAGATGGATTTTAGAGCACAGCGCCATTTCCAAATGTCTTTGGAAATAGAGCTGTGCTAACGATCCAAAACCCCTATCGTTAAGTTTTGCACTACTTCGTAGCACGAAACTTAATGGTACGGGTTGTGGAGCGTTAAAGTCACGTTCCTCTCGTTTACGTCAGGTATTGTATTGCGGGATCGGGCTAAGGTAATTAACGTGGCTTTACGTATTGGATCTCCCAGTTAAGGTTCAAAGTAGCAAAGTAAATTATTACTGTTTAATATTCATTTATATTAAATTATTTTATATTTCAGGAATTACAAGTGAAGTGATGCTGAAACCAAGTAATGTTTCAGAGGAAGAGCTACTTGATTGTATATCAAAATTAAACAATGACTCCAGTGTTAGTGGACTGCTGGTACAGCTGCCTTTACCAGGTATGACATTAAATATCAACATACCAGATAGAGAAAAAAGATAGAGAAAAATCAGACACTGTTAATACTGTTTTGCAGAGTATATGTAACAATGGGTTAATGCATATTTATTATTAAGGGCAAACCCACCACCAATCTAAAATGTATTCATAGCCTTATCTATATATATATATATATATATATATATATATATATATAAATGAAAACATCTTCCAACATATTTTTTTTTTACAAACATTTAGATATTTTCAAAATCTCTAATGTACAAATTCTTAATAATAAGCAGATCTATTTTAAAAAAATATATTTTTTAAGCACAGTTTAGCTGATCAAGTTTATAAAACCAGTTCTCAACTGTTATGGCAGATCTAGATAGATTGTCACATTGGGGTGCTAAGTGACAGCTAAGATTTAATGTTAATAATTATAAGTTTATGCATTTTGAGTATAAAAATTCATATGCTGCTTTTACTATAAATGGCTCTGTGTTAAGAAAAAAATAAGACAAGAAAATAATCTTGGAGTTTTGGTGGATAACAAACCTAAATATAGCAAGAAGTACCAGGTGGCAACAGCCAGAGCCAGCATGGTATTGTCTTGTATAAAGAGCCGTATGGATTCAAGAGAAAAAAAAAATATGATTCTCCCTCTTTACAAAGCATTTGGAATATGCAGCGCAGTTTTGAAATCCTGTGTACAAAAGACATCTTGGAAACTGAAAGGGTTCAGAGAAGGGCAACTAAATTAATAAATATAAAGACAGATTGGGGCGGAGCCTGACCGAGTATGTGAGCGGACGTACGCTTGAACAGCTCCTGCTAAACGGCCTAAATATCTACTTCGGGGACAAGCTAGGCTAAAGCTAAACAAGCAAAAAAAAAAACCACCAACCAGGGTAAACATATAAAATATGCCTCCGATGCCTCCAAGGAAAAACCAGACTAAGGGGGATATGGAAGAATGGCTCCGTTCGGACTCCACCAAATCCACACAAGATGGCGCCGGGCCCGCAGCAGAAAGCGCGCCATGCACCAAAGCAGACTTGTGTAAGTTGTACAGCAATCTTGAAAAAGTTATCCAGGCCTCCCAAAGCCAAATTATAAAAGAAGTACGCCAAGAAATCGCCGCGTTAGGCGACAGAGTGGCCACACTCGAAACAAACACCGACCATCTATCCAGCTATTGCCAACAAAATGAGATTGAGGTCAAAGAACTGCGCCATGACATCTTCCTTCTGAAAGAGCAACAGGAAGACATGGAAAACAGAGCAAGGTGAGGAAACATCAGATTACGCGGTATCCCTGAAGAGGTAACCAATTTATCTACCTACTTACCCTCTCTCCTCACATATATATCACCTGATATACCCGTAGAAAGGCTCCAGATGGACAGATCACACAGAGCCCTGAGAGCCAAACCGCAACCCAATGAACCACCACGGGACATTATCTGTAAATTCCATTACTTCCAAGTGAAAGAAGCAGTTATGAAGGCAGCTAGGGAAAAAGGAACCCTGGAATACGATGGAACTAAATTCAGTTTATTCCAAGACCTCTCCCCAACAACACTCTCAAAAAGACGGGAATTCAAACCCCTGATAGAGGTTTTACACCAACATAACCTAAAATATAGATGGGGTTTCCCGTTCAAATTAACAGTCATGAAAAATGGGAGACCCATATCTATCAACACAATAGACGACTCGGAGGAGTTCCTAAAGAGACTGGATATATACCAAAAATCAGACCATCGCAAAAACAGCGACAAAGAACAGAGGATTACTCCCCCGAAACCGATGTGGAACCAAATCACCTCCAACCCACAACGGAGCCCCAATCACACCTGAGATCGACACCAAGAGAGGTAGCGGTATTAGACGCGGACTCAACCCCCTTAAACTAACAAGAGACGTTCGAGCAAAAATGCTAAACAAATGGTCCAGTTTCAAGGACCCCAAATAAACTTATTTTACCCCAGGTTTGGAGCGGGGGATGTGGGGGGTGGGGCTGGGAGGAGAGGGATAACAGTCTGAGAATATTTAAGAACCAGATATCGATAAACTCAGGAACTCAAGTACACTAACTACCCAATATCGATTGACAATTATGAGAAAGTGACCAGCGAAAAGCTCATAAGTTAATGTATGGTGAAGGGGGGGAGGGGGAAGAAAAAGAACGGAAACACCCAAAAACAAAAAATGTGAGAACACCAATGTGGGTGAAAGATGGGAAAAAATCTGACATAAAATGGGAAAAGAGAGGAAAAATGGACACAGTTATGTTAGTTCTCATAGAATTTAATCCTAATGAATGATCTGATATACTGAGAAGTGATAACCCATACCTCAGGCTTGGGTAAATCCTATAACTAACAAGTGAAAAGGCATTTATAATACTTAAAATGTTAAGCGCATATTGGTACTAACATAAAAATGTAAATGTCTGAAAATGGTGCACTATCCTCTCCCAACCCTGGCCCCACCAAAAAATATAAATAGCCAAAAACCTACAGATCCACGATACCCTATGGTCTGGTAATCATGCAACTAATGCAACAGAAACATAATAGATAGTACTGGCAGATGTTTCCCCAGGGGAAAATTACCCCTTAACGGCGAAGGGATGGTGCCCCAGAAGACTGTTAACCATTGAGCCAGCCAGGCTGAACCGACCATCCTACTAGAGGAGACGGTCTTACTCCTCCCAAAATTAAATGACATGAAATAGCAGATCGCATCTGAAACCCTCAATATATGTCTACCTCCCAGCCCAATACCCCTTATGATATAACACGAACAACACCATCATAATGATACCGATTAGCATAATTTGGAATATTACTGTGATGGTTAACCAAATCCTGCTCACGTGCGAATATAAGATCAATGATGACACCCGAGATTTACCTCACCACAGGATAAATCTAAGAACTGAGATCTATTTACGCCACCCCTGAGCAAAACTCACATCCCCCCCACAAACACCCACCATAGTACAACATTACAGGACCCACCACACTAAGCCAAATATAAAAAAACTTACTGAAACCTCACTCCCATAAGGGTCCATAATATGGGGAATACTGATATGCACTAATGAAGGCATACTGCAATACTGACCCCTGTCTCCTTCCCTCTCCCCACTCTCCCGACTAGGCGGGTCTCCCCCCAGACCTTCCACCCTAACTAATTAAGCTGTAAATAGCTACTAATGGAGACACACAGCTACATAACTTACCCTATAACTGATAAAAAAGGACCGCAAGGAGATTAAGTGAAAGACGAGTACCCCCCACTTTACTTGAGAAGTCTACAGGCATACCCCCCAACTCCCTCCCAAAAATAATTAGGCTATAAGCTTAATTTGGGTTTTTCTTGTTTACAATTTGTAAGGATGAAAGGAGCCTTACCCAACCCCATTGGATCAACTCCTTTACTGTATACAATTTATTTGTGTTATTTGTGTTTTTTGTTAGGTTCATCCAAAAGCCATGGACACCCTGTATTTCAGTCTGAGACCTATTCCGGGTGTGGGGCGACCCTGAGCCCCTCGGGACAACGCTCATATATGCCCAACCTAAAATGCATCTTACAACTCTTCTGACTACCCAGCATAAGAAACAGACCACCGTCTAAATGGAACCCAAAATTAAGGTACTAACACACAATGCAAAAGGACTAAACAGCCCAGCCAAAAGGAAGTTAGCAACACAATATTACAACAAACATAAGGGGGATATTCTACTAATACAGGAAACACACTTCAAACGTGGGAAAGAACCGAAATACTGGGGCCCAAAATTTAAATCATATTCCACTGCTTCCTCCGTCACAGGCAAAGGAGGAGTTATGATTCTATTAAATAGAAATCTAATCTATACAGAAAACTCTTGCTACAGAGACCCTCAGGGCAGATTTATAATTCTAAATATACTACTACAGACAACTAGAGTAACCATAGTAAACGTATACGCTCCCAACAATCAACACAAATTTTTTTTTCAAGAACTAAAAAACAAACTCACACTCCATGCATTTGGCCCTATTATTATGGCAGGTGATTTCAATGTAACAATTAACCCGAAATTTGACCGATCCAAACCCCTCAAATCCATGACCGGCACCCCATCATATAAATATCTCCAAAACTTTATAAAGGAAAATAATTTATTAGATACCTGGAGATTAGCAAACCCCACAAAAAGAGAGTATACATTTTACTCCCCAGTGCACAAAATTTACACTAGACTAGACTACATCTTCACATCCCCTCAATTTATAACCCAAGTCCAAAATACATACATCTCTGAAATAGCATGGTCTGATCATGCATTTGTATCAATGACCATCAATGACATAATAAAAACCAACCCACAACCCACTTGGAGACTCAAAGAGTCCCTCCTAGCACATGAAGAACATGTACAAACCTTAAATAAACACATAATAAACTATTTCACAGAAAACAACACTGAGGATATAAAGATCCCGATTCTATGGGCAGCTCACAAACCGGTGATTCGAGGACACCTAATCCAATTAGCAGCTAGACTAAAAAAACAAAGAGAAAAACAGATAAACAAACTTATTAACACAATCAAAATAGGAGACAAAACATTAGCCAAGACCCTTAATGAAAATAAAGCAGTCGAAATACAAAACGCTAGAACTGAACTCAGCCAACTCCTATCATCCAGAGCGGAAAGAGCCTTACGTTTCACCAATCAAAGATACTACTACAAAAGCAACAGGCCCAATACTATGTTAGTAAATAAATTAAATCAAAAACTCACCAGACTCAACTGATTTCTCCCGCTACGAGACCACAAAGGTCATCTCCATCATGACCCAAACTACCAAACTCTATATAATGGCGAAACAGTGAAAAAAGATGTAAATACAGAAACTAAAATCAACAAATACTTAACGGAAATAAACCTCCCCAAACTCACACAAGAACAAAAAAATATATTACAAAGAGAAATATCAATCCCTGAAATACAAGAAGTCATAAAACAGTTCAAGATCAGGAAAGCCCCAGGCCCTGATGGGTTCACCGCACTATACTACAAGAGATTCCAGTCCACCCTTTCCCCGTACATACAAAAACTCTGTAATGACCTAACAATGGGCAATTCTACGCTGACACCTGAAATGCTCGAAGCACATATCACAGTCATACCTAAACCAGATAAAGACACAACCCAAACATCTAACTACCGCCCTATATCTCGTATAAACACTGATGTTAAAATCATTGCAAAGATATTCGCAAACCGACTGAACCCGATACTACCAAAATTGATCCACTACGATCAAACTGGTTTCGTTATGGGAAGACAGACTACTGATAACATCAGAAAAGCAATAATGCTAATGCAATATGCAAATTTTAACAAAATATCATCAATAATACTCTCCCTTGATATTGAAAAGGCGTTCGACAGGGTGGACTGGACTTTTCTAAAAGCCATCCTTTGCCAATATGATTTCCCCAACAGCTTTATATCTGGAATTTTCAGCCTATATGGCAACCCCACCGCGATAGTCAGAAATATGGGCTTCCCCTCAAATACCATATTTATAAAAAACGGCACGAGGCAGGGATGCCCCCTGTCCCCACTCCTATTCGCCTTATCAATTGAACCCCTTGCAAAAAAAATTAGACAATCCCCTGATATCACTGGAATCACCATCGGTAAGATCCACTCAAAAATATCACTTTTTGCAGATGACACTTTATCTCTCTCAACCCCATATATCACTACCAGTACTATATAAAACCCTAAAGGATTATGGGAGCCTATCAGGCCTTAAAGTCAACCACTCAAAATCAGTAGCATACCCCATACATTTACCAGACCATCGCAACACCTTATTACAACAAAACTTCCCATTCAAATGGTCCACAGACTCCTTTAAATACCTAGGTATCCAACTAAGCCACAATATGGATACTCTCCACAAACATAACTATAATAAACTCATCCCTAAACTGATAACCCAACTCAAAAAATGGACCCCATACCCTCACTCACTAGCAGGCAGAATAGCAGCTGTCAAGATGACAACACTACCCAAAATATTATATCTTTTTAGAGCCCTACCTATACAAGTAAACCACCAACTACTTAAGAAATTACAATCTGAAATAGGTAAATTCATATGGAGCGGGAAAAGAGCTAGAATAAAACAAGACCATCTTGCAAGACACAAGAACAACTATTTCAATACTTCAAAGCAGCACAAATAGCTCAAATAACCCAATAGGTTCACGGCTCGGAGAAAATTGCATGGGTAGATCTAGACAACGAGCTATTATCCCCTCTACACTCATCGACAATCTTATGGTTGTCAACTGAACAATACAAACCCTACTCCGAAAATTATACCCCAATCATTCAAACCTCCTTAACACTATGGAACAGAATCAACAGACAATACTCATTTCTCCCTCAATATTCAAAACTAACCCCTATACTATACTCACCAGAGTCACCAGTGGGACTCACAGAAATAGAAAACCGCTACTGGAATAAAATAGGAATAAACACCATAAAAGATCTTATTCAGGAAAACGGTGCTTTAATGTCTTGGGAGGAGGCCTCCTTAAGATATCAATTACCAAGGACCAAATGATTCACATTTATCAAAATCAGACACTTTGCTAAATCCATTTTAGAAAAAGCACCCAATCAACAATTAACAACCTTAGAAAAATATATTACTAACTCCGACGGCATGCATAAAAGAATATAGATAATATATTCTTTACTATGGTACGACACTCTCCCTACCAAATCAAAAAACGTCATAAAATGGGAAACCAGGCTTAACCGAGAACTCACTGATCAGCAATGGGTCCAGAGATACCAATACTCACATAGAAGCTCCTTTAAATATAGCCACAAAGGAAAGAACATTTAAAATACTGTATGATTGGTACAATACACCAGAATTCTTTCATAAGATCAATCCCGCATTCCCTAATCACTGTTTTCGAAACTGCAACAACCCGGCCTCACAACTCCACTGCTGGTGGGAGTGCCATGAAGTACAAAAATTTTGGGGGATAACCGAAAAAATAATCCAGGAAATTATAGGATCTAATTTTAAACTGTCCCCTTACACAGCACTGTTTAATCTACCCACACAGGGATTTAAGAAAACAGCACAAAGACTTATTATACATATCTGCACCGCAGCGAAAAGTCTATTAGCCTCCACATGGAAGGGTCCTTCCCCTACCAGATGCCAATTAATATCTAGAATTGGTCAGATAAAATCCAACGAATACCTAGGACTTACCCTACAAAACTCACTGAGACGGTGGTCTGAAACCTAGGATATCTGGGATATAAAGATGCACATACCATCTTCACTATGAGCTTATATGATTGTCGAAGCGAAAGTCCCGGGGGCCCGGGGAGTCCAGGCCCGAGATACGCAATTATTTCCTATGCCACTAAACGACAAGTATGAATATTTCATACTAATGTCTCTAATTATATGACGGTATTATAAACTCGTTTATTTCATAATAATATTTAGAGTCAAAACTGCAGCACTGTTAAATGAACCTCTGTTTAATGTTAAGGGGAGGAGGAGGGAGGAGAGGATTTCATTCTTTTTTCTCTCTTCTTCCTTTCTTCTTCCTCTTTTTTATTTTTTCTTTCTTTCTATGTAAGGAATGTAATTTATCTTTCTCTAACATTCTAATTAACAAAATGTATTGGGGAGGGAAGGGGAAAGAGGAATCAGATTGAAATAAGTTTACAAATCTTATGGAAATGGGCAGCGGCAGATGACAATGCAACTATGCATTAAGGTAATAAACTGCACCATCGTCACTGTTGGGTTGTCTTATGTTGACGTCTACTTTAATATTTCTGTTACAAAATTGAACAAAAAAGAAAAACAAGTGATAACATACCCTATGTTTTGTTTCACTATCTAAAAGATGATTTATGTAAACAAAATGTTTGAAAAGAACAAGAAACTGTGATATGTTTATTTTGATGTTATCGCTCAATAAAAATCTATTGAACAAAAAAAAAAAATATACAGACAGATTGGATAAGTTACAATTATGTACACTAGAGAAAAAGCGCTTGTGTGGGGACATGATCACTGTGTATAAATATATTAATGGGCTATACAATAAACTATCTGGGGCATTGTTCACCTAAATAACACATGGGCATCCTTTAAGGCTGGAAGAAAAGAAGTTTAGTCTTCAAGTTTGGAAAGGGTTTTTCACTGTGATAACAGTAAAACTATGGGACTGTCCATTGGATGTGGTGATGGCAGGTTCATTGGATAGTGTCAAAAAAAGCTGGATACGTTTTTAAAAACAAAGAATGTTGCATGTTACTGGTGTTGATACATAGAGTTGGAGTTGATCCAACAATTTCTAAATGCCACTTTATTCTGTTTTTTCCCCCCTTCTTCTGGATCAACTGTTAGGCAGGAAAAGTGGTATTGCTGAGTAGGTTGGACTAGTTTAAAAATGTTGCACAACCAGTCATGTTATTTTATGAATTATTACCATTAGCCATATAAAATATAAAATAAAAGGGATAGTGGTCTTTCTAAAAGCTACATGAACAAATGACAGCTGTTATCCTGATGTTTAGAAAGCTGTAACTGTTGGCATAGAAGGAATCATTGTGCATGAAAAAGAAGAATCAGCCGGCTGTACAGCATGAGGTTATAAGTGCAGATGGACTTTCTAGTGAATCATTTTTTTCCACTGAGAATTAGCATTTTTAATAATACAGCTGGATGTATTCATGCTGTAAATTGCTTCATTACTAATCATTTCCAAAATGCCCACAGGGGCCAATACTGCTAGTTCAGGGATAAAGAATAGTTTACTTCCATATGAGCCTCTAGTATGCTTGGTTCTTTCATGTATAGCATTTGCTGGTTGTTGTGGAATTCAAACTTCATATATCAGTAAACAACAGGGGCTAAAGTCTGGAGCACTTGCACTTCAGAGTTTTGCAATTATATCTTTTAGCACCTAATTGGAATTTAAACGAGCACAAAGCAAGCTTGGTACATGCACAATATAAGGATTTGCATGTACCAAGCCAATCATCCAATCACAGACATGGCTGCCGGTCGGACCCCCTTTGCTAGTAGGCAGCACATCTTTACTAATAAATATGAAGTTAATGTGGTGCTAAGCTTTGATTTGGTTGTGTCAGATACATAAAAATTAAAAGATAACTGTATTACCTCAATGCATTTTTTTAATTGCATTAAAAAGAGTAAAGGTATGCAGCCCTCCCCATACATTTTTCCCTGATTTTGAGCCTCTCTCTGCCTTCAATTAGTCATGCTGTGAAGGGGGGTGTAACAATTCTGTCTGCCTCTAACTGTCACTTAGAGCTAGCATTCAAGAAAACATTCCTCCACCCATCCTTTATTAGCTTGATTATGTAGGCTGTATCCTAGCAACAGGACATTTCAATTTTGTTTAACTGGCAGAGGAGGAGGAGAGAGGTTGTAACAGACATTCCCACCAGCCAATAACAAGTGTTATGTTAATCAAGGCCCTGGGCCCTCTAGGAGGTGGGCTTTTAGCACTCATCTTTGCTGTGTGATATCTAAAGGAGGGCAGCACGGCTGTAAATGTGAGTCAGTGATTTCAGATGCTGGAAGTGTGGACATGTAATGGGGGTGATGTTTTTGTTTTTTATATTGTTGTCCTTTAAGTTCCATGTGCATTAACCTCCTTTTTGTGAGAAAGAAATTAACTAATATCCACACTGTGCAATGTTGTATTGGTGCATTATATTTATTATATTCATAAATTAAAACAGGTAATCACGGAAGCCAACAGTACAGCTGTGTTATTTTCTGTAACTAACATAAAAAATAAAGACCTTGGACTAGGAATAGAAATGTTTGGCGGGACAGTTTCCTGTCTCTTCTTTACTTTGCACTGTTTAGACTGATAAGCTGCAAAATAACAAGGCATTGTAGAAATGTTACCATACGGTATCAAGAAGATTTATTTCCTCTTAATAACTGCAGACTGTGAATATATCACCCTGTTTAAATTTGGAAATAGGGTTTTGTGATTATTCTAAGGTCCCTGATACCTGAAATTGGACCTAAAATAAAAAACCCAAAGGAATGTTTATTAATAAGTTTTATAAACTTCGCTATTGTATTGTTGCTACATGCAATGAAATACAGTATATGATTTCTTTTTATTTTCCAGAACTCTATAAATAGGTTTTGCTTTGACTAACAGGAAATTACAGCTATTATAATTCTGACTTTGATGTTACATTTCAATGGAGACCTCTTGTACTAGTAGAGATGTGAATGATTCTTTTTTTCTTAAAACTTAATTATTTAGCATTTGAGATGGGTGAAACTGCTAAAATCCGTTCCGCCTGTGGATTCGCGGATTTTCGAAAAAATTCGAAAATTCACAGAAACACCCATTAAAGTCAATGGGAGGAAAAAAATATGCACATATCCGCCTAAGTATAAGGTAATATAGCAATGGTAACTTACTGTACATGGCTCTGGAACCTTGGGAATGGTCTGGGGAACACGTACATATATCCAGAACTTTCCCCATGATCGCACTGTTTTTTGAGTTTGTTCTATTTTCGAGCCGCATTCGAGTTTTTAAGGGAAAAAAAAGGACAAAAACTAGAATTTTGGTAGCATTCTGTGCGATTTCTCCCACTGCTCCTCTAGTAGTTGTGCCTGGTCCCTGGCCTCTTTTCCTAGTATGAATACTTGGTAGGTTTTAGCGAGGGCTTGACGAAGTATAATTTTCCATAGAATTTTTGGAATGTGTTTAAGATATCCTTTGACCTAGACACCACTGCATACTGAGACTTCTTTTGAGGTGGCATCTGGAAGTAGATGCATCATCTAACACTCTAAGCATGGGTACACAGCATCCAATATTTAGGACCGACAAACCGACATTTCAGTATATTGGTTGATTGGGACGACCGGATGAATGGGTGATTGAAGATGCTGAAAAACCACAGCCAATCGTCCGGTCATCTATGGACTGCACACTCGGTCATGGGAAATGTCAGCCGTGACAAAACAATCAGCTATTTTTAGCTTTATGCCTTTTCCTTTTGTAAAGTAGGAGCTTTGGTGGGTCTGTACAGTATAAAATATGTTTCAAACGCATGCAAATGTAAAGGCATGGGTTTTTTTCATACAGTGCATCACAGAAAATTAGTCAAAGAGTTAAGGTGCAGGTCAGTATGAACATAAGACCATGACAATATACCCCACATGACTTGAATTCCGTTTCAAGATGCTCCACCCATATACAGTGTATATTAACCTCACCAAGAAATATGGAAATATTGTTAAGGCTTACTTACATTCTTAACCTAAGTCATGGTCTTATGCTTTCTTCCTAAAATGTTTAATGGTAACAGGCTCATTCATCCAGGCTGACTTTAACTCCTTCATTGTGCCGGCTGTGAGGGTATTGCAAAAGATACCATATTCAATATTATGTGTGTGACTTTTTTTTGCAACTTTTAACGCCAGCTAACAGCAGCTGTGTTAAAAATCATGCAAGTGAAAATATCATTTTTGTATACACCAGGAGGTGCACAAGCGATATTGAATCCCGTACAGGAGCGGCTCTGGGTAAATCTCCCCCACAGTCCCCTGTAAGACACTTTGCCATTTGTCTTACTTTTTAAATTAATTGAGAGTATTAGTTTAGAGACAGGCTTGACCAATGGAACAAAATTATTAAAAAGAGAATAATGCACTAGCAATATTTTTTTATTTGGTGTCTTTCTCTTTAATAGAGTAATGTGCAATGCATTACTGTCATCATTGCTTACCCTATAAATGTTAAGTGTTGGATGCATGTGAAGGCAAATAATCATTAAAGGGCAACTATAGTGAAAAAAAAACTTTGTCTCTATACAATGTATAGATCACTTAGTATAAGCTGCCTTACTTTCATGTTGCTGTGTGGCTTCGTTTCTTCACACTGGCAGAAGTTTGTAACAAGCTGTGTAGTCCCTCTCCCCTCTCTGTCTACTCCCCCTCAAGCAGTGAAGGGCTGTATACAGAGTCCGAGCATGGTCAGTTGAAAGGACTTTAAATGAAGTGCTGACATCCTGTTGACCCCTCCCTTCCAGAGCTAGACTGCAAGCAATCAAAATGTGGGATAAAGTAGCAATATGCTGAAGGGAGGGGCAGAGGGGGAGAGAGGACAAGTATTGTTGAGATTCTTTACAAGTAAGTTACTGAACTCTGCCTCTGCCTGTTCTCTAAGTTTGCTAATTGTTATTTATTTTTTACCTAAAGTTCATATCTCTCCCCTGCTTAGCTGAGATCATAATCACTGAAGACAAGTCAGTGTAACAGCAGCTATAGTGAGAACTTTTACAAACACAGTGACACTGCTTGTTATCCTGATACATTTCATTTGCTTTAGTCTTTATATTCCATACTTTGCACTGTGTGTCTTGTTTGGTATATAGTCTGTATTACTGTATTAGTGTTCCATTTGAGTCACTGGTTTTGTATGTATATAAGATTTTTTTTGGGGGGGAGGGGCTGTTTTATAGTGTGTTATGCGTGGGTGTGTGCCTTTGAGTGACAGATGAGGTGTAGCAGCTCATACAAATCACGGCATATTCAAATGCTTATATCTCTGGGACTATGAAGAATTTAAAGAAACTAAAGGTACCCTGGTGGTTGGGATGACTTATGGGATATATTAGAAGGAATTTAAAAAAACAATTTTCTCACTATAATTGCCCTTTAAATTACAGCTAATGTTTTGGTATCTTCATATACTCTCCTGTGCATTATAACTGTCACATCTACCATTCTTTCACTTAACACTAGCGTACAGCTACTACAACAAATGAAGAACTGAAACATTCTGGAAATAATTACATTTGTTCTTCCTGTCATTGCTGTTATTTGTGCTCTAATTAACCATTAAATTTGATGCTATAAACAGAATACTTAAAGAATCCATTCAATCTTTATTGTAAATGCTTTAGTGTAATGTCACTCATTATCTTTCAGTGCCAGACTATTTTATAAAAACTCAGATGTGAATTATTTAAATCTAGTTATGTTTGTAACTCAATGGATGATTGCTGCAGGATATACCGTACACATGCATGTAGGCCATTAAAAGTTGCTTATTGAAATATTTGCTTTGCTTACCATAATTTCTGTTTCTGTACTTGTTCTGCAGAGGAAGGACTTCTATAGTAGTTATTTCTGAGTTCTCATGAATGTTCACTTCTACAAATAGGTGTCCTACTAACTGTTGTGGCCTGATGCTTATAGTATATTCATATAGTCCAAGGCGACGCTGAAGAAGTTCCTCATACATTAACAGAAAGATAGCCTTGTTATGCCCAGGGATAGTTGCTGAAGCTTTAAATGTTTCCTTCCCGTTTTCTCTATAAAAATAAAGTCTTGAGTTAATTGTAAACTTATAGGCATTTAAATTTTGCTTTTACTTCTACTCCTACATTTCTTTTTATAGCTGAACTTATTATTATATACTTCTATCCTGTATATGATAACATTATACATAGATGTGTCCACCCTTAAAATTAAAATGTGTCCAATTGTCAGTTACCTGCCCCTAACCCCAGCTGATATATTTTGCACTTTATTACCTGTATTACTAACCAGATATTTAAGGATAATAAGTGTACCCATTCTGGCAGCATAAGCTGACCCCTCCCTCCATGGCTGTGACAACTGACATGACAAATAATCATTGACTACTGTTTCCCCTTCTGCCTCCACTGCACATTCTTATAAAAAGCTCAATGAGCAGAGGGAGGAGGCAGATACCTATGCCAGGAGGGAACAGTCATCAGTTTTTGTTAAAAGGATGGACATGCTATTCAAGCACCTATTTCATGCATTCAAAGAAATGTAATTATGTATTTGACTTTTTGTTTCATACATGAAATCTGTCATTGGGAACTTGGGCTGGTATTTATAGATGTCCTTTATCATGGTCGAAAATATACCGCTGTGGTGCAAATGTCCAATTTAAACAATATAGATACCAGAGGTACTTTTTTTTTACCATCATAAAGGACACCTATTGGTCATTATCGATAATTATCGGCTTTATAGTCCAAGTCTCTTTTTCTATTCTGTGGCCTGCACTTTTTTCTGGTAAGGAGGTCAGTTCCTCTCTTCTAAAAATCCAGCAACCTCTTATAAATCCTTTTTATAGGATGTATAATACATTTCTGAAACCAAATATCCTATAAGAGGGGCACTGATTGCATATAAGATTGTCAATCTATTAGTTCACAATGACTTATGCTAGCTATACATCTATCTGATGTTACACCAATAAGACATTTGATTTAACATGAAGGTCAAATAGGCTGTATGCAGCAGCAGTTCTTTCCTTGCAACATAACCACAACGGTCCCACAACGCTCCCAGGTAGAAAATGCTTCGCAAAAAAAGTTACGATAGTAACGTTGCTTGAAAAGTGATTGGGCCTGGTGGTTTGGGGAACATTGCAAGGTAAGTTTTCAGTGGATTTTATGTCAAATAGCTATACAAGTAATAGAAAATGTTATGCTGTATTTTAGTGGTATAACTAGGAATCACTAGGCCCCCTGCAAAACTATGATGAGGCCCCTATCCATCTGTCATCCACAGTGGTTTTCTGGGAGGAGACTATCAAGGTTATTCAATAGAAGTTCTTATCATTTAAAATGGTGCTAATTTTGCCCCAACCAATCAGATATCAGCTTTCAAATGTTAAATAAGATCTGATTGGTTGGGGCAAAATTAGCACAATTTTAAATGTTAAGAACTTTTATTGAATAGCCCTGATAGTCTCCTCCCAGAAAACCAGGCGGTCTAGTGATTCCTAGTTATACCACTAAAATACAGCATAGCATTTTCTATTACTTGTATAGCTATTTGACATAATATCCACTGCATAAGAACTTTTATTGAATATCCCTGTCATAGGAAAAATAAGAAGATGCCCCCCCCTGCGGTTGCTCCCCCTGCTTCCTGGTAGTTGTGCCCCTGGCTGTATTAATTTGGAAGAAATATTGCCAAGAAAACAGTGCACAACAATTTTCATCATCAGATTGTGGATCACATAGCAAACCCAGCACAGAAAACATTATCACAATTGAGGAAAGATGTGTAGAAATTATTACTTACATCCTTTTCAGGAAATGGAACACATTGTAAGTTTTAGTATTGTCAGAGCTATGTATGTTTGGAGACCACAGTTGCGCTTTAAGTTCATCATGTTTAAGAACGTGAAAACGCATAA
The DNA here is from genome assembly GCA_019447015.1 of Hymenochirus boettgeri. Lineage (NCBI taxonomy): Eukaryota > Metazoa > Chordata > Amphibia > Anura > Pipidae > Hymenochirus > Hymenochirus boettgeri. Next base: position 148,576,039 of record CM033469.1, read on the forward strand.
GTGCCCATATATCTAGTCTGTCAGTGGGTCCTTGGAAGGTGTTAGTACATTGTGGAGCGTTTCTCAATACTAATAAGGGCCATGGGTTGGTATTAGACTATTTTCCAGCATTTACTCTAATACGATTGGCGATTTCTGTTTTGACCAAATCACCATTTTCTCAAAAATAAAAAGTGATAGAGGTAACACACGGGTGACAGGCAGTATAACTGCTAATGGCAACTTTATTACATGTGTATACACAACATGTTTCGAGCAACAAGTGCTCTTTCTCAAGTGAAACTTGTGTATACACATGTAATAAAGTTGCCATTAGCAGTTATACAGCCTGTTGCCTGTGTGTTACCTCTATCTGTTTTTATTTTTGAGCTATTTTCATGCATAGGTGGATGGATGCATAAATAGAGGTAACCATACCAGCCATTACCTGGGTTGTGGACTACTTATACTTTTGATATTTGATTACCATTTTCTCTTTTTGCCGTGATACACGACTTAATACAATGAATACACAATGTGCACCGGTGCTGTATTCAGTCCGGTATTGCTGCGAAAAAGATAATACTACCGCTGCACATCACCGCAAAATTTTACGCTGCGAAAAGGATTGGCTTTTTTAAATATGGCAAAGGGGAATTGGCAAAAATAGCACTCATTTATAAATACAGTATGTCCCTATGATAAGTGTCAACTATATCCAATTACCAAACGAGGAAACATTACCTCCAACACTTTCAGATGGGTCTGTTACAGCATTGATGTTCCATAAGGAAAACATTAAACAGTGTCCATGGTTGGGAATGAATTGTCTGTGCATCGGTGCATAGGAATAAGGAGCTTTAGAGAACAATATAGAGAATCTTTCCCAATGTTTTATATAATAAATACAACAGATTATTTGACATATATGTTTAATGTTTTGCTTACCCACTTTCTCCATTCCCAAGTATCTTGTCAGTCCCAAGTTCATTGCCTCTTGTAGCCATTTGTTTTCTCCTTGTTACTTCACTATGGTATGTTTTGCCTCCAACAATCCTACAGTTGATTAGAAATACTGTTCATTTTCCTGCAGATTCTGCATTGGATTTTATTTAAACTAATTTATAAAATGAATCATTGATACTTTATATATAAATATGTATGTTGTACGTTTGACTTTTTGGTCACATACTGAAATGTGTTTTGTTTCAAGCACCTACAATTATGATTAGGAGAATGTGGCATTTCCATTTCTCTCCCTTTCAATCAATAAACAATTATCAGGGTATATGGATCACCCCATATCAGTACATACATGGTAAAGTTGGAAACAAATGCAGCAGCTGGAATCAGAATCTGGAAAATGGCTTCCTTGGCCTCAGATGCCCGATTTACCATAGTGCAAGACACAGCAGTGAAAGCATAACGTGACATAATAGTGGACTGCACAGTGAATTCAGCAACTTGTGGTTTTATTTCCTTAAAAAGAAATATAGAATCCTTTTAGTACCATTTAAAGAGTAACTGTGGTCTTCCAACAAGTTAAAGTTAAATAAAAGCCTGAAGTCTTACCTTTAAAACGAGCTTTGGATCAGACTTCTAACTGTAGCCTGTCCGAAGTACTATAAATATTCCTGCTGGCAGTAATTTGGGAGGGCAGGCACTGATGATGTCACTCATCAGTTGTCCATGCAATTAATGAAAATCATTAAAATAGCTTTTAGGTTTAATCTATTCAGAGTGTTTAGTTGACTCAGTCCAAATAGATATTGAGTTACACACAGCTTATTTACTAGTTAGCACTCCACAAATATAAAAGATAGCCACCAAACTATCCATAGCACAGTAATGCAATATGTATACTGAATACAATTTTGCAGATTCTTAAAATATAATTTAAAAATGTTAGTCAGTTTATTAGTATCACACTTACTCTTCTCTGGGAGTAGAAAGCTTGTCTTGGAACTCGATACTGGGCCTGTAAAAGAAATTTGGACCATACTCAGTATTTATTTAATTTACGTGGGTATAACTAGGTTTTTAGTATATTATTTTTGGACAACAGACCAATGGCCCTTGTCCTTCGCATCTTACAAATTGAATGAGAAAATGGCGCACATTCCAGCAAACCATAATTAATTACTTAGTAAATAGTAAATAGTAAATAGTTTAAAAAAATAATTAAACAGTTAACATTATTTTTTAGAAAGGAAAGAACATCCATTCAAATTTTTATAAAATTAATGTCTTTGAAGGATGCCAGCCATACAGATTATTGTATCTCATATAATGTCAATTCAATCAGACTTGTTTATTTTTTGGAGATGGCCAGATGGATGATTCTAAATATTTCTTATTCATTTGTGACTCACTGAAGTCAATACCAAACATCTACACACACCAAGAACACAGATCTAGAGTAAGGTTAGGTTGTCTTACTAGTACACTGAGCCAATCCCCTTGTGTACTTAGACCCATAAATGTGAAAAACAGTACTGGGTATAATTCAATATTCAGACAGGAACTATTTCCCTGAAAGTGTTTTGCTTGAACTGTAGCTTTCAGTCATATTAACAGAGCAAAGGAGAATGGTTGGGGAGCTTTGTAACCTCTTAGGGCACACAGAAAATATTATCAACTGAGTGTATCTCATTGTTTGCCCAGTTTTTAAGAAATGTGGCCATGGCCAGACACTGCCACTTGGAATAATTAAAGTGGGGGAAAAAAACTCCTATACAAAATAAAATCCTATGGTAAAAGTGACAGCCTTTGGAATGTCTGACCAAGGAAATTCATGTGTGTGTGAAGGAGGGATAGAATTTTGAAAGTGATGTTCTCAACCCATGATATATAAATAATAAATAATCTGACTGGGTGTTTTGCCAGTGTCCTGTTAGTAGCTGATTGTTCAGGGTGCACAAGTCCATCATCTGTGATTTTCAAAAACTGGCAGGTGCAAATCATTACAGTGCTCTTCTCAACAACATGAACAGGGACCCTGAGAGTAGCCCTGTACAACCATACACCTGTGCTTCTAATTCTAAGCAGGCCTCTGGAAATAATGTGTAGGTTTTTTTGAGCCTTAGTTTAGATTTTTTGTAATCATTTTTCATTAACCTATTAAGTGGTTCCTTTGTAGCATAGGCATAATGAAATTGATTCCCCATAGCAGCCTCCTTTAGTGCTGAGCGGCAGCCAGGGTTAAATATGTACAGTGAACAGCTGGAAACACAGGGAGCTGCTCCAAGTATAAAAAGTCTTGGGAAATTCTTTGTTGGCCTGGGATTATAATTTGTTAGCAGCTTCAGAAAGAATGTTAGACTGGGGATGGGTTAAGCTATTTCACACAGTCATTTATACCTTTATTTGTGTTATCTTTTGAAATGCAGTGAACTGTATTCCTGTTTGCTATAACCAGTTATATACCGTTTTCTGCAGTACATAAGTGGCCTTTTTGTAATGGGAATGTCCAAATACAGAAGCCAAAGTAATTCGTACATTACAGAATACTGCGTTTCCCCCACTCTAACTGTATTTCATTTACCCCAGATTGTATGTGCGGTTTATTAACAATCTCACATGGGATCTCCTCGCCCACGACATTTGTGTGAGTCAGTGCACTTTGGCAGGAGGAAAGCTCAGTTACAGAATGAATGGGAAAATGGGACTTTGCAAGGCTCCCACAGACTGTTAACTGAGAGGCACTGTCAATCTTGGCAAGTAGACCGTTTTAAAGCTACGAGCTGGTTCTTTATCCCATGGGAGGCAGTCACCTAGCAACAACTAGTGGGCATAGTCAGCTGAATCCCGAATCATCGATAAACGAATGCAGATCCCTACGCAGTCGCAAAGTTTTTAAGATCTGAGATCTCGAGGGAATTTGCATCTAGATTCCATTTCAGTTCTGGTCTGTAATCTTGCCAGAAGTCCAGGTTACACATAAATCTCCTAGAGCTAAGGGCAATGAAGCTGGTCTTACAAAAGCTACTGTCAGAGACACTTTGCAGCAAGACTGTATTGATACAATTGGACAACCGCACAGCTGTTTCCTACATCAACAGGATGGGGGTACGATATCCAGACCCCTATGACTAGAAGCTTTACACATTTGGAAAACAGCTCTGTTATTCAACATAAGCCTAAAAGCCCATTATGTCCAAAGTCAAAGGAATTTGCAAATGCCCTTTCCAGACACCAAATGATGCTTTCTATAGTGCACCTTAAACCTACACTGTTTGCAAGGATAACCCAAATCATTGTGGGAAGCAAATAGACCTATTTGCATCAGAACCGTCCTCACAAACACAGAAGTGTGTTTCAGAAATTCTTGAAGACAGATACCTTATCCTTTTCATGGACAATTCTACTTCACCTATATGCCTTCCCCCCCAACTCTGATGCCACCGTTCCATACACACCATGGTTCCCCAAGATCCACCCCCTGATAGTAGGATAGAAATTGCTGGTAGGAATGACAACATTCTGCTTTCAGGGCTCCAAGGACCTGTTATCCAGGCTGACAGTAAATGTGGACCGCAGCTCAGGTCCAACAACCTATTCAATTCCTCCTTACATCAGAGGGCAATTATGAGATACAAGAACTTGATCTTGTCATTTCTATACTATGGTTCGGAAACAAAGAGTCACTATTTGGGGAGCACTAGAATTCCTGTCCCATAAATTCCATTCAGGCTAATCTACCTCCATTTTACAATCATACAGCTCTGCACTGAGACTGATAATTCCAAATGTATCCATTAACCCCCTTTATATCTGAATGTTAAAGACAACATCATTATCATGGCCTCCAGTCCCCAGGTACAATTTTACATGGAACATAGTTATTCTCCTAAAATCCCTGGGTGCCTGGGACCTATCATCTCTCCCACTGCCCTATGGGTTAAACTAACATGTTTGTTGGCCTTAGCCTTCGCAGCCAGGTCGACAGAGCTCATCCTAATATACATCCATGAACCGTGGTTAAACTTTACCCCTGGAGGCGCTCACATAATCCTTAAGGGAAAGACAAAAAACATACACCTATCCCCACAACTAATAGAACTTGACCTACCAGAGGATACTAAAGATCCTTCCTTATGTGTAGTTTCACATCTGAGGAAATACCTGAACTTATCAGCAGACAAGGGGTGATTCCCAGCTATTTATTACCTCCAGTCCCCCTTTAGATCAGCGCTCTCCACAAATATATGAGGTTGTATACTATATGTGATGAATGCAGCTGGAACTAACACTATTCCAACCCTTCCTTACAGTTATTTCCTGTTGTTGCGGAGATAATGTAAATAGCAACCAATGAGAAATATAGATTATACATTGGTGTATACATGTACATATACAGTATGTGCAATTGTGCCCACACAGACACATACATACTTTTCTACATATACCAAACTCCTTTAGACAAAGGTATAGGTGAGGGTCAATTTCAAATTTTCCTCCATGTTCCATAGGGCATTTGAATTTCCAGAGACAGTACAACCCACCTCCACAGACAGAGAACAAGAAGTGAATGCTTTTATTCTGTCGGGTTCCAGTATTCTACATCAATGGTTCGTAGACGTCTTTGGCGGCCTTTCAGCTTCTGAAAATTTTCATTAGCGGTTCCCTTTACTACAGTAGAGCGAACCGACAAAATTGGACCATGTATAGCCACATTGAATGATTGCTCTGTATAAAACAATATTCAGAACCATTGCCCCAGTGTGTATATTATATATATAATATAATACAATGTTGACAGTCAGATATACGACCACCAAGATATCTCAGTGTCCCTCTTCCTGCTCAATAAGCTCCATCACTGTTAATTAAATACAGGGCCGTTTCTAGGCGAACCTAGGCGAACAGCTAGTGCACCATTCAAAGTTTTTTCTTTTAGAAGACTGGGATCCTTATCAGCCATAATGCAACATCTTGGCCTTTATAATCCAAGAGGTGGTTGGGGAAAGTTTTTGGGAAGGGGGCACCAGGGGAGATTTGCTTAGGGCACCAAAATTGTCAGAACCGGCTCTGATTAAATACAGCAAAGGTACTGTATCTAAATCCAGTCTCTGCAATCACCTCAGCGAGCTGCAGGGTAAATGTTGATACAGTACTCTATGCTGCTGTCAATCACAGGGCAGACTGGATACATTTTTGAAACAAACAAATGCTGCTTCTCACTCAAAGCAGTGGTTCTCAAACTTTTTCAGATTATGGCGCACTTGGCAATGCAAATTTTTCTCGAGGCACACTTGTATTCTTAAAGGGCAACTATAGTGAAAAAAAACTTTGTCTGTATACAATGTATAGATCACTTAGTATAAGCTGCCTTACTTTCATGTTTCTGTGTGGCTTCGTTTCTTCACACTGGCAGAAGTTTGTACCAAGCTGTGTAGTCCCCCTCCCCTCTCTGTCTACTCCCCCTCAAGCAGTGACGGGCTGTATACAGAGTCCGAGCATTGTCAGTTGAAAGGACTTTAAATGAAGTGCTGACATCCTGTTGACCCCTCCCTTCCAGAGCTAGACTGCAAGCAGTAGAGAAAGTAGCAATATACTGAAGGGAGGGGCAGAGGGGGAGAGAGGAGGACAAGTGGTGCTGAGATTCTTTACAAGTAAGTTACTGAACTCTCCCTGTTCTCTAACTTTGCTAATTGTTATTTACTTTTTACCTAAAGTTCATATCTCTCCCCCTGCTTAGCTGAGATCATAATCACTGAAGAGAGAGTCAGTGTAACAGCAGCTTGTAGTGAGACCTTCACAAACACAGTGACACTGCTTGTTGTCCTGTTACATTTCAGTTGCTTTAGTCTATATATTTCATAGATTGCACTGTTTAAGGGCAAACCCACCACCAATCTAAAATGTATTCATAGCCTTATCTCCCCTTCTAAACACCAATAATTAATAACTTGCAGCAAAAGCCTAATATTCTCTTGTCCTTTTAGTCGGTACATGCGATCTTCAGGTTTGGGATCAAAAAGTTGATTATTTATATATTTAAGATTGCAGTGGATTTTCCCCTTAATAGAGAGCTATGGTTTATAACACATTTTATCCTGCTTTACAGGTGAGAACTAGAGATGTCCAAAACTCTGAAGTTTTGTTCCATTTTCAGATTTACGGAACTCGGGGGAAAACCCGAAGACCCGATACTTTCGAGGGTTCCCGAATGTACAAGTTTTTTTTCACTAACTCTTAAAAGTAACCTCCAATGTTCGATAACACTCGAAAAATACGATCGGAAACTACTTTTGAGTTTCCGCTCCTATTTTTGAAGCTTATCGAACGCTTGAGGTTATTTTCGACAGTTTCCGAAAATAAACTCGTACATTCAGTAACCCTTGAAAATACGTTCCAAATACCTGAAATCTGAACAATCCATCCATCTTTGGTCGGAACATTTGAATTTTGGAACCAAGGGTTCTGAGTCGAACCCGGAGAACCTGACAGTTTAAACAATGTTTACCTGTCTTCTCTAAAATAATTTGATGTTGATTATTTGGTTTCCATGTTTTTTTTATATACTGTGCAATGGGCTTTGAGATATTTTACACCTTAGGAGAATTGGCTGGAATCTTTCCTGCCAACGGAGGTTGAGGTTGAAGTTTGAGGTTGAAGCCACCTGAGGCAAGTTGCTACACTGGGAAAAGTTGAGTCTAAATTCATGGATGTGTTCCATTTTCTTAGTGGTGATTTGAACATTTTTTAGTCTATTTAATCCAGGCAAATATATAATAGTTTTTGCATCAGTATTTTAGATGCTTTTTAGGCAAAGTAATATTAAGTTCCACTTGCACAATGCACTAATCACTATATATTTGTTACTGCATTGCGAGAATGTTAAAGATAATGTGTGACTTCTTTTTGGTTTACTTAAAAAGAATTTAAGTTTGGTGTTAATGGAAAATACTCAGAGACCATATCAGGACCATTGCCTTTCCACAACGGTGAGATACAGAGATATCGCAAAAATAAGTGTAAAGCCCACGCGACGCCATGTGATATAGGGTTACTGTGGGTTTTACACTTATTGAATGGCGGCTCCGCCATTGTTTTTGGTAATAACACAGCCCTCCCACTACAATACTACAAGTAACATGAAACTTAATGGGGTATTGTAAGGGACCATATGGTAGTGGTATGCACTCCTTACCTTTCTACATTCCAGCAATGCAATACCGGATGTATTTGCGTATTTTGTGGGATTACATAAACGTTGGTAGCCCGGGTTTGCAATAACATATTTCCCTGTTTATGTTTTGATTAATTCTTTTTGCATTTGTTTATCTAGGTTTTTTTTTCAGTAAGCATTTCTTTCTCTATGTTTCTTTTCCAGTTTCCCTCCACTAGATGGCACTGTGCTTTTACATATTACCGTAACAGGCACAAACACTTTTATGCACTGTCGCTTTAATTGAAAACAAAAATGGACAGTATTTATAAAGGATTGCTATTGGTAAATAGAGATGTTGGAAACTTGTAAGTTTCATTCTGTTTTCGGATTTACGGTACTCAGGAAAAATCTGAAGATCCAAAAATGGAACGTATTTTCAAGGGTTACTGAATGTACAAAGTTACCGAAAATAGCCTTGTATGTTTGATAACCCTCGAGAATACGACCAGAAACTACTTTCGAGTTTCCAATTGTATTTGAGGGTTATCGAGATTACAAGGTTATTTTCAATGGTTACCAAACGTACGGTTATTTTCGGTAACATTCGAAAATAACCTTGTACATTCAATAACCCTCGTAAATACCATTGGAAACTCGAAAGTAGTTTCCATGTGTTTATTTGAGGGTTATCAAACGTACAAGGTTCCGAAATCCGAACTATCCGCTCGGTTTCGATGGTTCGTGTCGGATCCAGGTCTGAGTCGTTGACGGATCCCATCTCTATTGGTAAATACCGATATTGCTCCTTTTAAAACTGTAAAAATACAGATCATAATGACTGCAGAGTTTTCTTTACGACTGTGCAGTAAAATTCACCTGCACTTGATAATGGCCTCATACCGGCTGGTATTGAAATTTGAGCAGGATTGAATTTGTACTGTGGTTGAAAAAATACTGATATTTTAATTAATAAATGATACATTTTGGTAATAATTGATGTTCATTCTATATAAATACTGTCATTAGATGGTACCACCTTAGGGCTGATTCATACTAGATGTGCTTCCAGATACATATTTTAACACAGATGCCTTTTTAGCATTCCCGTGTAATGTGATATGGTCCATTATGAACACACTGTAATAACATCCAGCCCCTATGCACTGATCCTGGGTTGAAGTCGTGCTAGCTTGCAGTAGCTGCTGGTACTGCACATAAAATATTTATGTGGAGTGAGATCACACAGGGCTGCACAACCTCTGGTTCTGTATATCACCTGTGGCTCTGGATGAATCTCCCTAACTGTGTTCTTCTCCTAATTGTAAAAAGTTAGAAATCTGAAAACTCCTAGGAACACAAACAAGCAAAAAAGGTGTTTAGTTTTTATGTGCAAATTACAGTTTATAGTCTAAAGTTGGCCTCCAGCAGATTCAGTGTACAGTAAACTGACTGTTGTTTCCCAGAAAGTCTTTTTGTCTGATCATTTCCATACAATTTCCACTAGTTTCTGCTAAGTTTCAGATTTTTACAGCTAGTCAAGTGCTACAATTTTAAAAATTTCCTTCTGGCTATATGTACATAAAATAATGTCTACTATGTCCAAAGAGACAGCTGTTACAGAACTTTCAGTAAACATAGCCCTCACTTCAAAGGGTAGCGTTGATGGGAGTTACTGTTGTGTCCGATTTTCCTTTATTTACTTATGAGTAGAGTGTATGCAATGGTGGAAGTGGGATGAGGGAGGGGTCATTTCTTTGCAACATAATCTACAGAATAGGTGCCTCACAGTTCCAATCATCCATTAACTAATGTAACCAATGCACATATATTTATAAAAATATAACCAATGCACATTCCTAGGTCCCAGTATACTGTCATACTATCTGTACACTTGCATATGTTATAAACAAAGGGTTTTTAGTATACATAGTTATGATCATAAGAATGAAAAGCCTTCCAACTGCACCAAGGTAACCCCAGTCTGGAAGATGCTTGTGGAGGTTCTCATTCATCCAGGTCATGGTATATCTGTTGTATTCAATAGGTCAACTGGACTTAAAGTTTAGTTCTTTAGAAGACGTCATAAAGAAGTCATTCTGAATTCAGAAAGCCAGTCGGATGACCAGCGAAACGTCTTCAAGAACTAAACTTTAAGTCCAGTTGATCTAACTGAATACAACGGATATACCCAGTCTGGAAGGTCCTAACTATGTTAACTGTTTTTTGCATATTCTTTGGAACAGTTGCAATAAACATTTCACTGACTTGTGCATTGGATTAGTCTAGCATGCTTTACACACACACACACACACCCACACACACACACTCTATTGTATATAATTCCAGATCTGACTGAACTCTCCTGACCAACTTTTGGTATGTGTGATTGGACATTATGTTAAACCTGCAGTTTATTGATCGTCAGATTGTCAGTCAACATCCACGCCTTAAACCATACAGAAATAAATAATAATCTTTGCTTGTCGTGTTTCGTATGACTGCTAATCTTTGCCTACATGAAATTATTTAGTTTCTTTTTATTTCCAAAAAACGCTGTGGAATCAGTCACATGCATGTAAAAATGTATATTATAAAAAAAAAGCCAGATCCCAGCATCCAGAATGTTTGCTAACAGGTGGGGCAGTCACACCTGAATTCCTAACATGAGAGAGCCAGCAGCACTGCAGACGTAACACATTCCATCTAATGCAAAATAGTTTCATTCCTACCACAGAATTAAATATAAGTTTATCCTTATTCATTTGTGGTTTGCATATGAGAACCAAATGTTACATTTACTGAAATGTGGTGGTGTAATCTGCTACTTCCTTTCTTTTAAAAAAACCCCAAAAGCAGTAATTATATATTTAAATCTTGTAAAACGCCCCATTAGCAGCATTGCTGCCAAGTAATCCAGACTGGGAACTATTCAGTGTTGTGCATTTCATAATACAAACATGGTTGTCCTCGTTTTCTTTTGTTCTCTGTTTATTGTGGATTTTTATTTTACTGTGCAAAATGCTGGCATCCCAAAAAATTGTGTAGCACAAAGCAGGACTTTAGCATTAAGGTTCAGCAAACCAGACATTTCTAGTTAAACTGCATATTGATGTGTATGAACTTTTATATAAAAAAAATCTTGTACATGTATATGAATAAGCAACTTTTCAACACCTCTAGCCTATGCCCCAGAATAGAAAATTGTGCATTTATAGGGAGATTCAATAAACGTTCTCATAGTTAAAAAATGGTGCTAATTTTGCCCCAACCACTTAGATGTTAGCTTTTAAATGGTAAAAAACATCTGATAGGTTGCCTTTGAAGCAGTGTGACAGTATTTATCATGCCACTTAAAGGACAATACTCACCTAAACCCTGCTACCGTACTCTTCCTTTGCCAGTAAGAGCCTACACTGCTAGGTCCTTACCCTTGTGTTTACTGGCAATCCAGGGTGAATGGGTGGAGGAGCACCCCACCCATTCACCCTGGATTGCCGGTTAATGAGTGCTGCTCAGAAAATATAATTTGCAGACTACTTTTGCTTAAGTTTAATATTAGAAATGCTTAAAACTTAAATTTTATTAGAAATGCTTAAGCTGGCCCTTAACATCTGATTTTTCTTTTGATCACACAGCAGATTCCTACAACTCTAAGTTATTCGCTAAGATTTAGGTATACACATCTGAAAGTCCCTCCCATCACTCCGTATAAAGGGTGGTCCTTTACACTAAGTGCCCCTACACTACACTGATATTTATTGCATGACAATGTTTATGACTGACAATGTTCAACCCTGTCACCAATAGAAAGATAAGTCAATATATACCTGCTTTCCCTTGTTCCTGAACACATCCAAATACTGAATACCCGGTAAACATTTTATCATGCCTTTCTAGTTTAACATCTTGCTTCAAGCATTCAGATTCTCTTGCATCCATGTAAAATTGCTGTTATGTTGATAAATAAAGCAATAGGTGGAGTTACTTACTACTGTACATGTATGCTTAGCAGCGTTGACTTTATAGACTTTACAGTCACAGCGGCGTAACATGCATAGTGTGTGTATATATATATGGAGGTAAAACACATTTATGAACAATGTTTTCAGTGGCAACAAGTAAAATCAAGGTGAATTTTTGGATTGGTGTTTATGTCTTTAAGGGTTGGGATGTTCTATAAGGGTCTGGGTTCAGGTCTATCTGAACCATTGTAGTGTGTACCAGCAGGGCCCATGACTGCAGAGGGTCCGGGAGGTAAGAAATAAGGTTCCGGTCTTTTAAACAGCCGGTCGCGTGAATCTTTACTTTACTTTGTTGTAGTTACTACAGAAAAACAGAAAACCAAATAAATAAAAAATCATCCAACAAATAACCAACATCACTCACACTTTATTCCATTTGCCTTTAAAGGGCAATTATAGTGAGAAAATTGTTTTTTTTTAATTTCTTCTAATGTATCCTATAAGTCACCCCATCCACCAGGGTACCTTTAGTTTCTTTAAATTCTACATAGTCCCCGAGATATAAGCCTTTGAATATGCTGTGATTTGTAGGAGCTGCTACACCTCATCTGTCACTCAAAGGCACACACCCACACAATCCAAAGCTCCCCTGCAGTACTGTCACACACTCTCTCCCCACACTATATGTACCATGTGCAATATATAGTCAAATGCTGTAGTGCTAAACACAATCAATAAACCATTAACCCAGCAATATGAGCATAACACACTATAAAACAGCCCCTCCCCCCCAAAAAAATCTTATATACATACAAAACCAGTGACTCAAATGGAACACTAATACAGTATATATAATACAGTAATACAGACTATATACCAAACAAGACACACAGTGCAATCTATGAAATATATAGACTAAAGCAACTGAAATGTAACAGGACAACAAGCAGTGTCACTGTGTTTGTGAAGGTCTCACTACAAGCTGCTGTTACACTGACTCTCTCTTCAGTGATTATGATCTCAGCTAAGCAGGGGGAGAGATATGAACTTTAGGTAAAAAGTAAATAACAATTAGCAAAGTTAGAGAGCAGGCAGAGTTCAGTAACTTACTTGTAAAGAATCTCAGCACCACTTGTCCTCCTCTCTCCCCCTCTGCCCCTCCCTTCAGCATATTGCTACTTTATTCCACACTGATTGCTTGCAGTCTAGCTCTGGAAGGGAGGGGTCAACAGGATGTCAGCACTTCATTTAAAGTCCTTTCAACTGACAATGCTCGGACTCTGTATACAGCCCGTCACTGCTTGAGGGGGAGTAGACAGAGAGGGGAGGGGGACTACACAGCTTGGTACAAACTTCTGCGAAGAACGAAGCCACACAGAAACATGAAAGTAAGGCAGCTTATACTAAGTGATCTATACATTGTATACAGACAAAGTTTTTTTTTCACTATAGTTGCCCTTTAAGGGCTCATATAGTGAAATCAGCAAGATTTAGTTGAGTTTTCCATTTTCTCATCATAACTTGTAATGTAATTGCTTTATAAATTGCTGCCTTTCTCAAATCCAATGCAATGCAATGTGAGTGATCCCACTATGTGGGATGCGCTCCGATGCATAACATTACTTTGTGTACGTATCACATGCGTTCCAATAATACAAATATGTATTGGAACACAGCACACATAGCAAAAAACGTGCATGCATTTCCATGCGTACAAGTAAGAACTTGCCCTAATGAACTGATTCAGTCTGTTGACTTTTACTGATTCCTGTATAGTAGTTGTAATGCCTAGGGGGCATATTTATAAAGGCGTGTTAAAAGGCATGTCCACCCCCAAGACTAAAATTTAACCCACTACTGGCTCCACTGTGTAGTGTTAAAAAATCCTTACCTTACTCCTCTGCTCCAAATAGTTCTCCTGCAGTGCATGTTCAAAGCTCAAGAAACTGAAGAGTAGGAGCTGTATGTATGTCATCCGGTCCCTGCTTCTTCCTTGTCCCCCCTGAAGACTCTGGAGCCCCCCTCCCTTCCTCCTACCCTCCGGATCCCTTCATGGCAGCCTCATCTCCTACCATTAAAAGCTTTTTGTGTAGTGTAGGGTACCCCAGAACACCCCCAACCACAGTGTTACTTTTGTAAAACAAGCCCGAGAAACAGACTTACACAACTGTGTTCCCTCGGCTATCTGCCTGCAGCAATGTCTGTGATTGGCTGACTCTCAGCCAATCACAGATGCGGCTGCCGGTCTAGCCTTTTTGCAAATTCTGGCAAACGGAGCAGAGAGCCAAGGGAACAAACGCTGGTAAGTCAGTTACTTGAGCTTATATAAGGGTCTGGGTTCAGGTCTATCTGAACCATTGTAGTGTGTACCAGCAGGGCCCGCGACTGCAGAGGGGCCCCAGAGGTAGGAAGTAAAGTTCCGGTCTTTTAAACAGCTGGTCGCGTGTATCTTTACTTTACTTTGTTGCAGTTACGACAGAAAAACAGAAAACCAAGTAAATAAAAATCATCCAACAAATAACCAACATCACTCAAACTTTATTCCATTTGCCCCAAACAAGCCCCAGAAACAGACTTACCCGACTGTGTTCCCTCGGCTCTCTGCTGGCAGCCATGTCTGTGATTGGTTGACTCTCAGCCAATCACAGATGCGGCTGCCGGTCCAGCCTTTTTGCAAATTCCGGCAAACAGGGAGCAGAGAGCCAAGGGAACAAACGTAAATCAGTTACTGGAGCTTATTCACAAAAACTAGCATGGCAGTTGGCTGTGGGCTGGGGTACCCTACGCTACAGAAAATTTTAGATTGGGGATGGAGATACCCTTTAAATTTTCCCCACCATTATCATTGGTGTTTTTGCAAAATTTGGACACAATTTATAAGGCGGCGATAACCGGTGGGCAAAAGTAAAGTAATTTAACTGGTGGGCATTTTGCTTATTGCCATGATAACCAATCTATTTAGAAAACGATGATAAGGGAGTTTTTGCATTAAATTTGTTCATTTAAAATCACCAAGTCTGAGGTGGTGAAAGGGCATAAGTGCCCATATAAGTAACCCATCAGTGGGTCCATGGAAGGTGTCAGTACATTTTGGAATGGTTCCCAATACTAAGAAGGGTTCAGGATTATTTCCCAGCATTTACTGTAATGTAATTGCCGATTTCTGGGTTTACCAACATCGTCATCTTTTATTTTTTGCCACAATACAACACTTAAATAATGATTTCATTGTGTTAAAGGGAATCTATAGTGGGAAAATGAACTTGTTTTTCTTTCTTTCCATGTGTTCTGTAATTCTCCCCAACCTCCAGAGTGTCTTCACTTTGTTCAGATTCCCTCTCTGTTCTGAGATACACAAGTTAGAGGAATACGTGATTGCATTCCTCTACTCCTACTTGGACTGTCAATCAAATCCCTGTGACATGACCCTCTTCCCTGCTCAAGTCCCTCCCTCCTCCCTGCTCTATAATAAACATAGAGATAACAGCATTAGCAGGGGGAGAGACGTAGCTTTGATGGCAGAGATAAGGCTGCACTTGACCCCCACTTCTTCATAGCTTTCACTGATTCATGATAGGTCACAAAGAGAGAGATCAGAACACGGAGAGATCCGTGTCTCCAGGACAGCTTGCTTTCTATTGGCCACTGTGCGTGGGTGTGTTTTTCAGGATGTTGAACTTTTAACTCCTACTGCACATGATAAGCTTGTCGGCAAGCCGGTGTTTAGATCTGACACCATGGGAGTCACTTTAAGATGCCCTTAAAGTCCTGTATCGCGGCGAAATATATACATAAATTCGGCTATGTTCAGCAATAGCAAAATGGCGGAAATATTGATCATTTATAAATATGCCCCTAGGTGTCCTAATACTTTTGTCCACATTGTCCGCGTTTGGTTCAATTTTAGTTCCTCTCCCCTATAATGATCCCTCTATGCAATAAAATTACTGTATCTTGCCTTGCATCGCTGGAGAGTGGGAAACAAATTGTGATTTTTTGTGCCTGCTTGACTGAAGGTCAAATTTTGCAATAACAGCATGTATAGGATATTGAATGTATTACTTACTTATGTAGCACTGAAAAAGCTTTACATTATATACTGTATATATATTTGATTTTTGTACAGAACATATAAATGAGAGAGCCGTATGTAATGCGGTGGCACCAGATAAGGATGTTGATGGATTTCACATAGTTAATATTGGAAGACTTTGTCTCGATCAGTATTCCATTATTCCTGCCACTGCAGGAGCCGTATGGGAAATTATTAAAAGAACAGGTAAGAACAATGCAAATAAGAAAAGTACATGATTGGATAACAAATAACACCAGCCATACCTGATAAAACATTCTAAAATACAAAAAGTATAGTGCCTATATACAATACAGGACAATTAATTTGTCTTAAAAAAGATTAATCAGTATGAACATAGAGGACACATAGGGGATCTTTAAAAAGCTGCAGGATCGTTATTTTGCAATACCATGACTTTAACACGAACAGGTTTCTGATACTGTGGGTTAATAATATGCCCCATAGTAATGAGCAGTTGTTTTTCTAATGAATCCTTGAAGCATTCTCAATCCAAATTTACTTTAATGGCCATGTAATTAAAGGAATAGTAACTCCCAAAGTGCCTTACCTCCCTTTCTTCAATCAATGCAAGTGGAGCCAGGAACGAAGGTAGAGCAACTACTGTTACACACCAGATCCTCCTCCGCAGCACTGACAGGTCCCGATCGATTCAATCTTCAATCAGCATTAAAGGAATAGTTCACTTTGGGAAGGAACTATTCCTTGAAAGCCTGCCTTCCACTTTCCTGATCAAATGCAGCTGATCTGAGCATAATTAAACCTGTTTACCACATTTGTGATTCGATTCTGATGATCTAAGTATACAAATCTGATAGGGAAGACCACAAGTATGCTCGCCACTCCCGAAGAGGTACGTCGGGTGAGTGTACATGCTCTTGCCTATCAGTGACAGATTCCAATGGAATAGCTGACATTAAAAAAGTCTAGCTTAAGTGCCACCATTGCATGCATGACTTCTTGGGGGAATAAAATCTATTTCTGTCTTAAGGACAACTAAAGTCTTAGAATAACATTGAATTAGAAGGCAGATCTCCTTGTTATAAAAGCAGTAATCAGTGTCTTACCACTCAATTTGATACGGCTGTTGAAAAAAAATAACTTGTTACAGTTGGTCACACCCACTAGTAGCCTCTAGCCAATCCTTTTACAGGACAGAATAGCCAAGGGAGCATGTGACTGAGATCAGGGGTGGGGCCAGTCACAGGTGCAAGAGCAGGATTTTAAGGGGGGGATTCCTGAATGGGTTACCACCGAACAACCCCAGAAGGAAGTTCATGCCAATCACTCCAATAATCCACAAGTCTCTGCACTTTCAATGGAGAGCTGCAGTGGCGAGAATCCTTATTAGAATCACTCAGTGATGTCACTAGTGACTAGTTCAATTTTAGTGCCACTGCAGCTCTCCATTCCTATATAACTAGAGATGTCCGAACTTCGCAAAATCCGGGCTGCTCGAGCCGGCTCGAGCGGACCCATTGAAACCCATTAAATGAAAAAATCCTCAAAATACGAGAAATCCTCGTAATTTCGAAAATTTATGAAAATATGTTATTTTCACACACGTTTTCGAAATTACGAGAATTCCTCGTAATTTCGAAAATTTTCGAAAATAAGTTTTCACAGCATTTTCGAAAAATACGAGAATAATTTAGAAAATTTTCGAAAATATGTATTTTCACACGTTTTCGAAATTACAAAATTCCTCGTAATTTCGAAAATACGTATTTCACGCATTTTCGAAAATACGAGAAATAATTTTGAAAATTTTAGAAAATATGTATTTTCACACGTTTTCGAAATTACGAGAAATCCTCGTAATTTCGAAAATTTCCGAAAACGCGGTTCGGAAAAGTTCGGAAGGCGGAAAGCCCGCCATATCCGCCGTTCGCGAATGGGGTAAATCTGCCGCGGATCCGTGTTCCGCAAACTGGGCCATCACTATATATAACATAAAAATCAGTGTCCTACCTCTTATCCAGCCACCCGAATCGAACATTTCACAAAACCAATGTCCACAAAGAGCTGGACAGGAACGGATCAGCCATTGCATACACGGAACAGAACAGCCTGGCGCGCATGCGCATTACCATCCATTACGGCACATGAGGAAATCATACAAAGTAATAGGCGGGCGCGCTCGAGCAGCCGGGCGCGCACACGCATTATGCAAACAAAAGGCGCGAACAAAATGGAATAAACCAAATTACAAACAGGGGTAAACAAAAGCCTATAAAACTAAAACAAGTGAAATAAACCTAAAACAAACATCTGATTCTGACTAAATTACTATTAACATTTGAACAATGAAACATATATAACAAACATTTATCTACGATAAAGATTTTAAATAGTTAAAATGTTTAACAATGTTTTTTTAATGTTATGTTCCAAACTTTGGAAAAAAAAAAGGTTAAATAAATTCTTTTCACCAGCTATTATCACTGTACTTATTTAAAAAAAAAACTATAAGAAATAATTCGCCCCTTAGAGTTCTCTGACCTGTATATAAGCACTCGGCCTACGGCCTCGTGCTTTTATATGGTCAGGGTACTCCTCGGTGGCATAATAGCCTTATATTACACTGTAAGGGGCGCATTATCCCTTATATATTCTATTATATATGCATCATATAATAATATTATATATTCTGTACTTGCCATAATTATCATCACAGTTAGCCATATATCACTTTTGTTATAAAGTATCTTCATTAAGGCTGGGTACATATGAGCAGATTTTTCGGCCCAACCTGTCGATATTTCTGTGTATTGGTTGGTTGGTCTAAAAAATCTGAGGAGATTTCGGCTGCGGCAGCGACCAATGTCGGTAAATCACTGCAGATTGTGTGGCCCATAGGAGACATTTGCTGCGACTAACAGTGCTTTGTCCTGGCCGACTGCTCGTAGTGGCGAATGGTTCCCAGCCTAATGTTCTCTTACCGAGAAATCCACATTTTCCCTTCAATATCATTAGTGTCCTTCAAAGTCAGAGCTGTGACACGGACGGTGGATCTGACAGAATTTGCTGAATATTGTCGGTATCGGAACCTATCGGACAAGACAGAAAATTTCCATTACCAGTTCCCTTTACTACAGTAGGGGAGCTGATAACATTAGACCATGTATGGGCACATTGAACTATCATCTGTATATGGAATATATGATGACATCACTCCTGTGTATATATATTATATAATGAAATGTTAATAGCTACCACCTCCAGGATTTCTAATTCCTGCACAATAATTTCCATCCAGTGGGGTAAGTACAGTAAATAATGTATATAACCCCAGTCTCAGCAATCACCTTAAGCAGCTGCAGGGTTAATGCTGATACAGTTTTATATCAATTATGATTAGTTATGCTGCTGTCAATCACAGGGCAGACTGGATACATTTTTGAAACATACAAATGCTGCTTCTCACTCACAGCTCAATTAACAATGTAACAATCTATATAACAATCTAACAGTCTATGGGCACCAGGAGAAGCAGAATAGCAGACTGCACTGAGCAGACAGAAAGGGGGAATTCCAGGCACCAGGAATTCCCCCTCCCCCAAACACGCCCCTGAGTCACTGTACATATACACAGTTATTTCATTCAGTTCTTCAAGTGGTAACATTTACTTTAATGTATTTAATGTATTGCTATTTTACAGTTTATTGGTGGTTTTAGAGGATATATGTTCAGATTGTGGAGTGTACAATTGTGGGTTTAGTTCTCCTTTAAAGTCAAGATAGCCTAATTGTAGGTGATATACCAAGGGTCTGTGTTTAAGATAGGAATTGCAGCGTTTTAATATATATAAAATACTAAGAGTAGAGACAGAGCTAGAGCAGTAATCACAGCTTTGATAGATTGCCCACAATTAGAGTGAGTACCTAGCATTTAGGGTTGGAACAGTGTTGTTGTCATTTAAAATCTGTTTTACATTGGTGATATTATTAGTATTAATAGTAGTATTGTGTATTATGCCTTTATGTTTTTGCAATTTTACATAGCTAATATTCTACTTTATCTAATCTAGGTATGTATGGTTGACATTTGTGTGTCTTATATATTACATTGTTTTATACATTGTTAGGAATTGAGACATTTGGGAAGAATATAGTTGTTGCCGGAAGATCTAAAAATGTTGGTATGCCAATTTCTATGCTTCTGCATACTGACGGAAGGCATGAGAGACCTGGAGGTAAGCTTCACAGGCATTCTTTAAATTATAGGATGTAAGCAAACAATAATACAGATGTATAATATAATAGAGATGTTCGAAACTTTTGAGTTTCGGCCCGTTTTCGAATTAGTGAAATTTTTGGAAAGTTCGAATTCGGACCCATTCATATAACCTACCCTTGTAGTGGATTTCTATGGGAGGAGAAGGAAACCAGAAGCCACAAAGGGTTAGGTTATAATAAATAATACACCCCCAACTGTTAAATAAAGGGATATTAGAAATCACCTTGGAGGTACTCGTTCTTTTATATGGTCACAGAACTCCTCTGTGACTTCTGATATCTTATAATTTACAGTTGGGGGTGCATTATCCACTATATTATTTACAGAATGGCCCCATTGACATTGATGGAAGGGCTGGATTATTTGGTTATTATATGGTTATAAATTCGATAATTATAGAATTTTCGGTAAGAATTGAATTTCGTGAAATCCGGGAGTTCCGAAACTTTCGTCAGGACTTCGAAACCCTCGGATTCGATTCAAACCCACAGTACATCTCTAAACATTAATGACATTTACTGCATTTGGGTATATTCTTATGTTCTTTTATTTTCTCATGTAACAAAACCATAATAAATCTTTTTTTTTTTTTTTTTTTTTTAATAACCAGGGATGTAAGTTTAATATGTAACAGTTATCTTGGCTTCCTTTACTATTATTGTAGATTATTTTACATACATATATGTATGTATACAGATTGTAACTATTAGGCTAAACTACTATACATAGAAATAGAATAAAATATTAGTGCACATCCAATTCAATTTATCCAGATGCTCAGTTAGTTTTTATGTAAAAGGGATAATATTTTTCATTGTTGGTATACTAACGCCAAAATATAATTTTTATGCACCGATTTTACAATAAATGAGTTCCAGGGCATTATTATTATC
Source organism: Hymenochirus boettgeri (assembly GCA_019447015.1). NCBI lineage: Eukaryota > Metazoa > Chordata > Amphibia > Anura > Pipidae > Hymenochirus > Hymenochirus boettgeri. The sequence goes on from CM033469.1 coordinate 148,597,322, forward strand.
ATGTTCTGGCAATGTATTTTTGAGTGCTTTAGCAAAGGGACAGAATTTTGATTGTGCTACATGTGTGGCTGCACAGAGATTTTGGTTTTGGTGGTGTGGCCTGGTAATTCCCAAGGGGGTAGTGTGGTATGCATCCAATTTTATTTTCCTAGAGAGGGCACCAGTAATAATGCATCCTACCAGCAATGTCTGATAATGAACCTTAAAAGAGATTGTAAAAATATGCGCTACCAGCGGTTGTTTTTCCAAAGTCAATATTGATTTTCAGCCACAGAATAAATTGCAACTATGGACAAAAATAATATAGTAGAGGGTATTGCCCCATTAAAGTCACATTGATCTGGATATCAAAGGAAAAGTGAACCATTTAGTGTTTAAGGCTTAATAAGGCTAAGAGTTGCTGGGGCTAAATTTCTGCTTAATCTGGATTGAAGGAATTCCACAATTTCAACTTCTGATATAACTGATAATGGAGGAGTTCTGGAATTACACCAATTTATAAAAGTATCCCACACTTATAATACGCTGAAGAGGTTGATTTACTTCTAGCTTCCAACAAAGTAGAAATGGGAGAATCAGATAATCCTTGAATCTCGCTTCCCTTTCAGTAGCCATGCCGTCAATGATAATTTCACTGGATCTGAGTATTGAATTGGCCTTTGAGTCCGAATTTCTGGAATGATTGGAAGATGAAATGGAAGATCCATTTTCATCTCCTGCAGAAGGGAAAACCACTGTCTCCTCAGCCACCAAGGTAGCACTACAATCACCAGGGACTGATCCTCCCAAATCTTCTGGAGAACTCTTGCTATTAGTGAGAAAGGGGGGAACATGTATGCTAGTTGGAAGTTCCATCTGAAAGAAAGGGCGTCAGCTTGAAAATCTCGTTGGATAATGACCATTCTCCCGGAAGAACTTTGTGTCTGCTTAAAAAATCCGCTCTGATATTGAGGAATGTAAATCGCCTTCAATTCCAGAAGATTCTTTTCCACCCAGATTAGGATTGATTGAGACAGAAAGCAAAGACTGTTGCTGCGAGTTCCCCCCCTGCGATTGATATATGATATTGCCGTGCAATTGTCTAAAACCACTAATACCGATTTGTTCTGAATTACAGGCAGAAATGTTTTCAATGCTAGCTGAATAGTTTTGAGTTCCATGAAGTTGATCAACGTTTTCTTCATAGAAGTGGTCCATGATTGTTGGACTCATTGGTCTTGACAGTGTGCTCCCCAACCCGTCAGGATTGCATCCGTAACTATCCAAATCGGCTCTATCTTGTTCAATGAAATGGGTTTGAAATGGGAAGGAATCATCCACCCCATCATGACTGGATTGTTGTTTGTTGAAGGAATATCAATTGAAATGGATTCATTTTTTTCTGTCTAACTGGTTGAGGAATTCTAGCTGGAGGGGTCTCATGGCCCATTTCACTGACTGGATAGTAGAAACCAATTTCCCTATCAGCTGTTAGCAAATTCGGACTGTAGATATTCCTTGCTGAAAATTGTTTTACATCCTTCATCTTTTTTCGATAGAGGAAGTGATACCTGAAAAAGAATAGTATTTACAGATATCCACAAGAACTCTCTTTCCTGAGTGGGATGAAGAAAAGATTTTTCCCAATTCACCAGGCATCCAAGGTTTTGAAGAAATTGGAGTACCAGATTCCTCTGTGATATCAACACTTCCTGACTCTTAGTTTTGAGAAGAATGTTGTCTAGATACAAGAAAAGGAAGACCCTTTCAACCTCAGATGAGCAATCAACAGAGCTAGGACTTTGGTGAATACTCTTGGATGCTGTTGCGAGACCGAATGGAAGAGCCACATATTGAAAATGATGACCTAGGCCACAGAATCTCAGAAACTTCTTGTGTGGATGCCAAATTGGAATATGGAGATATGCATCCTGAAGTCCTATTTTCAGGAGCCAGTCTTGTTCCCTTAGAACTGATTTTAACGACTCCATCCTAAATGACTTTACTCTTAGATAAGAATTAGACTTTTGAGATCTAGGATAGTCCTGAACTCGCCTTAAAGGGCATATCCACCCCCAAAACTGAAATTTAACCCCATACTGTCCCCACTCTGTAGTTTAAAATAATCCTTACCTTTCATCTCTGCTCCAAAAGGCTGCCCTGCTATGCCCCTCCAAAGTCCATGAAACTGCAGTGTAGGAGCTCTGAGTGACTTATCCTGTGCCTGTCTCTGCCTCAACCTCATCAAGGTTTGAGGCATGTGCAGCAGAGCCCTCCCCCCCTCCCTCTCCCTCTCCCTAACCCAACAACACTGTTTCCAGAACCCATATGTCTTTGATAGTTTGAGCCCAAACAGGAGAAAATTTGGACATGCTCTTTAAATGTTTTTGGAAGAGGAAAAGTGCACACTAAACAGTACTGTTTCAGTTAACCGATAGATAGTAGCGGTTACCTGTTACGGTGTACTCTATCGGGGCATAAAACCCCAGATCCCCAACACCTCTTAACTCAGTGTGTTGCTGCAATGACATAAATTTATTTTGGCATTACAGGTGTGTGGGTCAGGTAAGAAGTCCAGGGAGCGATTCTATATTACCCCCAAGATTCTTATTTTATCTCTGATATGTTGTATATTTCATAGATTTAAATAATCTTTCTCGCCTTTTATTTCCTATTTATGAACAATTATTTCTGACAACAAAATAGTCAAAGTAATTTCTAAAAAAATGAAATACATTTTTATCTAGGTGATGCTACAGTGACAATAACCCATCGATACACACCAAAACAACTGTTGAAGAGTCATACTCAGTTGGCAGATATAATCATTGTGGCAGCAGGTAATTTTCTTCTATTGTGCAGTTACCTGATTTATCTGTTTTCCTGTTTGTATGGACAGGCTCTCACCACCTGTTTGCAATGCTTGATAGTATTTAATCAATACACTTCCCTATCGTTACAACTTTTCTCATTGCTTTTCCACGAAACGCTAACATTCTTAATCAATTAAGTACTTGCCATCTTCTCTTTGCTTTGAAGATGCATTTGCATCTTTATTGAATATATACTGGAAAACAAATCTATGTACAAATAGTATATAATATATAAGAAATGGTAGTGAGTAATTATGCCTTCTATCTGTGTCTCTGTTGTATAGATTTAACCCTTGGTCATTTTGCACTACAGCTCTTATCAGCTTCTCTTGACATTGTGGGGATGTTTATAAACCCATGGTGTTGGAAATTACAGATACTGAGGGTTTATAGCAGACATGTAAGAGATTAATAATGCATCTGTAAATTACCTATAGGTATCAACAGTTTACAGCAGGGATGGGCAATTAAATTTCCAGGGGGGCGGGGGTGCATAACAAACTTAGATTGTCGTGAATGGCCAGACCAATAGGTCCAACTCAATTCTCTTTACAGAGATTGCAAAACCAGATTTTATAAAAAGATTTAATTAAAGTAAACTGGGGCAAACCATTTTTTAACTAATCACACAGTAATTAGGATTAATTATCACCCATCTTAAATCTGCCTTTTTGTTTTTTTCTCTGACCTTCCTATCCCTTGTTTTTTAGCTCTGGAAAGTTTTACTTTTTAAAGGGGGTGGGCACAGCTAGTCAGTAAAGAGCTATCAATCACCCAGCCCCTCCCCCTGGCACACTACATGTAGAAACTATCCATTCTATAAAATTAAAACTTATTTCTCTGTCACTGCATGGCTAATTAATTCAGAATTAAGATCAGGAAAGGGAATAAGCATTATCGGTTTCTCTGTGATCTTTCTGTGCAGATAAACCCAATCCTGCAGTTAGCTGCTGTCTGTGTTACTTAAGTCCCAATGTAGCACTGTACCTAAATAAATCAATTACAAAGTCCACCCACACTCACACACCACTTTAAACTCCTACAGCTGAAAGTCTTACTTGATTCAATCAGCTATTACAGCTCCAAGTACTGCTTAACTTCCCATAGCAAAGCAGTTTTACTTTCACTTTCACTATAACACAAAATCACTGGGTGAATGCTATTGGATGTAGGGTGGCACAGATCATCTCCACTGCACATGCTCCATACTCTAGCTGTGCCTCAGTTTTGGGAGGGGTGGATACATAGAGAGGAGACATGTATACTAACTAGGCTAACTAGGAGTGAGCTGAACAGGACATGAGGAGATCTAGTGACAGGTTGCACTGACAGCAAAATGGGATCAAGTTCCTGGCAGCAGTAAAAATATAGAAAAGGATAAAGGCAAATCATTATTTTAAGCTTAGTGTCCCTTTAATATCCCTGGTTCATTTGGATGTTTTTTTTTTATTATTATTCGGTGTGTAATATTTGAAATCCATTCAATCAGATTCAGTGAATCTATTTTTTTATGTTTTTATAAACATAATAAAATTAAATCAATTATCCAGCAGCCTGAGACAATCAATTAATATTTAGATTTTTTTTGAGTACAGAATAAGTATTAAGGGCCAGTCAGGAGCAGCCAAAAGGCTGCATGTGGCCCCCGGGCCTTACTTTGCACAATATATATATATATATATATATATATATATATATATATATATATACATGTTTGTAAAATACTGGTGTGGTCTGTAAAAATGACTGGTTTTTCATCATACTGAAGTTGTTATTTCATGACTGTGGTATAAAATAGAATTCCAATGGATAACAATGTCAGTAAAGGTGCTGTATCAACTCCCTGCTGGCCCATTTAGTCACAGTAAGAAAGGAATCCCACTACTGCCTGAGATGGTGACCACAATAGGCAGTGAAACAGAATGGGGAGGGGAACTTAGAGAAGAATATTTCTTAAAGAGCCTGTCCACCATTCATTTTTACATTCTTTAATCGCTAATTTAGAATTTTCAAAATCGCTCCCAAACGCTACTTACATCGCCTGGTTCCAGCATTACCTTGGTCCGGCTCACCTACCTGTCATAAATACAAGCAGGGGGCCGGACCGGCAGCCGTGGCTGTGATTGGCTAAGAGGCAGCTAATCACAGAAGCGGCAGCAATGGAGGAGACGCTGGCAGCCAGGAGCTGTAAATGCAGTTTGTGAAAGATGTTTTAACTTTAAGAAGTTTTAACTTTGCGTTTGGGGGTGGGAGGGTTTGCCCTACAATATGTACTAAGCTTTTTACGCTACATTAATTCTTTGAAGAGAGGGATTGGGAGGGAGGGGGGAGGGAAAGGGCTCCTGTGCACATGTCACCATCCCTCCCAGAGGAGAGACAGAAGGCATCAACGTTAGGACAGGAAGACAACCACTACTCTACACTTTCCAGGACTTTGGACATTTTTTTAAACTGTATAGTGGGGCTAGTATGGGGTCAAAATTTAGTTTGGAGGTGGACATGCCCTTTAATGGGCAACAAAAAAACAACTTGGGCTACAAACATGTAAATGCAAGTGGAAAAATGTTCAAAAATAAACATTACCTATTGCTTATTTATTGCAATTGTCAAACAAGCAGATCCATGCAATACTATACCATAAGGTGTTTTTTTTATATTTCTGAAAGGATATTCCCAGGAACTGCCCCACCCCAAAGATAGATTAACTTGGTATATAACTTGAAACCAAGTTCCTGTTTTCTCTCTTTCCTTGAAAGTGTGTGAACTACAAAAGAATTTTATTTCAAGCCATTCCAATTTCTATAGATGTTCATAATACCAGTTGTGAAAAAAGAAAATGAAACCTTTTTTCACAAATATATATTTATAACCCACCCCTCACATGGATCACAACAGGACCCAACTGTAAAAACCTTATTATTGGCATGCTACTACGTAGTAGTTTGCACGATCCAATCGGGAGTTGAAAGAATTGCACACCGGTAATTAAATTTTATTAAGGAAAATCACATACAAACACCATGTCTTACAGGAATGCGAACCACTAGTTATTAAGGTCTCATTTGTGGGTGTTTATTGGTTTAAAAACGTAGTAGTTTGCCTATTATTACGTGGAAGTCAGTCCTAATCTGAAGAAGGGGGCACGTTATTCCCCGGAAACGTTGTGTTTGTGATGTGTGGTCCACAATAAAGACTTAAATTGACTGGAGTGCGATCCTCTGCTTCTTTATGTTTGCTAATGTGACCATTACTTACCTTCCTCAGCCTTTTGCATCTCTCTCCTTCCAAACACAATGGAAGTGAAGTGAGATTGGCAGAGGCTTTATCTCTCTGCTACTGCATTCAAAAAAGGGCCAGACACGTTAATGTGTATCTCTATGGGGGTCTCTCTTTTTTGGGGGGGAGGGGAGGTCTCTTTCCTTTGGGGGGTCTCTCATTTGGGGGGAGAATGGTCTCTCATCTTTGGGGGGAGGAGTGTCTTTCTCTCCTTAGGGGGGCGGTTTAGTAGCGGTTTCTCTCTCCTTTGGGCGGGTCATCCCAGAAATGGGGTGGTATGTGTGTGAGAGAACTAGAGGGTGAATGACACAATCTGCAGCACTTAAAGAAGGCAGGAATGGGGTGGACTATAAAGTATAATGGGCCCCCATTCTGTAAATTAATAGGATATTATAAATACCTCGGAGTTCCATGCCTTTTAAAAAAAGCAAGCCTGAAGCCTTGTACTTCTATATGGTCACAGAACTCATTGTGACTTATAATATCCTTATAGTTTACAGAAGGGGATACATTATCAACTATATAACTCAGATCTAAAATTAAGTTTAAAAATGCAAATAATGCTAAATAATTCACATGACTGGGTAGTAAATATTGAAGAATACTCCTTAATTAGACAAGACAGAGTTAATAAGAAAGGAGGGGTAGTATGTATGTATGTTAAACAAGAATTGAAGCCAAATCTAAAAGATGAGATAGATGGGGGTATAAAAGATAATGGAGAAACAATATGGGTGGAGGTGTTATAAAAAACAAGAAGGTGGGTAAATTAATTGTTGGTGTATGTTAGAAGCCACCAAATGCCAGTGAGGAGGGGGAATTAATCTACATATGCAGTTGGCAAAGGCTGCTTGTATGGGGAATGTTCTGGTTTTGGGGGATTTCAATTACCCTGGCATAGATTGCAGTAAGGGAACTGTCAGCACCTTAAAAGTTATCAAGTTCTTAAATTTGCACTATGAGCATTTTCTTTCATGGATAGTAGAAGTTCCTACTAGACAGGGTGCGTGGTTGGATCAGGTGATATCTAATAACTCTGAGCTCATTTTGGAGATGAAGGTAAAGGGAAGCTTAGGGAATAGTGATCATGATATAGTGTAATTTAATATAGGTTGCAAAAAAACAAAAGGGCACAGGGTTAACAAAAACTTTTAACTGTTTTTAACTTAATTTTAGGCTGTTAAAGGAATCACTCCTACTCATAGACTGGAGGGACTTGTTGCTAGGTAAGGATATTGAGCAGAAGTTTACCACATTCAAAAGGGGCATTAAACTATTACATTTCTAAAAAGCATTAAAGGGCATGTCCATCCCCAAAGCTATAATTTATCCCACTACTGTGTAGTGTAGTAAAATCCTTACCTTACATCCCTGCTCCAAATAGCTGCCTTGCAATGTCTCCCCACAGTCGCAAAACTGTCCACCAGGAGCCTGGCAAAGTCCATATAGGACTCTGCCTCCTGTCTCTCCTCTGGGAGAATTTTGTTATGCGCACTGCAGCCCTCCCCCCCTCCCCTCCCTCTCCCTCCCGTTTTTCTCTCCCTCCCCCTAGTGTAAATCCTTTTTGGGGCATTGTAGGGCTCCCTCCCCCAACCCCAACCGCTATAATAGTTTTGGCAGAAGATCCCACGAACTCTACTTACCTTACCTCTCTCCTCCGGTGTTCTCCACTGCCGGCAACCGTGTCTGTAATTGGCTGCCTCTTAGCCAATCACGGACACGGCTTCTGGTCCGGCCCCCTGCTTGCAGTTTCAAGCAAGCAGAAGGCCGGGACAGTGCATCGGAGGAAAGAGGTAAGGTAAATAATGATCGGGGGAGTTTCTGCCAAAACTATTATAGCGGTTGGGGCTGGGGGAGGAAACCCTACAGTATAACAATCATAAAAAGGGGTGGACATGCCCTTTAATGCTCAGGTAAAAAGGGAAATAGAAAAAAACAAAAAGGGTTTTAAAATGTTGAAATCAGAGGGAAAAGAACAGGCTTACAGTAACAATAAATGTTGTAATAAGGAGTGCAAGAAAGCAATTAAACTAGCTAAAATAGAAAATGAAATACGAATAGCAGAAGAAAGCAAGTTTTAAACCCAAAATCTACATATAAAAGTTAATGTATATATATTTATATGTATGTTCCAGAAAAACTTCCAAACGCCTGGGACAATTTTCATTAGACTTTGTATAATTATGCTTAAGGACCTAAAAAAAAACATAGGCTACTTTACAACTTTTAAAAATGTCTCCTAAGGGCACGGCCACACTGCAACGCAAACGCAATTGCACACGGAATCGCATGCGATTTCATGTGCGATTTTGTTGTGTTTGCGCATGCGTTTTTTCCATTAAGTATTGAAAAACACATGCAATTGCAATATAAAATGCGGAGTGCAAATCACAATTGCAACGCATCGTTGCCGTGTTTTCAATGATATGAACAAAAACGCAAGCGCAAACGCATGTGCAAACTCAAAAAAAATGGCAGCAGTGTGGCCTAGCCCTTACCCCCCTTTTCCAACATTTTTAAAACAAATTAACCAGTTTGCTGCAATCTGGTGATGAATTGAGTGAATTAAGTTAATTGCACACCTTCCAAATATCAGATTGTTCAGAGCAGTGTAATGCTTTGTTTCAGTTTCTTCTGTTGTTGCTGTAACAGGAGGATAGGTCTGTCAATCATGAGGAGACGCAGAACATTTGATGTAACAATGTCATGTGACCACACACTCTGTCTCCTCCTCTCACAGATGTAAACTGACAATAAGAGCTGTGAATGGGATGATACTGCCCACACTGCAATACAACTGCACTGTAAGGGGTTCATTATACTTCACACCTTGTGTTTCTTTTCCCCCGAAAAACTGAAACCCCAGTATTAAAGGCCACACACACTCTTTTCACTCACCTTTCTTTTCCATGTGTTGTTTTTGCAAGTATATATTTTATGTTGCATCTGAATTATGTTTTCTTGTGTGTCAAGTGTGAACATTGTGTGTCAATAATTCAATTTGATCTACTGCAGTAAAAAATAAATTAATGTGTGATGTACCCTATTGTTAAAGAGGAAGTTGATGCTAAATACGCTAAAGGGGAAGTTGATGCGATAAGTGCTAAAGGGGAAATTGATATGATGTGCGCTAAAGAGGGAGGTTGATGCGATACATGTTAAAGGGGAAGTTAATGTGATACGTGCTAAAGGAGAAGTTGGTGCAATATGCGTTAAAGAGGAAGCTAGAGTGATAAACCTTAAAGGGAAAGTTGATGTGATATGCGTTAAAGGGAAAGTTGATGTGATATGCGTTAAAGGAGAAGTTGGTGTGATAAGGCTTAAAGGGGTAGTTGATGTGATACACATAAAAGGGGAAGTTGATGTAATGCGCTTTAAGGTGTATCATATCAACTTCTCTATAACTTTAAATCATATCATATCAACTTCCCCTTTTTTCAATGGGGTATAACACCTCACATTAATTTAATTTTTAGGGTAAATAGCGAAACTTTTTTGCCCCCAAATTTGGACATTTTGCAATAAATACTGCAATCGACCAAAATTAATTATTGACATACAAAACAAGAAAACACAATTCAGATGCCACAATCACATAAAACAAATGCTTGCAAAAAATACGTATATTAAAAGGGTATATTATCTTGCCTGTACCTTTAATCCATACCTTGAATTAGGATCCCGCCCCAGAAGTAAATAGGTATAAGATAAGGTCTCATTTGTAACATTGTGAGACCCTGACGAAGCTTGCGTGCAACAAGCTGTAGCAAGCAAAAAGCGCGTCGGTACACGTGGTCTACATTTAGTGGGACTGTAGCTGTTTGTGGCAACTCGGGACGGCATTGATTGAGGCAGGAGAGGGGAGTTCGGCACTGCGGCCAGGTGAAGGATGGATGGAAGCAGAGACTCTAACAACGGACAGTGAGGTGAGCGATCTGCAACAGAGGCTCTAACATCGTAAAAGCTACGGGAGCCAGCTCACCAAGACAGGATGAGTAGCCTCTGTCCATAGCTATTGGAGTGAGTCTGTAAGAAGTCCTGGGTAAGCCTGCAGTGTGCTAATAACTGTTCCATGTTGCATTATGGGCCATATTTATAAACAGCTGATAGAAGTGCAGTTAAATTACCGCCGTACATCGCCGCAGAAAAAATACCGATATCGTCATATTTATAATTGCGAGTGGCATCGCTGCAAAAGTTTTGCGGACACGATGTGCGGCGTTAAATTGATCTATCTTTGCGTCAATACTGCACTTAGCGCAATGCGCCAAGTACAATACCGCCGTGAATCCTAAGAAGGAGCAGGGGTCTGGGAGGGGCTGCTGAGAAGGGGTCACGGCTGGTGGTCTCATCCGCCGCTACAGGGGGCAGACGTATCCGGCGGGGGGAGAGGAGGGACCCTCCAGGTGGGGGCACTGAAAAGTTCGTTTTGGGGTTTAAGTGGTCCCACAGCTCGAACCGGGACCCCCTTCCCCGGCCCTATCAGGGCCCTTGCGGCACTTACAAGTGTCCTTGCGGCCCTGAGTAGGGCCTTTGGGGCTTAAGGGGCCCCGCAGCTCAAACCGGGACCCCCCTCCCCGGCCCTTGTAAGGGCCCTTGTGGCACTGAGAAGTGCCTTTGGCGGGGGTCCCAAAGCTCGAACCGGGACCCCCAGCGAGCGGCTCTTAAAACGTCTTCTTTCTTCCATCCGGTGACACCAGCTCCGCCAAGGCCCCGACTCCGAGAAGTACCCCTGCGGCTGCCAGGGGTACCTCCGGAGCCGGTGGCCTCGAAGAGGCCGATGTTACCGGCGTCTTGATCAGTCGCGACGTCTTTGGGCTAGCGACACCAACCCCACTGAGGTCGCAGGTGCCAGGCTGGCTCACTGCGGCCGCCAGTGAGCCCACTGGCACTGCCGGCCTCAGCGGAGCCGATGTTGTGCAAAAAGTTAACGAGGCGTTATCTTTTCATGGTCGGTTTTCTCCATGTCATAAATCGCATTAATAGCAATTTTGGCAAAAATGGCGGGAAAACCGGACGTGAAAAGTTACCTCTCATTTATAAATATGCCCCTATGTCTGGGGATATAGACCACAGGACTCTACAGCAATAATTTGGATACAAACTTAACTTTGCTCAAGTTGCACACATTGAATGGAACTGTGTATCTCTTTTCCAGTTATGTACTGTTTTAGATAGCACTTAGCCACTTTATTTGGACAGCACGCAAACGTAGACCACTTTATTGAGACCTTTTTATAGTAATATTTATATGGACTGGGGACAGTGTGTTATATTCACTATGTGTTAATATGTGTTAATGGGGGGGAGGTACTAGCGGTTTGGTGTAAGGTGTATATATTTATTCTGTGCAAATAAATCGTTTTTTTCTAGAATATATTGGATTTCAAGTGTGTGAGTGCTAGTGGGGATACCTGGGGAATCTTTCCTTCCCATCTTTGCAAAACAAAAAGACACATGCAAAAGAAAAAACTATCAAGGTTATTCAATAAAAGTTCTTATTGTTAAAAATTGTGCTAATTTTGCCCAAACCAATCAGATTTTAGGTTTCAAATGTTAAATAATATCTGATTGGTTGGGGCAAAATTAACACCATTTTTAATGATAAGAACTTTTATTGAATCTCCCTGTTTATTTGAAGTGTGCAAGAAGTTCACATGAACATTTCAAAAGATTAACCACATTTATAGTCACACAATGATAGATGACTGCAGCTCCATACCCCAAATATTAATTTGCCACAGTGTTAGCCCTTTAAACATCATTACAGTATATTCATAGAAGCAGAACTCCAAAACTCCAGCTAATCTAGTCCTCTTTCCGGTCCACGTTTTACTTTAAGTGTAATATACTGCTAGCAGGGCAGTCCTGAATATCTGATCGAATGAGATTCCCCTCCAGCAAGTCTCACAGTAGTAGGAGATTGAATGAGATTTCAGTGGACCAGGGAGAGCCAGCAAGTAAAGAGTAAATGGTAAGCTTTGACAATGGCTTATAAAAAGAGGAGTAACATAGTGTGTGATTTAGATTAATATCAATAAAGCCCCAGGAACTGATAAAATGCATCCTCAGATCTTAAGAGAGCTTATTCCAGTTTAATCTAGACCACTGTTTCTTATCTTTTCAGATACACTTTTGTCTGGTGATGTGTCGCTGAATTGGAAAAAAGCCATTGTAATACCAATATTTAATAAAGGTAGTCGTTCACAGCCTGGTAACTATAGACCTGTAAGCCTTACATCAGTGGTAGGGAAGGTGCTGGAAACTTTGTTAAGGGATCATATCCTTGACTTTGTCTCCAGAACTGATCTTATTAGTAGTAGTCAGCATGGATTTATGAGAAAGATTGTGTCAGACAAATTTACTTGGTTTTTATGAAGAAGTGAGTAAGAATTTAGATCCCGCATTGCAGAGGATGTAGTATACTAGGATTTTTCTAAAGCTTTTGATACTGTGCCACATAGGCGACTAATGTATAAACTGAGGACTGTTGGCCTAGGAAAAACATATGTACATGGATAGAAAATTGGTTATTGGATCACAAAAAGAGAATGGATGTCAATGGAGCCACATCCATGTGGGCTAAAGTTCTAAGTGGAGTGCCTCAGGGTTCCATACTGGGGCCACTTCTTTTAATCTGTTTATAAATGACTTACAAGGGGGCATTGAGAGCAAAATCTTTATCTTTGATGATGAGACTAAGCTATGCAGAGCTTTGGAAACTTCAAAGGATGTGCAATTGCTGCAAGCTGACCTAGATAGAGTGTCAAAATGGGCAGCAGAATGGCAGATGAGATTCAATATTGATAAATGTAAGGTGATACATTTCAGGTTTAACAATTCTTGTGCCACCTACACTTTAAATAACTCGGTGCTAAGTGAATCTCTAATGGAAAAAAGATTTGGGGGGTTCTGGTAGACAACAGACTTACAAAGCAATGGTAAGTCCTCATTTGGAATACTGTATGCGGTGCAGTTTTGGAATCCCATATACAAAAGGGACATCCTGGAAATGGAAGCAGTTCAGAGATGGGCAACTAAAATAATAATGAGAATGGAGGGGCTTGACTAAGCAGGCAGATAAGACAAGTTAGGGCTGTTTACATTAAAAAAGCAACAGTTGCGTGGGGATATGATCACTATATACAAATATATTAATGGGCCATATTACAAACTGTCTGGTGCATTGTTCACCAATAGAGAATATATCAGAGGACCCGTGGACATCCTTTAAGGTTGGAAGAAAATAAGTTTTATCTTTAGGTTAGGAAGGTTTCTTTACAGCGAGAACGGTGAAACTGTGGATCTGTCTTCCAGCAGGTGTGGTAAAGTTTATTGAATAGCTTTAAAAGTGGGCTGGATAAATTTGTGAAATCCCGGGATAATTTCATATTTCCCTTTGGAGTCAGGAAGGAACTCCCTTCCCCCCTCTTTTTAGCTGTTTTTTTCTTTCTTTCTTCTGGATCAACCGTTAGCTAGGGTTAAAAAGGAGGATGAAAAGGTTGGACTTGATGGACATATGTCTTTATTCAACTTTAATTACTATGTTACTATGTTGCATTCTTTTAAATGGTACTTAGCTACCATAACAGTATCATAACACTAATGTCATTCTGCCATACCATTCAAGAACTTCTATATTAGTAAAAATGTATGTCCTGCTAAAAAATAAGGATATTATTAAAGGATATATTAAATATAAGGGTATTAGAAGACACTTAAGTTCTAAAAAAAGCTATAAATTCCCCTGAGCCACTAGTCTTTTCTATGGACTTCTGATATCCCTATATTTTACAATAGGGGTACAATATTCACTGGTACAATATTCACAAGTAATTTGGCAAAACAGAATGACTGTTATTTCTTTACTGGCAAAACAAACAAAAAATACCAGAATAAATAAAAGCAACAACAAAACAAAATATTTAAACCAAACATTAACCAAAAATGTAACCCTTTTAGTGCCAACATACCATTTCCTAATCGAATTTAGGGAACATTATATTTCATTATATTTCATTCTAGTCCAAACCATGCAACAAAATAAAATTATTTAGTTAGTTTTCTGAATATTAGATTTGAATTGTTTTTTTGTTTGGGTGAAATATGTCAAAAAGATTGTAAACTTTTTTTTAAATGTATTTAATGTTTCTAATAGCTTTAATTCTCCTGGGCATGTGTGTGTACGCTTGACCAGGAGTTTGTATGTTCTCCCTGTGCTTGTGTGGGTTTCAGCAGGCACTCCGGTTTCCCCCACAATCCTATACTGATAGGTTGTATGTGTCAAATAAATGTGCTTAGATTGTAAGCTCTTCAAGGTAGAGCCTGATGTGAATGTATACATGTAATTGTAAAGCGCTACGGAATATGTTGGCGCTATATAAATCCACAATAATAATAATGTGTGTATATATATATATATATATATATACTAGCAAAAGTGTGCCCGTTGGTGCACAGTAGGTTTTTTATGTGTTAATTTTATTTAGTTTTATTTGCTGGAGTGTAGTTCCATCTTCCAGGGGTAGTTTGCGGCTGGTTGCGGCTGAAAACCAGGCTCCCAGGCCCCGCCGCGAGTGTTGGGAGGCTCGCGGGGCTTCTGCGGCACTTGGAGCCATTCCCGGTAGTTTCCGTCTCCAGGAGAGAGAGGACAGACCAGGTGCTGTCAAGTTGTATACATACAATACTGTACACACATTAACTCCTCCTCCAGCTAATCCCCAGGGCTCTCAAGCAGGAACAGGCAGCGTCTCAATACCTATCAACAGCAGGGATCTCCACCATTTCTATAGGCAATGCATTCTCTCCCAGTTAAACGGAACACTATTGGCTTTTACCTGGATTACGACCAAGTGGAAGGCTTGTTAGATGCTGTACTTTACACAACAAGCGGCAGTAAGGAGGAACCTGGTGCTTGTTTATATGGGGCATTCCTATTGGCTGCTAGAATACAGTCGGCCTATTACAGTAATGTGACAATTTATAATAATAGTACTAACCTGGAAGCTGATCATTGTGAGCACTGCTGCTAACAGAATAGGAGAAGAGACAGACGAGACGAGAGAGGACAGACAGAGAGACAGACAGGAGAGGAGAGACCAGAAGAGAGAGAGAGAGGCAGACAGGACAGAGGAGAGAGACAGACACAACAGAGAGACAGGAGAGACAGACAGAGAGAGAGGAGACAGACAGAGAGAGAGAGACAGACAGACAGAGAGAGAGAGGACAGAGAGAGGACGAGAAGAGAGAGAGACAGAGAAGAGAGACAGAGAGAGGAGGAGAGGAGAGAGAAGCAGACAGAGAGCGAGACAGACAGATGAGAGAGGAAATGCATCGAGCAACATAGGGAATCTCTGCATAGAGAGGGATGGCTCCCAGGTGTATGTATAGCTGCAGATATAGGAAGAGAGGAAACAGAACGGAGAAAGTGAGACAGAAGAGGAAGAGACAGACAGGTCCAGTAACAGAGAGAGAGGGGGGAGAGAACTTAAGAGAGAAGA